>BMAC01000413.1:683856-695706 GCA_014905375.1 Phtheirospermum japonicum | reverse complement strand
TATTATTATGTATTATATATATATCTATCTATCTATATATATATATATATATATATATATATATATATATATATATATATATATATATTAAAATTAATTATATATAGTTAAGTATTTTTCTATTGATTAGATGACGAGCAATTTGGGACTTAGGTTTCAACGACATGCATTTTTCAACCAAATTTTTCTACGACTTTTACGAGGTAGGGACCACCAACTTTTCTTGTGTTAAATTCTATTTCTCAAATTTACGTGTCATGCATATCATGTGTTCTTGAATAGAATTCTATGTTTAAGAATTAATATAGCTAGATGCCGTAAAAGTTGTATGTGACTGAGCAAAAGGATCATCAGGTTTATCTCCATGTGCTATATCTATTAAATAAAACCGGAGACCGCGAAGTTGTCTATGACTGAGGAAGGGTCATCGGGGAAACCTTTCGCATTTTAGCTGCAGTCAAATTTCTTCTAAAATATTATTCGATGAATTCTATTATGTATTGTGCTAGGTATATCTATTGAGTAGTAGAGCTCATCCTAAATTAACAAAAAACTTTGAAGGTACAAATGAAGACATCGAGTAAAGGAGAACGAGGATTCAATGAAAAACTATTAAAGTACTATTTTATTGTTTTATTTTGTTAATTAATAGCTAAACTTGATGCAGAGCTACACTAACTATCAATTCTAATTGAGAGAGACTTGTTTTATTTCTATTTTTATTTTCCAATGCATAAATTGAAAATTTGAGAGAGAGAGTCACATAAAGTACCTCTGATGATTAATCTTATTACGAAATAAAAATTGAGGGAGAGGAAAATAAGTAATTACATAAACTACCTCAGAAGTTTAGTATAATTACATAGAGAGACCGAGAGGGAGAATTACAGAAACCAAAAGTTTTGATTTCCCTCAACTAGCAAAAGAAAAAAATGACAAACAAATAATTGTTTATAACTCAAAAAATATAATTCACTTTTTTTCTCAAAAAAGTTTTTCATCATTTCTCTCTCATCTATTTCCCTATCATCTCTCTTATCTCTCAACTACCATTAATTTTCTACCAGACAAGGATAATGCAAGTAACATAAGTAATGAATATCTCAAGAGAGTTGAACAGTTTTTAATTTGTGTCATGGTGCATTTTAATATTTTGAACCTGGAAACAATCATCTAAAAAAGGCAATGAATTTTAATTTTTTTAGGCCTGATTACTTTAATAATCACAAATTTTTTAAGATTTTAAAATTTAACTTGAATTTCAAAACTTAACCAAGAAAATCATAACTTTTTTAATTTTGTAAATTGAATCATGGTCTTTGCTTTTGACTATCTGAGCTAGAGTGAAAGTTTAAAAAATATGAATAAAACCTTAAACTTGACCTAATTCTCTTTTCCCTCTCCAAAATCTTTTTTCATGACAATTAGTACCACACCCAAACTAAACCCCCAAATCAAGCAACAATTTAGAGAGATAATTTTTGGTTTTGGTGAGGAATCTGAAATGGGTATTTGAGGAGGATGTATAAGAGGTGGTGAAGAAGGTTAGGCTTGGTTTGGAAGGGTTTAATTTGTGGGACTTTTTTTTCTTTCTGCGGTCCCTGAATTTCTTAGAAGCTTTGGTGATGAGGAAGGAGGTGGATAATTTGGGAGATGGTGGATAATTGAAGAAGTTATTAGTTAATATTGTTTTTTGCTTCGTTTCCTGAATTTTCTCTTTCTTTTTTTTTTTTTTTTTTTTCCTTTTTTGTTGCCGCTTTTATACTTGATGTAATATGGAACCAAAAATTCATATTCATCACATTTAAGCATTCATAATGTATCAATGCACTCGATTAGCCTCGTTATTTCTTTCTTTTGCATTTTCAATTTTCTTTTTTCACTCTTTTGATTAATATATTGCAATTTTTTTTTAAAATTGCTCTTTTGATTAATATATTGCAATTTTCTTTTTAAAATTGCTCATGTGGAGCCCATTATATACATGAAATTCAAAAGGACAATTTAGCCGTTAAACATTTATCACTTGGCATCTTGATCGCAACATCTTTTTAAAATAATAATTCTAATAACATAAGTTAATTTAAAAATAAGAAATTATTCCCAAAATCGAATTGGATTTAATTGATGGCTGTTATTTAAAATCATGTCCAAAGCAAAGTCCTTTTCTTTTTCGAAAAAAAAAAAACAAAAAAAAAACAATTGCATTCAAAGAAGGTCAATATTATTCATATGCCGAAGAAGAAAATTTGAATGTGGAGGCGGTCTTTTTGATTCACTTTCTATCGGTCAAAGTCCGCCTGCGCAACGCTTAATGATTGGTAATGGTATAGTATATCCATGAATCATTGGTAGGTTTTGAACGATAACATCATTTTTACTGCGAAACAAAGTTTGAAGAGAAGAGAAATACATTGCTGAACGCATGCATAGAAACTTCAGTCCTGTAACTACACTTATCATATATTGCCATGAAGACTGACTGTATATCCATCCTAACGCACAAAAACGTCAGCAGGAACATGGCACTACAAAAAAACTGAAATATGCTGACGGAAAATATTGATGGGGCAAAAAACTGTTAGTATGTACTGAAGAATTGCTGACGGGCATAATTGTCACAAAAAAAAGGCCGACGGGTAACAAATTTATAATATTATAATTATAATACATTTTAAATAATATTAAATATTTATAATATAATTAAGTATTTATATAATAAAATATATAATTATATTAATCATTTATAAATATAATATAATATACATAATTAATTAATTAATTGGCCAGATTAATTTAATTATAATATACATTTATAAATATAATATAATTATTATATATATATTTCAAAATAATATATATTTAAAATTATTAATAAATAATTATATTTATAATATATATATATATATATTTATAAATAATATATATTTATAATATTATTTAATCATAAATATAAATCTATATTTATTAATATAATATAAAACTATTATATGTTTATATATTTATAAATAATATTCTATATTTATAATAATTATATATCAATATTTTTATATAAATATATATATATATACATATATATGTATGTATTTATAAATAATATATTTACAAATACTATATAATTATAATTAATAATATATATTTATAATATAATTATATATATGTATATATTCATAAATAATAATGTTTATAATTAATATTATATATAATAATAATATATTCATAATTAATAATATATATTCTGAAACAATATATACTTATAATTATTTATAAAATACTATATTTATTATATATATATATATAATATTATGTATTTATAATATCTTTATTAATAAATATATTCAACATTATAAATAGAATATAATTAATTCTAAATAAAATTTATAAATTAATTTATATATCTAATATATATTAAATATATATAAATTGTCACATGTAATTGACTGAATGAGACACTAAAACCTCTCATCTATTTACGAGAGGTTACGGGTTCGAGTTTCACCATGCTATATGTGGGATTTAAATTGACGCGGGTTTGGTTGGTTTGTGGGTCGGTTGAGGGCGGTCTGGGCTAGGCCTTCACAATTATTTTTTTAATATTTTAGAAATGCTGATGTGTCAGGCCCGTCAATATTTTTAAAATATTAAAAAAAAAAAAATACTGACCGGTGAAATTACTGACGGGCGCCACAACATGCCGTCAGCATTTGCTGACGGGTACGTTAATCCCGTCAGCAATCAATTTGCTGACGTCAAAAATGATGACGGGCGGTACCCGACTATAAATTAATTACCGACGAATTTGACGGTCCGCCCGTAAGCAAACATCATTTTTTTTTTAAGTATGAATATGATATAGCATCATATTTGACTTGGTTCTTTATATGAAAAACCGATCTTGGGACCGTTATGAAACACTTGGATTTGGAAATTGGTATTAGGTCGGTAGATAGTCCAGTTTGCTAGTAAGGGGTCGTTGTGGAGGCTTAATGGGGATAATAGGTCGCGGGCCTACAGGCAAAATTAGAATGAGCCTTATTCTATTTATAAATAACTTTATCTAATAAACAATTGTAATATTTTTTTTATATAAATTACTTTATATAATATATCTTTGTAATAATTTTTAATTTATAATATTTATGTAACATTCTGACAACACTTTATTATATATAATTTTTTTATGTAACACTTAAATGTAAACTTTTTGAATAAGTAGCATTTTAAAGGTAACATTTTTATATAAGTTACACTTTTAGATAAACTTTTATATACGTAAAAGAGTATCACTTTCTATATATCACTTTTAGATAAATAACACTTTGCAATTGTGCAACACTTTTATATAAATTTTTTAGATAAATATTTTTATGAGTCATTATTTGTTAATTAATTAAATTATATATTTCTTATATTAATTTAAACGAATAAAATAGTTTTATCTTATTAAATTAATTATTAATTAATTTAAAACCATACGCTCTTTAGTTTTTTATAGACAACTACATACATAAAATTTGGACCGACATAATTAATGTGGTTAAAATGGTGTTTCATCATGCGGTCATATAAACTAAGCAATATTTATAAATATGAGTTTTTTTATTTGAGTCCTAAAAATACTTTTTTTTCCTTATTTTAAAGGCGAGATGATTATATATATATATATATAGTATAGTTTATTTTAACAAAGAAATAATGTAGTAGAGATGGTTAGTATGTGCTCCCTTAAATCTCAAAGTCTTAAGTTCACCTTAGACTATAGGTAACACGAGCAAATGCCCATAAACGTGTTACTTATTATCTTTTGCTAATTTTTTTTGCTATTAGGTAATAATCTTGATGCGTTACATAATGTTATTTATGTTGTACTAAAGGTTTTAGAGGTCTTTATATGATAATATGCCCATTTATATGGCTAATATGGGAATAAGACTTATATTTGATATAAATTTCTTGATTTTAGTGTTTAATGATTGTAAGGAGACTAAACCTAAGTTGATTATTTCTACTATTTTGCACTCAATCTTTATCCATCTTATAGATTACTGACTTGATCCTTTGAGGGCCTCTGTCTGGGCTATCTGCTTTATGTTTTGCAGGTAAATCCGATTCGAAAAAGAAGGCGGTTCGATCTCAGTTCTTGGTGGCCCAATATTTTGGCCGTATCAAGTGGCACTGTATTTGAGATATACTCCATCGAGTTATTAAGCAAAACTTGAGTTTCAAAACAAGACCATGAAGAAATAAAAAAATAAAACATCGGGCAATTGACTCATGATTAAGGGAGTGATAACAGTCCTTTCGGTTGAACCTTGGACGTGGATGAGGACTGGAAATCACCTAAGATGCCAAAATTGGAGGAGTTAGAGAAAACACATCAAGCATCACAACAAGGATGACTAAGATCCCTGCGAGCAGATCTTCGGTGAAAGTGGGTATAAAAGAATAGAATCAAAAGTCTGGTAAGCACCTTCTTTGTATCCTATAGGGGGTTCTATAGAAGGTTCTAGATAATGTGCTTATACAATATATAAATGATGCGGGGGTGTCTGACGAAGAGGAAGAAGGTAAGCCTATGGTCAAGGATGTTAATATCGTGCAAGGAAAGCAAGACGAAGAGGGTTGACCTGGGGTTACGGGAGAAAGAAATAATATGAGCGGGAGAACAATGGAGATGCGATCTAATAAAGAAGTTCACAAAGACGAATTTACCAGGAAGAAAGATGAAGTTAACTTATAGGAAGAGAATGCACCGACTTCCTCCAAGCGGTGCGAAATATGTAGATAATACTGTGAGCATTGTGGAGATAAATCGTGTGGCATAAGGATGAAAAAGAAAGAGGGAATCTAGTTTCTGAAAGAGAACCTCCAGGTTGTCCTACCCCGTGGTTATAAGGAGTTAAATATCGACTATGATGGGGTGTCATATCCAATGAGACACATGTAGTGTTTTGAGAACTCTGTCATACTACATCATTTTATTTATGCGACCACATGTAGAGCATTGTTATCTAGCTTATGGGACCTGCGCAGGATTGGTTTCATCAAGTCGCGCCAAGAAGAATTACAAGTTTTGGAGTATTAAGATCCTCATTTTTAACACACTTTTCCAGTACAAGGGCACAAAAGAAAATATTCATGTCGTTCTCCATAGTCTAGATGGAGGGAGAGTCTTTGAAGGAGTGTGTGTCAAGATTCACAAAGGACAACTTGGAGGTGTCTACAACCATGGCCGAGGTTAAATTAAGTGCGCTGGCACAAGGGTTGCGTGCCGAGAGACTAAGGACATCATTGCCTAAAATTCTTTGTCATATATATGAAATAGGTTTTAGATAGAAGTATCAAGTATATCCATGTGGAATAAGTAGAGGAGGAAGGAAGAGAACGAGAGCAACAAGGGACGGGAGTTGGATAAAAGCAAGTGGTTCAGAAGAGCAAACCAAAAGAGATGCTTGGGTACAGGGGAAGTTATTTTCTGTATCCACTGATAATTGGAGAATAGGGAATGCGATGGTAGATAGAAGGATTATTGAATATAATCCCAAATATTTCTTACACCCCTAAAGTTATGAATGGCTAAGGTGTTCGCGATCACATAAAAAAAGGTGTCGTACATTATTCAGTGGCTAGACACCCACCCAAACAAGGTCGTAGGTCTTTTGTAAGTTCCATAAAAAATTGGATATTCTAAGAGAGTTGGCGACATTTATGGGATGAGATTGAGAGATTTATTCGAATTAGACACTTGGGGGAGTGTTTGTACCAAGTGCGTGCACAGGGACAAAGGTGAGGTTCCCCAAGAGGTGTAGCAGGGTAACAGGGAGGAATGCAAGATGGGCAGGGCGGTCATGAAGACTAGGGTCATCTGGAAGGAGGGAGAAAGAGGATAATCATGATTTTTTGAATTTCCTACAGATGAAGATTTAAACAACATCCGAAAATCTCACGCTAAAGCAGCCTGACTGGCTCTATCGGAGGTGGCAGTGATAAATATACACCTCTCACCTTTTTATGTGAGACTGCTCATATGTTTAGGACCAGCAGACAAAAGAGGTTTATGGGCAGACCACAATGACACATTCGTTATACTAGCAGAGGTCACCACTTATGATGGGGAGAGTATTTATAGATAATGGTAGTTCTGTCAACATTTCGTATCATCACTACATAGAGAGAATGGAGACTGAGGTGAAGATGCATCCACTGCAGATGCCACTGTTCGAATTCAATGGGACACAAGTTATTATGGAAAGAAAGGTGATTTTCTCAATAACCTTGGGGGAAGGATGGGTGGAGAAGAAATTGAGGTTTTTGGTTATTCGGGCTACCTTGGCCTACAATATCATATTAGGATGACATGCTTTAAATGAGTTCTAAGATATTAGATCCACTTATTATATGATTATAAAGTATCATACAAGAGATAAAGTGGAAGAACTAATTGCAGATCAGCTCGTGGCGAGGTCTTGTTATCAACTCACACTACAAAAAGGGATGGCAAAAGGAAACGAGAATGCAACAAAAGTGCCACAAAGGGGATACTGAGTTCGAAGATTAGAATTAATTAAATATTTCAAATATATACCACCAT
The DNA here is from genome assembly GCA_014905375.1 of Phtheirospermum japonicum. Classification (NCBI taxonomy): domain Eukaryota; kingdom Viridiplantae; phylum Streptophyta; class Magnoliopsida; order Lamiales; family Orobanchaceae; genus Phtheirospermum; species Phtheirospermum japonicum. The sequence continues at coordinate 688,115 of BMAC01000413.1, read as the reverse complement.
ATTTTTGTCACTTATGTATATCACATTATACAAGCCATGCTCGTCAAAAAAAATGTACTCGACCACTTCATAAAAACTTATTTGACTTATTTCATACTTATTTTTCTATAATGAGAAATGTATCTAGAGCTAGCACTTCCTTTCCTTCTTTCTATATGAACATTTTCTATAAATTTAATCATATTTCAAATGCGATGGCATATCATAAGAAAAATATCACTGCAGCTATGTAATTTATTGAGATTCTTGTTACACAAGAGTTTCAGTCTTTTGTTCTTCCTCTTCCTTCTCTTTATCTTGAGGGTTCAGTTGTTCGGGTAAACATAAAATTAGGATTGAGAAATCGTTAATAAAAAAAATAAAACAAAAATTTGAAGACACGTTAATGAAATAAAAATTATTGTGGTGTTAAGACTAGGAGTCAAATATATATCATACAAAATTGGAGACCTTATAAAATTTCAATGAATAATAGTGTTATTTAAACCGAATCGAACCACCAGTTCTACCGAGTTAATTGGGAACTGGCTATAAGTCTGGTCCGATCTGGTATTTAATTCGAGTGGCTTTAAAATCATTGCCATCCAATAAAACTCAAACCCAGTGACTCGGAAACGAACAGAGTTGACATTTTACTAAAAATATTGTAATTTTAAGAATACAATGACCAATTGAAGTATTCTTTTTAGTATTTTAATTTTTAGGACATTTACTCGAACAAATGAATAGTTTGGTCATCTTGAACTTCATTTAATTCTGGGCTCCTCGGTGGACTCATGACAAGTAGAAAAATTCGCATATTTTTTAGTGTTAAAATCATATATTTATATGCTTTTGATTTATTTGCGACATTAATTTCTTATCTTTCGAATTTACTCTATGATACTTTAGTATTGGAATTTATGTTTATTTTAGCGATTTTGAAGAATCTCTTGGCTGAGAAGGATGAATGTGGGCCTACGAGTGGGTTTTTAATTAGATTGGGCCACAATTTTGAAGCACACCATTGAAAGAAAGTATTTCTAATCACATTGGGTAAGCCAGTATAAGCTTAGATTTGGAAGTTACATTACTTTGGGCCCAATGTGCCACAACTGATACATAGAAAATGAAAAAAAAGAAGACAACAGAGCAAGAGGGAAGAAGGACGATTTAACTCAATGGCCCAAGGACATATAAGCTTACTTTGGAAGTTACATTACTTTGGGCCCAATGGCCCAATGTTTGGCTAATTCTCTTTATTTTTGTTTGAATTGATGTTTTAAAAAGTATTCAATGAGATTGTGATTTAACTCCATAACATATTCTCTACTCGACCCCCTTGGATATTTTTGTGTTATGAATTTAGTTGTTTTTATTATATGAATTCTTGATCATCGTTTGGTCAATTTAATTAGGGTTTTATATGATTTATGGTTGAATCTGAATCATAATCCGTAATTATTACGAATCTAATTTCACAAGTAGTGCTAACTGAGCCTAGTCAATTGGATAAGATAAGTTTAAGACCCCTCAGGTTAATCTTATGAACTTAATATCTTATCTATTCAATTATTTTACTATTTAATACTTTTAGTGTTATAGATTTAAAAAGGCTTGTTTTAGATCACTAGTGGAGAAATGGTAAGGATCAACAAAGTTTCTTTTTTTTTGGCTTCGCAATATGATTTGAAGGGATTAGAGGAGAATTTAACATTACATGAAATTACAATTGAATCGAAATATGGATAAATGAAATAAAAAATCGTTATTCTTCTCAATTTAGAATAATTATAGTTATTTACTTTTGCTAAGTTTAATTGCTTATATTCAAAATTTATTTTTGCTATAGTTTAGCATTAGTAGTTTAATTCTTTCAAACCAAACACCCCTCATTATTATTTTAATAATTAATTAAATTAAGTATGAATAATTTTATCTTATCTCCTTGGGATTGACCCGTATTTGAAATTTCTACAAATTAGTTGATAGATAAAAAAATTGTTTAATTTTTTGTGCCATGGGTTTGAACTTCTTGTGCTACGGGTTCGAATTAATGGTGTTGCAGGTTATGAGTTCTGCTGCTGTGGGTTCAGAAATTTGGTGCTACAAAATTGAGATGCTGTTGTTAGAGATGATGAAGAGTTCGTTGATGGTGGGTTTGATTATAACTATTTTGAGCAACGAATGATTGGATTTTTGAAGTCTTGAAAGTTTTGAACTGGTGCCATTATGTTATGAATATCTGATTAGATTTTCAACGATGGATTCTGATTCTAATTTGAATGAAGGTTTGGTGGTATGTTTGTTGTGTTGGCGGCATATAGAGAGAGAGAAAGAGAGAGAGAGAGAGAGTAATGGTGTGAGAGTGTATTGAACTTTTTTATACCAGATTTGCAATATATATGAATGATACTATGTGTGTATAATAAAAACACATCGATGTATAAAACAAATAGTGTATTTATTTAAAAAAGAGTACGAAATATGGTCATGTATCAAACTTTTAAGATTTTTTATGTTTAAAATATGTAACATAAATCTTAAATCATAGATATTATAAAACGATCAATTAGAGATTTTTTTTTATTAAAAAAGAATAACAAACAAAATAGTTGTGATGTTTTTAGGATTTGAGTTCTTTTTCAAATATTAAATTAGCTTGAATGACATCAATTGCTGATGAAATTTCCATTGTTGTTATTGATACTTAGTGTTAATTTATTCACTCAAAGTGCTATTTGATAAATAATTTAGTTCTTATATTAATATATTATTACTTAGTAAGTATTTTACCTTATTACCCAGTTCACATGATATCTTCTTAACCATCAAAATTATCAAATTTTATGGTACTAGACTTATGAAGAGGACTTCATTGGAATAGGAGAAATTTTGAGAAATGAAGTACCAGATTTATAAATATGTATTTATTGACACACACGATATTGTTTTCGTTGCAAAAAAAATATTTTTAACCATTTTCAACTCTTTTTAATATAGATGGTTGATATAAAGCCGATCATAAGTTACACAGAACATATAAAACGACACTTTCTAAACTTTTGATATAATACAAAAATAGAAATATATAATAGCACATGTAATTCAAGAAGAACATGAATGTCATATTCTCAACTTCTTTCAAACCATATTGGTGCCCTTACCAATAAATGTATTTTAAGTTTTAAAATACTAACATTATTTATTTATTATATTAAATTATAATAGTAATATCCTACCAATATTTCAAAATAATATCATTATCGTTTTAACATATTATGCCAGTTGTCTACTATTAAATATGAGATAAATTGTATCATGCAGAACGTGGGGTATACTTTGCGAAATGAAATTTATCTATATATTAATATTACCTATCTTAGTGATTTTAATTACGTAAATATTAAAATTATATTGAAATGTCTTTAAATTATAAGTTTCAGCAACTTATTTACATTAGTTAAAAATCTAAAAATACATTTTATAATATATTAAGTAATTATTTAATATTAAAAATTTATTTAACCTATTTTCTAATTTTCTAACGACTACTATTTTTGAGTTTTTAATTTTTCAAATTTATCAAATTATTATATAGATTTGAATTTTTTTTTCTTATATATATATATTGATTTCATGTTTTGAGATTTATTTAGCATTATAAAATAAAATTTATTAGTTTTTTAATTTTTTCTTTGCATTTATTTAAATTTATTAAATAATTATAGAGTACTTATTATTATTTATGATAATATTATGGGGTATATTTTACTATATAGGTCAAGAGTAATTATGAGAAGAAACGATTATGATAAATATTACTCCCTCCCACTACAAAAAAATCCGGCAATGCTGGCGACCATTATCCGTCAGGAGGCGGTCAGTATATGAGCCCAGCCCACAACCTCCTAACTTGTGTTTATTTAATACCCACATGTATGTGGCATGGGTGGGATTCGAACCCCAGACCTCTTGCAAATAGAGAAGTGGTGTTACCATCTCACCAAGTTGATTACTTGTTAGAAATTATATATTTTTAATATATATTAGATATATATATATTAAGTTATAAATTATAATTAATTAAATTATATTTATAAATGTTGATTATATTTATGAATAATATTATATAAATCCATAATATTATTATAAATATATTTATAAATAACTAAATATATATATATATATATATATATATATATATATATATATATATATATATATATTATAATTATTTATAAATAATTATAAAATATATATATTATAAATATAATTAT
>BMAC01000413.1:631590-682921 GCA_014905375.1 Phtheirospermum japonicum | reverse complement strand
AACGTTTTCCGCCAGGAAATCCGCCAGGATTTCTGACGGCTTTTTGGCCGTCAGGAAACCCGCCAGCATAGTCGGTTTTTTTTGTAGTGTCCGTCCCAAAAAAATAGTTCAGTATTCCATTTTTGTCTGTCCCACAAAGATAGTACAGTTACTAAATTTAACATATCATTATATTCTCATTTCCACACATACCATTAATTAATATTTTTGAAATACTAATTTTCTACTTGTTAAATTGAAAATTGATGATTACAATGTAAAATCTTACTATTCCAATAACAAATATACAAATTCCAACACTAATTTCTATAAGCATTAATTGACATTATTAAATTCAAAATGGGTATAATTGAAAAATACTAACTAAATTAATGACTTAACTATATAAACTACCAATTTCTTAATTTGTGTGAAATCAATCGCAGGACTATCATTTTGGGACGGAAGGAGTAAGATATTTTGTAATTTCTTTAAATTATAAGTTTTTGTAATTTATTTAGATTGGAAACTGTGAAGATATATTATATATTATACTAGTATCTATTTCATTTTAGATATATTTTGTAATTATTCATAATTATATATTTGTTTAATTTACTTTATAATTTTTAACGACCTACATTATTAGTCTCTACTATTTTCGAGTTTTCTATATCTCAAGTTTGTTAAATATTTATATAGATTTAAACAATATTTTTGTTTTTTGACTTCTAGTTTCGATATTTATTTATATTGGATTACAAGATTTTATATTTTGGATCAATATACATAAAAGACTTGATTAGAACTCTAAATCTCCAGAATTTCACAAATAAGAATACATAACACCGGAAAATTTTCTTCAAATTCCAAAACTTGAGAAATCAGCATAATAACATTATGAAAATTACACACGTCAGTTGAGTCTTCATAAACTGACACTTGTAATAGATAATTTTCATAATATTTTCCATTAAAATCAGTAATATTAATATGAAAAATATGAAAAAAAAAAAAAAGTCTAGGTAACGTCCTACTTTATTAAAATCCAATCTAAACAATATATTTACTATATTCAGGTGGTCAAATAAAACCCGCCGTTCTCAAACTTTCCATATTTTCGAAGTCTTGGTCCAAAGATGTTCAAGTTAGAATTCTGTTCAACACCTCATCTTGTCGTTGCTCGCTCTCTCTCTCTCTCTATCTGCGAATGAAGTCTGCGGTATTAGTTACTGTTAAATTTCAGTCCAGTTATGTAGCATGAACTATATTATTTGGTTATAAAAATCAACGCCCAATTACGGCGGTAACTAAAAAGTAACTAACATATAAGTTGGCTATCTTTGCCGTTGCCGTAGGAATAACATATAAATTAATAGTATACTCCTCTTCATTATCTTCATGCCGTGAATTGAATAGCTAAAAAAACGTCTGACAATGTTGAATGATCATTCTTCGTAATTACGGTAAAATAATTAATAAATGTCTGACAATGTTGAATTATCCTTCTTCACAATTTCCGGTAATTATAATTCACCAACGCCTGACATTGTTGAATACTCCTTCACAATTTATGAGAAAATTGCTTTTTTATTAATCACACATTTTACTTTTTAACTAAGCACACATTTTTTAAACAGTATTATGACACGAAGATGAACCCAGGATGTGTGAGGGCTAAGATAGGAAGAAATATGCGGGAGTCGGAGTCAAGAGGAAAATCATTTTTTATTTTTACTAATACTTGTATTTGCTCGTCTATTCTGCCCAAGCTCGTCTGAGGAGGAGTTTCGGGGCGTAAAACAATTTTTTTTTTTTTGGTAATTATTAAGCTTTTATGAGATATTAACATAAAATGAATAGATAATAGATATTTATTTGAATGACACAAATGCAAATACTAGAACCACATTGAATAACAAAAAGATAATGAGAAAAGTATTGTAATTAATTAATTGTAATAATTATATATTATTTGAATGATCACCTACACCTAAATGCTTATCTTGTACCTATAAAATGGACTCTTAGTCCTCATAATAATGAACACTCTTTGATTAATCTTCTCTCATTCCTCTCTTTCCTCTAGTTTCACAACACATTATCAGTACGAATCTCTAATCAATCGAAAAATAATAGAAAATTTTCTGCGAGAAAATTCTTTGTGCAAAAAATTTGCAGAACCGTTTCATAAAGTTTCATAAAGTCTTATTTATTTGATCGCTTTCAAATTTTAGTGTCGTCAAGACATAAAGATCTGAACGATAGAGATCTTACTTTGATCTCTATGGGGTTGGATTCAGAACAAAAAAATTTTTTGTTCGTGGAATCGTCATTGCAGATATTTTCAAAAAGCAATTTTACACATCAAGTTGATGTTTGTATATATTATTTAAGTCATATACAAAGTTAATTCGGGATGGTGGAGATAGATTTTATGTATCTCTATCATTATACGGTTTTAAAATTATTTCCTGTTGAAGCATTATGAGATATCGATTTCTTGATATATTGTTGTAGTTCTTGAAGAAATACAACCCTATTTTAATATATTTTATTTGAATATTACGTATTCCTAAAGAATACTATGAAATCTACAATTGCTATTGAAGAAACAGTTTTTTCTATAATTATTATTTTACTATTTTATTTTCCTAACATGTGTTTCAATTATATCAATTCAAGTTGTTTTTCCTGAAGTTGAACTACTAAGTATATAATATTGCCAAAGAATATTTATACTTATTCTTATTTCATGTGATAATTCAATATTTCTGAAAATATTTTATGTTTTAAAAAGAACCATCATACTTTGTACTTAAATAATATCATAATTCTTCCTTAAGAATATCGATTGAGAAAAAACTAAATTAAATTACTATGCTCTTGAAGTATCACATTTTATTATATATGATACATACTACTTTTGAAGAAATTTTAATACCTATGTATTATTGACATTATAGTTCTAGATCAAATATTTTTTTTCATGAGATTACCTTTATTTTCTTTCAGGCAATTGATTAAGGAGAGCTTGTCCACAAGTTCATCAAAAAGTTTTGAGAATCTAGCCACTGACACATATTTTTCTCGAGAAGACTATTCAATTAAGATACACATTTCATCTTTTGAAATAGATGTTAATCAAAATTTATGTGTTTCAATTGTGAATTTATTCTCGTTCTTAGAGAGTTTTTAACGAATCATTTCTTTATTAAAAAAGAAAAAAAGGCGGATGCAATTATAATATTTTGTTGAAACTTTATCATATTTTTATATTCATGATAATCATGGACAAGCATGAAGCATAATCTATGTATTTTATGCATTTTTATTTTGCGACTTGATTGTGGGTGTGATATTAAAAGAATTTTTTACATCAATTTTTCTTAAAATACATTGCATAGTTGTTAATATGCATTATGTGGAAATTAGATTACTTCTCGTGATGTAATTTTGGTTAAGAGGAGATGCATTCCAAATATTATAGTTAATATGATTTTAATACGATCTACTCATAAATATTAATTTAGAACATTAATTTGATTCAATTTTTATTATTGTCAATTCGTTAATGACACAGTTTATATGCAAGAATGAAAGATTTGAAGTAACAAGCTGTGGTTTTTTTTTTTTTGATTAAACATGTAATAGTTTGGTGAGTCACATTTCGAGAAATGAGAATTATCAATAGACATTCGAACACAAAATACTCTAATCAACAAGATCGAGATTTGATATTAGTAATGTAGTCGTAAAGATAATTAAAATCTTGTGGGAGTTCTAAGTATGATATCAAACGGATATGTTGTTTCACATTTAGATAAAACGGCTTAATCACTTCCAGAGAATGATTCAACTAAAACTATTATTATCATCTTATAAGTGAACTAAATTACAATATACTTGAGTGAAAAAATTAACATTCGAAATTCATTACGACCCAAACCCCAAAGTGTTCCCCAACTCTTGAAGTTCTAAATTTTACAAATTGTGCTTTACTTTAGGGTAATTCATTGTTTGATAATTTGAGTTAGTTTATTGTTTGTATAAAGAAAACAAATTGAAATTATTTTCTATCGTTTAGATAAACTACATTATCTAGATTATGTTACTTGTCAATATTGAACCATTGGACGTTCCTTACAGATTCGACCTCGCCCCTTTTGTACTACATTTACACTGTGTGTTTGTGGTTAGATAGGGTATAAAACCCAAATGGGTTTTTATGATTCGAATCAATCTCTAGTAATCATTCACGACACAATTCACGGCAGCGACTCGGCCCGCTATTATAGTCCATTTTCAAGGCGATCGTTCGCGACCCTATTCGCAGTTGTGAACCAAGTCGCAAACGGCCCATATACCGTAACTTATATGTTTTAAATGTTGAGATTTGACTTGTACTAATAAAAAAGATCCAAATGCAGTCCAAATTCATCAAGCTTCATTCGTTTGAGCTAGAGAGTTTTAATAGTGAGAACGAGTGTTAGAGATCGAATTCGGAGGAGAAACGCGAAGATCGAAGGATCAAATCTATAAAATACTTATTTATTGTTTATTTTCATTTTTTTTATGAACATGATGATGTGTTTGATGAATTACCTAGATAATTATTCGATTACATCAAGATAATTTCATTTTATGATGGGGTTTAAAAACAATGATTAATTGGTGTTGATATTTTTTCAATAAAGCATGATCCCTTTGATATTTTTGTGTTTGTAAATCATTGTTATATAATTGATTGACAACCACTTTTATTTCATGGTTGTAATTTCTTGAAAATTTTTTATAGCTTACAACTATGATAAATCGAATCGGGAGAGGAGATTTATCAATAGGCTTTTCAAACAAGAAAAACTATAATCAACAAGACCGAGTGATTTGAGATTAGTAGTGAAGTCTTTTTAATTTTTAAAGTGTTTTGAAGTTTTAAATGTGATTTCGAATGGAGATGTTGTTTCATACTTAGAATATACGGTGTTGAGAATTTTATCCTTGATAATTATTCCTAATTTTCCTTTTGTATTTATTTGCCTTTCTTAGGCTCAAAATATATTAGGACTCTAGATTTGTTTCCTAGATTGTGTTTATGACTTTATTTAATTTTCTAGATTGAGTTTAGTATTGGTTTACTTGTTTACCAAGATTAGGATTCTTATTTATTTAAGACAAGAATTAATCTTGTAAAATATATGACTTCTGAACGCAACAAGAAAAAGAGGAAAACGCACGGCTGAACAAAAGAACACAAGCTATTGAAAGACTTGAAGCCACAATTCAAAACACCTACATCTTTGAAGTTGCGTGACCAACGGAGAAGATCATCCTTTTATGGTGACAAGTATTTTAGTATCATAGTGTTGATGCTATTAGTTTCATATATTACTTTATATTTTGTATTTAATTTGAAGTAATATAGTCTTCAGATTTGTATACCCAGTTAGTAAGCACGTTTGCTTACGAGTGAAATTTAAATTGCTGTGTTCCTTTCAGTTTCAATTTATTCTACTGCTTTTTATTTCCATTATATTTGATGTTAGTTCTGGTGTTTTAACACCAGACTTAACATCTGTTTACTGATACTTATTAACATCCATAGGCCTACCAAAATTTACATTTAGCATCGAGAGCAGGTTACTTGACATACAAAGTATACTGATCCTTATTCTTGTAGGACGTTATGGATGCTCAAGGAAATCCGCAACCTCCAATCCTTAATGGCTAAAACTATTCTCTCCGGAAATAAAGGATGAGGTGTAACATCAAGAATATTGATGAACAAGCGTGGAGAACCATACTGGTTGTATGGGAAAAATAACGCATTACTAATGCTGATGGTGATACCATCATCAAGAAGGAAGAAGAGTGGACGGCTGATGAACTAGCCTTGTCAAATTGGAACCTCAAGACCATCAACACTCTTTGTGGCTATGTTGATTCAAACTACTATGAGGTGATCAAAAAATGCAAGTCGGGAAAAGATACATGGGATGCGTTGCAAAGAATATGTGAGGGTACTCACAGTTTCAAGAAATCAAGAATGAGAATGTTGACTGCTAGAATGGACGAGAAAGAGTCCACCATGGACTATGCTATGAGACAATCAGACATTGCCAACGAGTGTGAAGAACTTGGTGAAGGTGTGATTAACTCACGTCTTGTGGGAAAGTTACTAAGATCCATCTCGAATAAATTCAGCATCAAAGTGGTAGCCATTGAAGAAGCAAAGAAAACAAACGATTTAGACTTTGATGCTTTAGTAGGCTCACTCAAGACGTTTGAGATGGAACATCTTGGTTCCGACTCAAAATAAAAGAATTTTGCTCTAACTTCCAACGTCAACTCTGATGATGATGAAGATATTGATTGGAGAGACCTATTGGAGAAGGTTGATGCTACCATACTTGGAGAAGAAGAAGTGTCACTTGTGTCTCAACGGTTTAAAAAGTACTTGAAGAGGAAAAACAATATTGGAGGATCGTATTCAAAATCTAAGCTAGAGAAACCAATACCAAAATCATCAGGGCGTACACTTGCCAAATTTCAGTCTTCATTTTGAGAATCCAAATCTTCTAATTCCCTGAAGCCCCTTAATGAAATTCAATGTCATGAGTGCAAAGGTTGAGGACAATATAAAAATGAGTGTGCTAATACTCTGAGGAAAAAGAACTTGATTGCAAAAGGTTTCCAGTATTGTTTGCTAACGTTGTGTGAGATGATGACATTCGTGTTGGTAACACCAAAACCAACACCTGGTGTCTAAATGCCAAAGTTGAAGAAACACTTAACAGTTATGAGAAGCTGAGAACTGAATATGATGAACTATTTGCCAACTGGGTTAATAAAGTACTTAGAGTCAAGGCTCTTATGGTCAAGATGGACAAATTGACTTACGAGAAGGACAATCAACTTAATATAATTGTCCGATTGGAGTTGTCATTCACTAAAAAGGATGTTGAGCAAGAATGCATGAGGACTGATATAAAGAAGATCCAAGAAACTCTCTCGAACCTCAACAAGGGTAAAGCTAAGCTCGACAAAATTCTGGAATTAAGTGACCCTGATTCATCCAAACACGGGATTCGATACAAGCCTGATCAACAAAATCCAGAATCAAGCTAAAAATTGGAGAAGATCAAATGCCATGAGAAGATAAGAAGACAATACGTGTGTCATCACTGTGGTGAAAATGGTCACATCTGAACATTCTACTGGAAGCTTGTTGGCAAACATAATCAGTTTAAAAGGTCAAAGCTGACTGCTGAGTCCCGTGACAGTTTCCGTGTTCCTAACATCAAAACCAAAACCAGAGTCAAACAGGTCCGGGTAAAAAAGAACGAGATCATATGCCATATGTGTTTTGTAGGTTTTAGTGGTGTTGAAATAAGAAAAGTGTGTTCATGGCTTGGTATTACCGGAATTCAATTTAAATGTAAGAATCAAGAGGTTTTTAGCTTGAAATTAAATGAAAATAACGAAAATCTATGAAAATAAACTAACTAGGAAATGTAAATGCAAGTATTTCGTATGCCTCGTGCGTATGTCTAATGAAAATAGCAAGCAAGAATGAAAATAAGCAAGTAAAAGCCAAGTTTCACTAAGTACAAGCATTAAAACCTAAGGTACAACTATGCATGCATGATCATAAAATTGTAAATAATGAAAATTAACAAAATTGAAAGTACCAATAGAAAGAGCAATAAAAGTTGACATAAAAGTTTAAATCTTTTCGAAAAATAACAAGAAAAGAACGTAGATTTAGGATTCAACATAAAACCATGCATGAAAATAAAAACAAAAATAAAGCTATGAAATACTCAAAATAAAGACGATCCGAGACTCGATCTATGATCTTGGTGTGTCACTCACCTAGATTCTATAGCCGATTCAAAAGATCAAACAACAATTCTAATAGTTAAGGCAAAATAAATAAATTGAAGAACAAGCACAAGAATATGAAATACTCAAAATAAAAATGATCAAGGACTCGATTTAGGATCTAGATGTGTCACTCACCTAGATTCCATATTCAATTCACAATATCAAACAATTAATCTAAGAGCTAAGGCAAAATTCATAAAATGAAGAACAAGCATGAAAATTAAAGGAAAGCATGAAATTAAAAGAAAGCTTACTTGAATTAAGGAAAGGAACAACAAATTGAATGCAATAACAAAATTAAAATCCAAGTGATGTCTTGAATTCTTCTTGAGCTTACAAACCCAAGGAAAGCTTGAAATTAAATCTAAATATAGAGAGAGAAATATAATTCCAAACCCAAGCATGGGTTGGGAGGAGAATGTATATTTCACAAAATGAGAGTATGATTTTATTTATACTAGGTTTAATTGAGGTTAAATGAGTTTAAATTGGGCTTTAAAGCTTGATTTTCCTAGGTTTGACCCAGATTTTGCACCCTGGCGTGAGGTTTGGCGTGTGCTAGGCGCTACTGGCGCGCAGTTTGATGAGGAGTGGCATGGGTTTTGGCAAGCATTTTAGAATGTTAGCCATTTAGGAGCTTTCTCTTAGCTTGAATTTTGGTCCTCAATGCCTTTACCTATGAAAATAGGAATCTTGATCATAAAAACCCAAGAAATTACACCAAACCTCAAATCAATTAAAGCCATTTAACTAAATTAAATATAAAATTATATAGAAACACGAAAGAACAATAAAAATGAGAAAACAAACTAATAACTTAACAAAGCTTGACTCAAAACTACTAAAAACAACATAAAACCCTAATTAAAAACATGAGAAAAACACCACAACTACATGCAAAACAACCACCCCACACTTATCGGTTTTTTCGTTCTCGAACAACAAAAAGGATCGAGAATGTACATGCAATGAACATTATGTAAAAGAAAAACCCTTGTGCTTATACTTATTAGAATGATACAAGTATCAACATAAACTCGTTATTGCCAAGCATTGCTCGTATTATTCTTTCTCAAATGAAAACCAAATCGATGACTTCCTCTCAAATGGAATTTTGAGGGTGTTTGCTCAATTCACTCAAGTGTTTGTTTATATGGGATGTGTATACACTCAAGTCGGACAATGCATGCACCTTGTCAAGATTTCAAAAATCGAAAACTCAAAATCACCCATTGTACATGACCAAACAAGAATCGAAAGAGGTCTTTATTTCGGGTTGTAATGTTGGCTCTTTTGTAAGGTATGAAACATTTGGATGTAGTGGCTAACAAAAGATCAAACGTGATTAATAACATACGAAATCCTAACTTCTAAAGTCCAAAGCTTAAATCGCTTCACCCATCCCCAAATCACCAATCTTTCGTTCGAAACCCTTTTGTACACTCACACACTTTTCTGACTTTTATTTCACAACACTTAGAGGCTTTTTTTTTAACTTTTTTTCTGAGTTTGCTTCTTTTTTACTAATCTTAGCCTTTTAAACATTAGGCTTTTCGCTTGAACGCACGCTTTATCACTTTTCGTGATTTGTGTTGGAGTTTATTATTTTCTTTGTTTTTATTTCTTTTTTTGTGTATATAAGTAACTCAAAACCCAAAACCCACAATTGATTTCCCACACATTCCTAGTCAACTAACAACACACTCTCTCACCGCACAATTTATGAAGATATAAGAGCTAAAATCGAGCTCGGCTAACAAAAAATGGGGTATAGGCTCAAGGGGGCTCATTTGGGATTTTTTAAGTCGCTTATATATTTGGATATGGCCGGAATAAGGGTGATATATGTGCCTCGAGGTCATTTCCAAATTCAATCATGTACGAGCAACAACAAGCCTCCTCAATGCAATTTCCATAAAAATGAAAGCAAAACCGATAATTCACACAAGGATACTCACTAGTTTGCACCGGGTTTTGGAAATAAAATCAAAAGAGCTTTTAGAGTTTTCAAGAGTGAATTTTGATTATATATATATAGGCGGGTTTTGGACGAAGCACATAAATTCAACTCCTCACACAAGAGGGCATAAACATGTAAAAACCCGACAAGTAAACTATTCAAACTTCCAAGCATATGGAGATTGCTCAACTATGTAATAAACACACACAAGACACAAAGATGACTCAACCATATAAATGCGCAAGTAGTAAGCATCACTTCACCAAGAATGCGTCACTTCGCCAAGGCTCGAGTTAAGAAAGACAAATCATGCTCTTCGTCACCCGGACCCTAACCATCTACCCACCCACAATCAAACCATGCAATGCCCTCATTACATTTTAATGAAAAACAAGTAAAAGAAGGGTGAGATAGAAGCTTCCTAAATCGAGCGAGTTTTGGGTCGAGCTCGGTGGGATCCACTTAAGCATCTGAGCAATCCGAGCAAAAAAAGAGCATGACTTGTTTCCTCCGGCTCCATGAACGCTACTAGCTTATCGAATCGACCAAGGTTGGAGTAGCAAAACAACACATATAAAAGGAATCACACAAAAATAAAAAATACAAGAAAATATGTAAATAAATCAAAACTAAACAAAACAAGGGTTAAAAAGAACTAAGAGACAACACACATTCTTTTTTTTTTTTTTAATTTTTCAAAATTTTTTGGATTTTTATAATAAGATAGAAAGAACGAAAGAAATGTAAAAATAAAATAAATAAACAAAAAGAACATGGGTTGCCTCCCAAGAAGCGCTTGTTTTACGTCATTAGCTTGACGAACTCCCTTTTTGGTTATGTGGAGGTTGAGATGGGGGGATTCACTCAAAAACCTCCTTGTTGGGTGGGTCCGTTCTTCGGAGCATTCTCGGGGCATCGTGTAACCCAAGTAAAGAATGTAGAGAAGCAACCGTTTTAAATGTCATCTTGGCTCGATCTTCAGGAGGAATGGTGGTTTTGAAATGACTCAACAACTCATCTAGAAACCAATATGAATAATGGCCGCTAGTGTTCCAAACGGGCAAGTAGGAGTCGTCATGGGTAGATCCTCGGATGGAATTGTTGTTTTGAAGTGACACGATGACTCATACAAAAAGCAAAAGGAGTAATGGCCGGCTAACTTTCCTAACACGTGGTTGATAAACGGGGGAGGGAAATGATCTTTCTTGATGGCTGCATGAAACTTCTTAAACTCGACCAACATCCTCCATCCCGTTTTAGACCTCGTGGACAATAACCCTCCTTTCTTATCCTTGATCAATTTCTCGTCTTCCACTATCTCCTTAAAATTTGGATTCAAATGCCTTTGTGATTCTCGAGGTGGTTTGGCATCATCCTCCAAGACGAGTTTCTACATGTAAGTCCAAGGGCTAATTCCCTTAATAACTCCAGGTCTCCAACCAATAGCACCCTTACGAATTTTAAGCTCTTCAACCTACCTCTCCTCTTCTTCTCGATTTGAATTGGCAAAGATAATCATCGTCTTGCTCTCCTCTTCTTCCAAATAGACACGCTTGAGTGGAGATGGAGGAGGCTTAGGATCGGGCTTGTGTCTCCTCTCGGTCTCGTTGGGGATTAACTCGAACAATTTACTGATCCCCTCAAGATACTCTTCAAGCTTATCGATGGGATTGACTCCCAACCCATCATCAACAATCTCCACCTCCCCCTCCAAAACTTTGTCTTTGACCTCAATGACACAATCACAATCTCTCTCACTCAAGTATTGGGCTCATTGAAGCTCAAATGAATCGTCGAGTTGAACAAGGGGTACATCATCCTCTCCACAACCTTTAGCACAAGCCCCGAGTTAAACTCATCCTTACAACAATCCTCAATATAGGCTTCCCGAACAACCTACTCCTCATTGCTCCTTTCCTCCATATAAACTCGTTCGACCAAATTTTTGATCATGTCCATATGTAACCAATCTTTGTAAGATTTTTTTGAAGGAAAAGGTATAGCGTTATTAGAGGTTGGTGACGTGTATGGGTTCGAAGACTTGTGTAGGCCATTGGGAAGTTCCTTTTTCTAATTGGGGCCCACGGGGGTGGAAACAAGAGGATTAAGAACACTCAAAATCGAAACTACTTCCTCTCCCATCGTCGAGACAACTTTATTATCAACCACCCCACACTTATTAAGGATCACGACCGAAAGAGTATGTGAAGGTGGACTTGGAAATTGTCGCATAATGACCAAAAGATCTGGATCGGGAGATTGGTAGGAGCAATCACCGAGATGGTAAGATGAAACGGGCCCACGTGAGGAGTAACAACCGCATTTATATAGTCATAACTAAACTCTTTTTGCATGCGTTTTCTTGGAGGAGAAAGAGGATTATGAGTCAACGGTGCAGCAAAAGATGGTATACTATAACCGGGTCCAGCTTGATATCCATGACCCCCATACGCTTCCTCCGAATGAGGCATAGGCATGTTGAACGAGGGATAAAAAGGACAAGACGTGGTATCGTGGCCAAACAATCCACACGATGCACACGGGGGGTCCGGTTTTGGGCGAGCCAACTTGGCGAGTTGTGCTTTCAAAGCCGCTATTCTCTTTTTCAACTCAAGCTCCCGAGAGGAAGAAATGTCACTCACTTCATTAACACTATTAAACATGGCTTAAGAAGACTTTGGCTTGGGAGGAAGGGATAGAGAAGATGGATGAAACGTCCCCAAAAAGGGTTCTTAACATCTCCCATAGTGCGGATAGGGGGGTGGGGGGGGGGGGGGGGGGGTGGAGCATTGGAGCTTCATACCTCGAAATAACCCATATGGACAGAGATCTTGGGCACTATTGGTGGCATCAATCGGGGTATGATTTAAATTTTAAGCATGAGGACTTCCATACGGGCCGGAATTCAGAAATTAGCCACCCACATTTCCATTCGGATTCCCAAAGCCACCATTACATGTTCGGACAATTCTCGGGAACTCCATAACTGCCATATGGACCGAATGTCGGATTATGAATATTCGAAAAGTGATTGGGAGCACCATGTCCTCTATACGGACCATTCGTACCCGTGAATCCACTAGACCCAACATGATTTGCTCCATGACCTCCCATGTTGGTTTGTCCATAGACGATTCCACTGTTGGCAACATGGTTTGCACCATTCTCTCCCATGTTGGGAATGTAACCTCCATTGCCATGAGGATTGTATGCGTTACTTTGGAGTAGGTTCATGTTTGAATTGCCTTGCATAACTCAAGAGAAACGTCAAATGCAAAAGAAAGCTAGAAACACAAAGAAACTTCAAGAAAATCGAAAACCTTAACCAAGCCGAGTAGAAACGGCGCCATTTTGTAAAGTAGATTTTTAGTTGTGATGAAAATAAGAAAAGTGGGTTCATGGCTTGGTATTATCGGAATTCAGCTCGAATGTAAGAATCAAGGGGTTTTTAGCTTGAAATTTAAATGAAAATAACGAGAATCTATGAAAATAAACTAACTAGGAAATGTAAATGCAAGTATTTCATATGCCTCGTGCGTATGCCTAACGGAAATAACAAGCAAGAATGAAAATAAGCAAGTAAAAGCTAAGTTTCACTATGTACAAGCATGAAAACCTAAGGTATAACTATGCATGCATGATCATAAAATTCTAAATAATGAAAATTAACAAAAATTGAAAGTACCAATAGAAAGAGCAATAAAAGTTGACATAAAAGTTTAAATCTTTCCGAATAATAACAAGAAACGAAGAGTAGATATAGGATTCAGCATAAAACCATGCATGAAAATAAAAACCAAAATAAAGCATATGAAATACTCAAAATAAAAGGCGAATATGACCCTCCCTTGACTTCAGCGAATATGACTCATCCGGAGGCTGAGTATGACTACTCTTCCGATTCCTCTGATGATGAGACGATTGTTGCTATGCTGATTCGAACTTTTTGTATCTACTTTTATAAATTTATTTGTCAAACGTTTAATGTCCGCTCGTCAGAGTACTAGTTCGCTTGTAGGTTAATAAGTTTAAACCGAGTCAAATCACAAGGAACAAACAATCAGAATCTTGGATGTTTGTTTAATCACAAAATCACACGCGAACAAGTATAATTGGGGGTTTTGTTTGTTTTTTATTTTATAAACTAAGAATTTAAAATCAAGAGCAGTTAATGAAAACTAATTACTTGAGATAATTATCTTAAACTAACCACGAGAATTAAAAAGGCTTAATTAATAAAAAACTATCAACTAAGGTTTTGGAAATTAAAAAGCAATTAAAGATTAGAAGCGTAAATAAATTATCACTATAATCACCAAGCGTAAATGGAAGAAATGAAATTTAAAGTTGAAAGATTGCGAACTATATTATCCAAGAAATCCAAAGTATCAGGCATCAAAAGTTCAAGATCCGAAAATAAAGAACAATTTTTCTAAAAGCATAAATTAACGAAAAACTAAATTAGAAAGCGATTAAAATGTTTTAGAGTTCTTATTGGAACTAGAAAAAGCAATAAATCTCCATCTATTACGGAGAAAGTAACGATGATCCCGATCAAAGAATGAATCACGAACGAATGAAGGAGCTAAGCACTTGTAATCTTGAATCTTCAATCTTGATCTTCTATCTACGTAACGGGTTTTGAAAAGGGCGCTCTCTGCATCTCATAACTCTAGGAAGGTGTTAAGTTGTGTAAAAATCGTGCCATAGACAAATTGTAGAAGGATATATATAGTTTTCCAAAACATGGAGCACAAGTTTCCTAGAAAATTACGAATCTTGGCCCGTTAACGGTCAGCTTAGCGGCAAGGGTTACCGCTAACGCTACCGTTAACCTCTTGTTAAAAGTCTCTGCCCGTCCTTAATGGACGAACTACGGTTAGATGATTCAAACTTTTCCGCACCTATTTTTATTTGAAGTTGTTAATTTTAAAAAGTTCGCCCACAAGAGTATGAGATCACTTGTAGGTGGGTAAGTTGACTCGTGTCGATCTCAAAGGAAAGCTAGATTCGGAAGTTCTTTTTGTGTTTGTTTTCACGAATAAGAAAATAAGAAAAATAAATAATTTAAATACTCAATCAAGAACAATGAACATAAGATTTATTAATTTTAAAAAAGGTTTTAAGAAAACAAGGGTTCTAGAGATTCGAATCGTCTCCACTACCACTTGGGCATTTCATCGAACACCTTACCTATAAGCTAGGGTTGTCAATCCCAACTCGAAGATTTAGTACCCATCAAACCCAAATGATGGTTCTAAATGAATCTAGGCCCTAGACCCATAAGATATAGACAACAACCAACATCAATCTCATCATCACAAACTCAACATATCCAAATATACAATTCATCATACATGCTTGGGGGGGGGGGGGGGGTGGGGGGGGGTTGTTTTGAATTAACTAGCAAGCAGGGACTAAAAGCATAATAATTTAATTAAACTAATTAAATGAAAGAAAATAGAAAACTTACTAATTAAATGAAGAAAGTTGCAACGTTTCAAGCGAAGTATGGAATCTAAATAATCTAAACTATCTATTCTAATCTAAAATCTAAGAATTTAAAACTAAGAAATTTAAAGAGTAACTAAAGAAACAGAAGGGCACTTGTTGGGGTTGTCAGCCCCCAAAAGGCCTTGGAACCCTAGGAATATGATAATGTATGTTGGAAGTCCGAAATACATAGGGGTTGGTACGACCTGAATTGGTGCATCGCTCCCCAGAGCTTTGGGGAAGATTGGTTGGGATGAGCTGGACTGCCTGACCTGAACAAGACTAAGTTGTGAGTCGCGGCTTGATAAAAGCTAGCCTGGCCTTAGCAGGAGGGTCAGGATTAAACCCCACTAGACAGACCTGACCTGTGTCCTGAGAGGGAGCTCCCAGGTCAGGTCAGGCCATGCAACGTCCCCAAGATTCACAGGTTTTGTTTCCGAGATTCAGGAGAAGGGCCCCAGGGGGACAAAGCTGACCTGTGTACTGGAAGGAAGCTTCCAGGTTAGGTCAGTCCATATAACGGCCCCATATTTATGGGTTTTCTGTTTCCGAGATCCCAGAAGGGGTCCTCACTGGGCGAAAACGATATATATCTCAGCTTCAAGGCTGAAGGAGGTATTTTCCCAACTCACTTACTTTAGATTATTCTGATAAAAAACGCTTACTGACTTAACCATCGGAGAGGTTTCTACCGGAAAACACTGGTGGTCCTTTCTAACGTATTATTGTGTATAGCAGGTCGGGAGCTTCTCAGGCAAAGGTGTAGATTCAATCTATTCCATCTTTCCAGGTGAAACAATTGGCGCCGTCTGTGGGAAACAAATGGCTAAGGCGTGAGATAATCATGGCATCAGATGGGCTTCAGCGGAATTTGGTGGCGGGTATAGGCGGTACGCCAAGCTCTGCCACACCGACGAGAGTGCCAATGGCCGCGGAACTGTCAGCGGCGGCGGAACCAGGCGCAGCGCAACCTCCTCCCAGTGGAGTCACACAAACTGGCGGCGGATTGCTGAAGGACTCCTTCCTCAGACAGCTATCAGATCTGATCGGCAAAGCAGTGGAGGTGGCCGTGGATAGAAAGTTCGCCGAATTTTCAACACCGCCTTCCAAACCAGTTCAACCACCGGAGACAGAACCACCACGAGCAACCCATCGCACGGTCAGAACTCCCCTTCAAGAGTAGGAAGAGAGTTACTTTGCCTAAGAAAGTGAAACATCGAGCAAAACCAACTCGGACCTCACTGAGCAGATGCAAAACCTACAGAAAGAGGTCAGGGAGTTTAAAAGGAAGATGGAGAGCACGGGTGTGGTGCCAGCTTGGAGGGGTACACCGTTTATGGAGGCGGTTATGCGTGATGACGCATCGGCCTCTTACAGGTCCATGGGCTTCGAATACAACGGGACAACAGACCCGTGGGATCACCTGAGCCGATTTGAGATCGCGGCGACTTTGCACGAATTCTTAGACACGGTCATGTGCCTAATCTTCCCGACAACCTTTACAAAATTGGCCCAGCTCTGGTTCAGCCAGTTGCTGCCGTGCTCTATAAGCAATTTTGACGAGTTCAGCTCGGCATTCCTGCATCAATTTACCAGCTGTCGGAAGTACCAGAAAATGCCACTGGAATTATTCAGCTTGAAATAAAAGGAAAATGAAAGCTTACGCACATACATCAACCAATTCACAAATGCAAAACTTGAAGTACCATCAGCATCTGAGGAGCTTCTGGTTAACGTATTAGCACCGGGGCTCAGGAGAGGAGAATTCTTTCAGTTGCTGGTCATAAAGCCAGCGCTGAAATTCGGAGAGCTCTTGGAACGAGCAGAGAAGTACATCCATCTAGTAGAGGCCTTGAGTATCAAAGAAGATGGAGATAAGATAAGGGAACGACCAGATAGGAAAGAAAGAACTCCGAAGAAGAAACCCAGAACTGACCTGGTCGGAGGACGACCACGTTTTGACAGGTACACACCTCTGGCTACACCTCAAGGGGAGATTTTGCACGTAATCGAGCGACATCCTGATCTCAAATGGACCAGAACTTACTCCAGAATCCAAGGATGTAACGATCTGACCGATTTTGCCATTACCATAATGAGTATGGTCATGATACAGATCAGTGTACCTACCTCAAAGACGAGATAGAAATGCTGGTGCAAGTAGGGCACCTCAAGGAGTATGTGCAGATGAGAAGGGAGGAGCCCAGGTCTGACTCTCACAGGCGAGATCGGCCCCAAGGGAATAAGCATGAGCAGGATAAATGATGAAACATCGGGAGACGGAGTGACCAAGCTCAGGTTGTACGAGGTGAAATCCTAATGATCACGGGTGGAGAATGGGACGAACATTCTAAGCGGACCAAGAATATATATGTGCGGGCAGCGAAAGATCTAGCTAAAAGAACACGCGAGGTAGGGCAAATAGGAACAAGTCAAAACATTTTCTTTGGGTCCAAGGATGAGAATTTCATCCTGGCTCCACATATGGATGCCCTAGTCATAACAGATACAATCGCTAACTACAATGTGAGGCGGATCTTTGTGGATACGGGAAGTTTAGCGGACATCATGTTATATGACTGCTTCAGGAAAATGAATTTGGATATGGAATTAGATGAGGTCACGACCTCGCTTGTGGGTTTTGTAGGGGGAGCGTTGAAACCTCTGGGCGCGGTAAACTCTTGGTCACGCTAGGGGAAGATCCATTTAGACAGACCAGGACGGTCCGATTCTTGGTGGTGGAGGCGTCTTCTTCTTATAATGTTATGTTCGGAAGGCCATCCTTAAGCAAATTCCAGGCAGTAATTTTGGTCTACGACATGAATTTGAAATTCCCAGCTCAGGATGGAGTGGGCGAGGTTCGAGGGGACCAGTACACATTGCGCCAGACGTATGTGGAAAGAATTCGATAGAATGAGAAAGAAAGACATGCCAAGAGGGCACGAACAGAAGAGGACAGAACTGAGCTGACTCAAAGAGAGGAGAATTTGATGACCGTGGAAGTAGTTCCAAGGGACGATGATAAGCGAGAAATTGCATGATAATTAATGGATTAATTTCTATATTTTTATGTTCTTAATATTCTTATATTTATTTATTTCTCGCATATTTATTATTATGAGTAGTCGAGCACCAATTGTATATTTCTTTCTTATTTTATAGTAATTAGGTGCTAAATTGGTGAAATAAATATTGAAGGATGATCCATAGGAGTTGCACGAAGAAACGAGACACAAAATAAGTGAATTGGTGAAGAAATGACAGTTTTGGGCTTTCTAGAAGGGTTGTCGCTGGGCCCAACAAGTATAGAAAGCTGGGCTGGCAGCACCTCTTGATTCTGGGCCTTCTAGAAGGATCGTCTCTGGGATCAACCGGTATGGAAAGTTCTTAACGTCCTAGAAGGGGCGGAAACCCTAATTTTGACCCTTTTTCCAAGCCACCTACACCTATAAATACCCCCCACCCCTCACATTCGAAAACATACACAAAAATCTAGGGATTTACACCAAAAACCTAGGATTTCAAGGCACCAAGAGAAGTCTAAGCTACTCAACTTCCAAGATTTTGAAGATTGGGAGTCCATGATCCAAGATTCAAGTTCTACATCTCTTTTCTTCCCCTTTCGCAAGGATTATGTTTGTTTTTATTAAACTCTTCTTTTATTTTATTAACTCCATGAGTGAGTAAACTTATTATCTAGTTCTAGGGATGTTGAAACCCTCGTGAAACTATGTTTAATTAATTTATGCAATATTGTCTTTCGTTCTTCACATGCGATTGTTTGTGTTTTTCTAATTTCAGTTTAAGATTGATTAATTCTTAATTTGGCTTGATCACCTAGATTAGGGATTGGTTATCTATCGCTAGAAATAGGATTGCTTCCTATGTAATTGTCGTAATTTCTATTTATATGAAGCAACTAATGATTGTGAATCGTTAGGGACAACACACATAGGTTGAATAAACCGAGCGTATGTGTTTATTTCCTAGATTAATCTATTTACCTAGTTATTAATGTTGTTGTTGGGTTGAATCTAGAGAGATTATTCTAGGTTGTTCAAGAATTAGATTCAATTAAAGAGCTTATTTTAATTGAGTAAACGGTAAGGGCAAATTCGAGTAGCAGAGCTTATTGCTACTTAGGGTTTCAGTCGCATATTATGAATGGATTATGATATTGTGGTTGGTTAAATGAGTGAATCGAGGGTGGATACTGAACTAGAACTAGACCTTTATTATTATTGAACTTTTCATTAATCATTTTCTTGCTCGATTTTAATTAATTATTTCGTTAGTTAATTTTCTTAGAATAATTCAATATTTAAAACCCCAATTATTTATTTTAATAAAATACGAATCATCACAATCTAACCACACTTCTCGTGGGTTCGACCATTACTTATCGCTACTACTAGTTAGTGGAGAAAAGCTGAGGAAAATAAATATTTAATTTGACGCTTACGACGAGCGGGTCAAATTTTGGCGCCCTTGCCGGGGAGTGGCGCTTTTAAATTGTGATTTGACGTATTTTAATTTTTAAGTTTTATTTTCATAAAAAAAAAGAAAATTATTATTTTCGAAATTAATTGAAAATTTTATTTTCAAAATTAATTAAAAAAAATCAAAAATTAAAAAAAAATTGTTTTTGAATGGCAGCGTACTCTCACTAATTTCATTCGTATGATGCTAGGTATTGGTTGAGCATGACAGATCGCGCTTCAATTATCAATATCCACAATACTATCTCGAGCCATTAGTTGAACAAAATTCCGGACCATCACTAGAGGATTTGGTGAAAGCATTGACGGCTAGTACTTTGGAATTTCAGCAAGACAGGATTAACGCTAGGATCACTAAGCGGACTACGAAAAGGATCCCTCAGATTCAACCATGCGTACTGTGCCAAGCATTCGTTCATGTTTCCGACGACTGCCCAACGCTACGAGCCAAGATTGAAATGAACTTCTATGGGACAAGAAACTGGCGAGGGAGAAATTACGAACCTTATTCTTACGAGCCAAGATGGGGAGACAATCCAAATTTTCAGCAGGGACACGATTTTTCGGAATAATATGATAACCGCCCCCAAGCACAAAAAGCATCCCCAGAGCTCGTAGAGATGGTGAAAGTCATGGAATTGAACACCTTGGAGTTCCAACACGATATTCGGTCCAGTATAAAGAATATAAAAACTCAAGTGAGTCGAATTGGCCAATTGGTGAGCCATATGAGTCAGTTAGATGAGAAGTTGGACGAACGATCGCCGTTTGAATCTGAGGTGAATATGGAGGATGTGAGTGCCTTTATTCTTCAAGAGGAGGAAAAATTCGAAGCTTTAGAGATTCCAACGCCTGTGCTGAAGGATGAATACAAGATGGAGATGGAAGAAACGAGGCAGTTACATGTTGAACATATTTTTCCTGAGCTTACAAATGATGTTCCTAATTCCATCATTTCTTCTATCGAAGCCGAGCCACAGCCAAAGCCGTTGCCATCATGGACTGTGTACCAAGTGACGAAGGATGAGGAAGAGACGCACGTGCGAGATGAAGTTTTAGAGAAGTTGGAGACTAAGATCCTTCTGTATGAGGCAGTGAATGAAACAATTGCTGCTAATTTTAATGAAGAACCACCACTAAGTCGAAAGGATCCAGTTAAGCACCCAACAAAAGATGAAGAGATGCACGTGCGAGAAGAAGACGTTTTTGAGAAGGAGGAGACCGATGAGCTTCCACTCATGGTGACGGATGAGAATATTCTTGCTAATATCTATAAGAGGTTACCACAAAGTCGGAAGGATCCGGTTAAGCATCAAACTTCGAAACGAGTGAGATTTGAGGATGATGAAGTTATGGGAATCCCTTTTATTCTAAGACCTCCTCCTAAAACCCCATGGAATTGAGGGGTGACACGTCGAGTCGATGACGTTAAGAAAAGGCGCTTGTTGGGAGGCAACCCAATGTTTACATTAGTTTTATTTTTATTTTATTTTGCAATTGAAGGGATAGAAAGCTTGTTTATGTTTGGATGATTGGGCTTATCTTATGAAGAAAGATCATCATTGGAAATGAGACCCCCTCGATACTTACCCCGGTGATTTCTTTTCCCTTACTCTTCCCTTAAGATTCATATGATATGCTTGTTCTTGTTTTGTGTTCGCTTGAGGACAAGCTAAAGTTTAAGTTTGGGGGAGTGGGAATTAATGGTTTATATTGCATATGGGCTGAAATTTTGAATTTTTTTAAATTTTTGCAATTAATTTCTTGGAGTTGAATTAAAATGGTTAAAAGTACTTGCTTGAATTATTTGGATGAATTATGTTTCGATTAAAGTCTTTAGTCATCATTTGATTTAGAGGTCAAGGGTACGCATGTTAGTACTTTTGTGATTACTTTGTGGGGCGTCAATTCTAGATTATTGCGTTGTTGATATATATTTGTGGTTGTCGTACTCAATATAAGTTGTGTGGGGCCTTGAAGTTGGCGGTTGTGTGAAAATATCTCGTTAGTCGAAACAAAAGTCAAATAAAGTCCGGTTGGAGTATACTGGCATGGGGTAAGTAGAAAATTGAAAAAAATCAAAAAGAATTGAGGTGCCGAAACAACTGCCTATCCGTGTACCAAGTGCAATTCACTTATAAATTCTAAGGGCTAAAATCCAACGAAGATGCTAGTAGCTCAACAAATTCTATGCACGTATTCAAGTGGCGCAATTCTAATCAAAATCTCAAGGACGTGGAGGTGAACTAAACAAATCCAAATCAAGACGATCCTCCTATCCAGCGCCTTATCATCATTATCAAGTCAAGAACGGTAGTGCGGAGCTGCGGGCCTCAATTAAATAAATAAATAAATGGGAGGACGATATATTTGATTGCTACCAACAATGGATAGAGTCGAACCATCGACTAGCGAGGGGGCACCATAATACATTGATGTGGCGTATATGAAAATGGACTGCCTAACTGCTGGGATCATTTGAGTCAATACATGAAACGCTTGCAATTTCTAGAAATATAATGGTGTCTAGAGTTCGGATGAGTTCATTTGATCATTTCGAGTGACTTACTTATCTTATATTTATTTTGTGCTTTAATTCTAATGTTTCTTGAGGACAAGCAAGGTTTACGTTTGGGGGATTTGATAAGCGAGAAATTGCATGATAATTAATGGTTTAATTTCTATATTTTTATGTTCTTAATTTTCTTATATTTATTTATTTCTCGCATATTTATTATTATGAGTAGTCGAGCACCAATTGTATATTTCTTTCTTATTTTACAGTAATTAGGTGCTAAATTGGTGAATTAAATATTGAAGGATGATCCATAGGAGTTGCACGAAGAAACGAGACACAAAACAAGTGAATTGGTGAAGAAATGACAGTTTTGGGCTTTCTAGAAGGGTTGTCGCTGGGCCCAACAAGTATAGAAAGCTGGGTTGGCAGCACCTCCTGATTCTGGGCCTTCTAGAAGGATCGTCTCTGGGCTCAACCGGTATGGAAAGTGTTGAACGTCCTAAAGGAGCGTAAACCCTAATTTTGACCCTTTTTCCAAGCCACCTACACCTATAAATCTAGGGTTTTACACCAAAAACCTAGGATTTCAAGGCACCAAGAGGAGTCTAAGCTACCCAACTTCCAAGAGCTTGAAGATTGGGAGTCCAAGATCCAAGATTCAAGTTCTACATCTCTTTTCTTTCCCTTTCGCAAGGATTATGTTTGTTTTTCTTAAGCTCTTCTTTTATTTTATTAACTCCATGAGTGAGTAAACTTATTATCTAGTTCTAGGGATGTTGAAACCCTCATGAAACTTTGTTTAATTAATTTATGTAATATTGTCTTTCGTTCTTCACATGCGATTGTTTGTGTTGTTCTAATTTCAGTTTAAGATTGATTAATTCTTAATTTGGCTTGATCACCTAGATTGGGGATTGGTTATCTATCGCTAGAAATAGGATTGCTTCCCGTGTAATTGTCGTAATTTCTATTTCTATGAAGCAACTAATGATTGTGAATCATTAGGGACAACACACATAGGTTGAATAAACCGAGCTTATGTGTTTATTGCGTAGATTAATCTATTTACCTAGTTATTAATGTTGTTTTTGGGTTGAACCTAGAGAACTTATTCTAGGTTGTTCAATAATTAGATTCAATTAAAGAGCTTATTTTAATTGAGTAAACGGTAAGGGCAAATTCGAGTAGCAGAGCTTATTGCTACTTAGGGTTTTAGTCGTATATGATGAATGGATTATGATATTATGGTTGGTTAAATGAGTGAATCGAGGGTGGATACTGAACTAGAACTAGACCTTTATTATTATTGAACTTTTTATTAATCATTTTCTTGCTCGTTTTTAATTAATTATTTCGTTAGTTAATTTTCTTAGAATAATTCAATATTTAAAACCCCAATTATTTATTTTAATAAAATACGAATCATCACAATCTAACCACACACCTCGTGGTTTGACCCTTACTTATTGCTACTACTAGTTATTGGAGAAAATCTAAGGAAAAAAAATATTTAATTTGACGCTTACGATGAGCGGGTCAGACGACCCTCAGTCCCGATGTATTAGTAGATTTGGTTTCCCTGCTCCAAAATTGTGCAAAAATTTTTGCCTGGTCTCCCCAAGGCCTTATCGGGATAGACCCAGCGGTATCCGAACACCACCTCAACATCAGCCCGACGATAAAACCAGTAAAGTAAAGAAAGCGTAACTTCGGGCCCAAAAAGGAAGTCATTATTGAAGTTGTGGTAGATAAACTACTGAAGGCTGGGCATATCCGGGAGATACAGTTCCCAGAGTGGCTCTCTAACGCAGTCCTGGTACCAAAAAACGGAAGAAGATTGGCGGATGTGCATAGATTTTCGTGACCTTAACAAGGCTTGCCCTAAAGATCACTACCCACTGCCGATGATAGACCAGTTGGTTGATTCCACTTCTGGTTGCGAACTCCTGAGTTTGATGGACGCCTCACAGGGATATCACCAGATTAGGTTAGCCAGGGATGACCAGAAGCGAGTTAGATTCATAAATCCAAAGGGGACTTATTGCTACGTGGTCATGCCATTCGGGGTTAAGAAGGCGGGCGCCACATACCAACGACTAGGGGACAAAATGTTCAAAGATCAGCTCGGTCTATGTAGATGATATGTTGGTCAAGATCGTGAAATCGGCCTCACACCTGGATGACCTGAGGGAAACCTTTGATACTATAAGGAGGTATAAGATGAAGCTCAATCCCAAAAAGTGCATGTTTGAGGTAAGAGATGGAAAGTTCCTGGGCTACATGGTCATGGAAAAGGGCATCAAGGCAAACCAAGAGAAGGTCAAGGCTATCATGGATATGCTACTTCTTCGCTGGAAAGCTCGATTCTCATCTCTTACTCATTGAACTTCGTCTCTTATGCGCTGAGGTCGTCCGGTTACTTAGAAATTTAGATCATAATACGATAAAATAAGTCGAAAGTATAAAAATACGAAGTTAAGCTTAATCTACCCAACTTATACCGAAAACAATAAGAAAAACTAACTAAAATACTAATAAAAATAAGGATAAATATACGCTAATCATTAGACCATCGCTCCTCTCGCCGTTAAACCTCTCTGAAGCGCTGTAACGGGTGTGCTAATGGTCAATGGAATCGTCAAGACCACCTTTAACTCCTCTTTGAATCTCTCTGTCATTCCCTAGTGGTTAAGATAGTGGTATAGTGGCCAATAAGGTTTAGCGGTAACGTTAGCGGTAAGAACAACCGCTAACCCTACCGTTAAGTGGTAAAAACTGCTACTTCTTTGCCGAATAGCCCGTTTTCATCTCTAAGTTCTCACATCGGTTGCAAGCTTCTACTTTTCAGCACCGAGTTTCCTTGGCTACTTAGATATATAGGGAAGAATAGAGAATAATCACCCAATTGCTTCAATTATGATCAAAACATGGTAAAATAAGCTGGAGACAAGAAAATACGAAAATATGCTTAATCTATCCAACCTATACCAAAATTAATAACAAAAACTAACTAAAATACTAACAAAATCATGTTAATAAACTACCCCATGCTTTATTAGTTTGTTCGTCCTTGAACAAATGATAATTCCAAAGATTAACCAGCATAAAAAATCAGCTCAAGCAAAGAGTCGTGTTGTGCTACATAGATAATTTTGAAAATATAGATAATTTTAACGCAGACTCAAACACTAGACCCTTATTATATTGCCGCTCCAAAAACAAAATCATGCATCCTCACAAAGGGTAATATATATGTGTACGGTCAACAACACTCAATAATTTTTTATAGGGACGTGTTTACGCTCAAATCATCAAAATAAATGAACAATAAACAAGAACTGAAAATCAAAAACTTCTCCATCGCATAAATGTGTGTAACTAACAAAGAATCAGAAAAGGTCTTTTCGGGTTGTAATGTTGGCTCTTTGGACGGGTTTGGAATACATTCGTCATGTAATTAAGTCACGATATAATGTGATCAATAACTCACCAAACTACGAAGCAATGTGCTTCACTTCATTCAAATAAAACCTCACTTAACTCTCATAACGTAGCCTTTATACGTAGGCTATTTCTCAACTCGAAACCCAACACCGACTTCTAAACAAACCACTCAAACAATTTAGAAGCTTAAGAAACGCTTCTTCTTTTTTATTAAACTCAAATCTTGCCTTTTAAACATTAGGCGTCATAAGAAAATAAACAAAACACAATCCTTTGTAAGCATAGGCAACAACTCAACAAGATTCACCATCCTCTTTATTCTTTCTTATTTTTTTTTCTTTTTTTTTTGAAGGATGGTGATCCTTAACACTTATTACCAACTTTTTATAAATCCCCGATCGTAACTCGAAACCACAAATAACCAACAAAATTAACTAACTCTTACCCCACGCTATCAATGACGTAGAAGTTAACTCATAAACACTCATTACTATATGAAATAGATTATTGGCTATGAGGGGCTCATTCAGAATTTATAGTTGCTAATATATATGTATATGGTCGGAATAAGGGTAATTTATGTGCCCAATCGTCATGTTCAAAGCTAACTACACACTGCGATTTTAAATAGATTTCAAAATAGAACCTACTCAAGTGCATGCAAAGATGATAAACACAAAGGCTACTCACAATGAACAAGAGGCTCATTATCCGTTACAACAATTCTTAAGAAAGACTTCCCGAACAACCTCTTCCTCATTGTTCCTTTTCTCCATATAAACTTGTTCGACCATACTTTTGATCAAGTCCTTATGTAACAAATCTTCGTAAGATTCTTTCGAAAGACAAGGTGTAGGGGCAAGAGGAGCAAGAATACTTGGAATCGAAACCACCTCCTCCTCCGATGGCGATACAACCGTATCAACTACCCCACACTTATCAAGGATCACGACCGGAAGACAATGCAAAGGTGGACTTCGCAATTGACGTATCATGACCGAGGGATCCGGATCGGGAGATGGGGTAGGAGCAATCACCGTGGTAGTGGGACAAAATGGGCCCTTGTGAGGAGTAAGAAGAGGATTATGAGTCAGCGGTGGAGCAAAAGATGGTATAGCACAATTAGGTTCCGCATGATATCCATGACCCCCATACACGTCCTCCGAATGAGGCATCGGCAAATTGAACGAGGAAATTGAAGGGCAAGACTTAGTATCATGACCACATGTTCCACACCATGCACAAGGAGGAATCGAGCTCGGGTTATACATTTGAGCGATTTGAGCCTCTAAACCTGCCATTTTCTTAACCAACTCAAGCTCCTTAGATGATAAAGCCATGCTTGCTACATTAACACGAGAATATGTTGGTGGAGAAGATTTTTGCTCGGGAGGAGTAAACACCCCCATAAAGGGTTTGTTAACATCTCACGTAGTGCGGATAGAGGGCCACTTGCGGGAGCAGAGCTCCATCCTCCAAACAAATCATAAGCCTCAAGATCTTTAGCGGATAAAGTGCAAGTTGGGTGACCACCATACGAGCCGGGAATCAGAATTTGACCACCCACATTTCCATTTGGATTCCTAAAGCTGCCATTATACATGTTCGAGCATTGATTGGGAGAATGAGAATCACCATATGGACCGGATGTTGGATTGTTGATAGGCGAGAAATTGTATGATATTTAATGGTTTAATTCCTATATTTTTATGTTCTTAATATTCGTATA
The DNA here is from genome assembly GCA_014905375.1 of Phtheirospermum japonicum. Classification (NCBI taxonomy): domain Eukaryota; kingdom Viridiplantae; phylum Streptophyta; class Magnoliopsida; order Lamiales; family Orobanchaceae; genus Phtheirospermum; species Phtheirospermum japonicum. Next base: position 655,412 of record BMAC01000413.1, on the reverse strand, counting down.
TATATTTATTTCTTGCATATTTATTATTATGAGTAGTCGAGCACCGATTGTGTATTTCTTTCTTATTTTATAGTAATCCGGTGCAAAGGATGATGCACAAGAGCTGTACGTGAAGTCGAGAGACAAAGACGAGCGAATTGGCAAAGAAAACGAAGAATCGAGAAGTTGTTCCTGGTGGCTTATGTCGCTGCCGAGTCTGTCATCGTCGCCGCCGAAGGTGGCTAGCATCGCCCGACACTACTGCCGAGAGTTGATCTCTGTATGCATCGATAGAGAGTGCATCGGTCGACGCTCTTGCCGACGCAACTCTCTGTGAGTGTCGTTTGGAGGGGTGTCGGACGACCCAGGCGTGCCAGCACACTGACGCTGCCGTGGATGATTCACGTCGATGCCGACCAGCCCTGCCGAGGATGACTAGCGTCAGTCGACGCCGACGCTGCTGAGTTATTTTTGGAAGAAAACTTGCGCGGAAAGAAAGAGGATTCCTATATAAACCCGACCTAACTCCATCCCAAAAAGACATACACCATATCCTAGGGTTCTAAAGAGTTCCATAGAGGTCTCAAGTCATCCCAATCCATCCATACACAAGAGAAATTGAAGATTGAAGATCAAGACTCAAGATTCAAGTTCTGTACATCGTTTCTATTATTTTTTCAAGGATCATGTTTGTTTATCTGAATATTTTCTTTTATTTTATTAACTCCATGAGTGAGTAAACTTTCTATCTAGTTCTAGGGATGTTGAAACCCTCGTGAAACTATGTTCTAATTAATTTATGCAATATTGTCTTTTGTTCTTCATATACGATTGGTTGTGTTGTTATATTTTTAATTTATGATTGATTAATTCTTAATTTGGCTTGAACACCTAGATTAGGGATTGGTTCTCTATCGCTAGAAAGAGGATTTCTTCCCGTTTAATTGTCGTGATTCCTATTTCGTTGGTAGCAACTGATGATTATGCATCTTTAGGGATAACACAACATAAGTTAAATAAACCGAGCTTATGTGTTTATTGCTTAGATTAACCTTTTTGCCTGGGTATTAATGCTGTTGTTGGATTAAATCTAGAGAGCTTATTCCAGGTTATTCAATAACTAGAATCAATTGAAGAGCTTATTCAAATTAAGTAAACGGTAAGGGCAAATTCGAGTAGCAGAGCTTATTGTTACTTATGGTTTTTAGTCGTATATGATGAATGAATTATGATATTGTGGTTGGTTAAATAAGTGAGTCGAGGGTGGAAACTGAACTAGAACTAGAGCTTTATTATTATCGAATTCTCCATTATTCTACTTACGTGTTTTATTTGTTTGTTTCTTAATTATTTGCTCATTTATTTTGTAAGTTAATTTTCTTAGATTAATTCAAAATCTTCAACCCCATATTTTTAGTTTAATAAAATATGAACTATCACAATCTAAGACACACTCCTCGTGGGATCGACCCTTACTTGTCGCTACTACTAGTTGGTAGAGAGAAGCTGAGGAAAAATAAAATATTTAATTTAACGCTTGACGACGAGTAGTCAATTGTGCATATTGGGAAAGTGATTGGAAGCACCATATCCTCCATACGGAGTGGAATTCGGATTTTGGTTACTAACGATACCACTTGAATTAGCGAAGCATTCATCATGCATGTTCAGAATTTGAGAAGTAGAGGCTCCGGTACCTCTATACGAACCATTTGAACCCATGAAGCCGCTCGACCCAACATGGTTTGCACCATGCCCGCCCATGTTGGGTTGACTATAGCCGAATCCACCATTGGCAACGTGGTTTCCACCATGCCCTTCCACGTTGCCAAATCCATTATACATCATCTCATTCCCAACATGGTTTGCACCATGCCCTCCCATGTTGGGAATGTACCCTCCATATATATAAGTACCTATCATGCTTAACAAAAACGTCAAATACAAAAGAAAGCTAGAAACACAAAGAAACAACAACCAAATTGAAAACCTTAACCAAGCCGAGTTGCAATGGCGCCATTTTATTTTTTAGATTTTAGTGGTGATGAAAATAAAAAGTGGGTTCATGGCTTGGTATTATCGGAATTCGATTGTTTGTGTGAATCAATGTGTTTGTAGCTGTTGAAATTAAGAAAATAACGAAAAACTATGAAAATGACCTAACTAAACTACACTAAGGAATGTAAATGCAAATTGGTCGGATGCCTCGGTCATGTGTTTTAATTGAAATCGCAAGCCAAAAGGGAAATCAAGCAAGAACAAACAAGTTTCATCAAGTACAAGCAAGAAAGCTCAAAGTACAACCATGCATGCATGATCATAAAATCCTTAACAATGTAAATTAACACAAATTGAAAGCATCAATGGAAAAATGGAGAAAACTTGACGTCATAGTTTAAAACTTTACGTAAAATACCAAGCAACAAGAAGTAGATATAGGATTTAGCATGAAACAATGCATGAAATTTTAATTCAAAATAAAGCATATGAAAAACTCAAAATAATGACAATCCGAGACTCAATCTATGAGATCTAGAGGTCTCACTCATCTAGATTCCATGGACGATTCACAAGATCTAACAAGAAATCAAAGAGATTAGGCAAAAAGCATAAATGGAAGAACAAGCATGGAATTGAAGAACAAGCATGAATATAAAGAAAAGCTTACTTGAATTAAAAAGAGAATCCAAAAGTCTGAATGAAATTACAAAGTAAAATAAAATCCAAGGTAGTATTTGGATTCTTCTTGAGCTTACAAACCCAAGGCAATGCTTGAGATTAAAATCTAATAGCTAGAGAGAGAAAATAAATCCAAACTCATGCAAGAGTTGGGAGAATGAGTGATAATTTACAAAAATGAGAGTTCTCCTCTATTTATACTAGGTTTTGTTGGGTTTAAATGGGTCAATTTGGACTTTAAAGGCTTAATTTCTCGGGTTTGACCAAGTTTGACCCGAGATGGGCTCCCTAGCAACTTGGCTAGCTCTATTAGCTTGGCCTTGGCTCAAGGTGGCTCGATAGACTTGGGCGTGGGTGCAAGGGTTGGCCAGGTGCTGGGCGAGACTTGGGGTGTGTATTCGGGCATGCTTATGCGCCAAGCTGGGCGCCGGACGTGATGTTGGGCGCAAGGCGCTGGCAAGGGCAAACGCTGCTGGGGACAAGATTGGGCGAGAACTTGGGCGCTGATGAGCTAGAACTTGGGCGCTGATGGGCGCCAGTTTGGGCGCCGAAGTGGGCGCCAGGGTGCTGCCTAGGGGTGCTGTGCCTTAGGCATGAATTTGGGCAAGGCTAGGCCACCATTCCAGAATGTTAACCATTTTAGAACTTGTTCTTTGCACCGATTTGGGCATGAAAATGGGCAAGACTGGGCTTGAGTTTTGGCCTCCATGCCTTAGCTTGAATTCAAATCATTAAGCCACCTATTAAATGAGAATCTTGAATATCAAAACCCAAGAAGTACACCAAACCTCCAATTGATTGAAGCCATTTAACCCAATTAAATATAAAATTAACAAGACATGTGAAAAACAACAAAACAAGAAAAACCACATAATAAATCTATTAAAAACTACTAAAATCAACATAAAACTCTAATTAAAAACATGATAAAACTACCACAATTACATGCAAAACATTGTGTCGCCGAACCTGACACCTCCTGCTACTGATCCAGCTTCATCCTACAACTCTAGTTTTGATGATGTTCCCTCTGAGAATGCACCGATCAACTCAGTTGAGTTTGAGAAGTCCTTTGATGATTCCCCGCTTTAGGATGATGAGATTGAAGACATGATTCCGGTGCCTAACAGGTTTTTGACAAGAGAAGAAGATGAGGAGATGTTTCCTGGATATTATTTCCATGGTATGATTGATGAACGTCGAGTCTAAGTGGACATCTTCAAACATCAGAACTTGATCACATTCCTTGAAATCAAAGGTATGTATTCTACTGTGTCCACTGCCATGCCCTTTGTGCGAGATGTTGTGTTGGAGTTTTATGAAAACATGCTGCCTTCCATCGTTGATCCTAAATCTGTGAATTTTGGGAAAGTTTTTGTGCGTGAAAGGATTTTTTCTTTTACTCCTGACTTGGTTAATGGGCTGTGTGGGACTGAGATGTATCATGATGATTCAAACTGTGGATTATATGAATGAGGTGGTAGAGTTTTTATCTGGTGGTATGCTACGGGAGTGGCGTGAGCAATTGCCTAGCACGCGGTTGTCCTCCATGTACTTTGTCTTGCACAAGGTGGCTTTTTAAGATTAGGTTCCTACGAAAAATGTCATGCATCCTCAGGTGAAATTCATGTTCAAGCTCGGCCGAGGCATCAAGTTTAATTTAGGCCAGCATATATTTATTGTGGTAACCCGGTTTGCCACAACTCGTGCAATGTCCTCCTTTTGTTTTCCTTCCCTCATTCTTCAGTTTGCTTGAAAATCAAGGCTTTAGACCTAATGAGGATGACATTTTCTCTGGAGAGGCAGAAGGGTTCTTCTTGCATGGTCATCATACCACTAGGGCTCGAGTTGTTGGTCTCCCGTGGCAATTGCCTACTCGAGCTGGTGTGGTTTCTGGTGACGATTCTGGTGTTGCTAACACCAGTTCTAACACGGTTCATTTTTTTGCTCTGGTGGTGGGAGCCCAGGTATCTTTACTTAACCATCAAATTGACCAGTTGCAAGCTCAGGTTGTGCAGTTGCAGTCGCTCAGAGACTCGTTCATGGAAGCCTATTTGCTTTTCAAACAAAAAAGGGGAGATGAAGAAGACGCGGAAGATAGTGCTGAGGATGATACTGATAATGATGATGCTGATGATACGACTGCTGATGAAGATGAGTCGATGGAGAGTGATGAGGACGTGGCTCGCTTTGCCATAGGAAAGAGGAAGGCAACGAATGAAGGAATTTTCCCTCGCCGTTCCGTGAGGACTCGCAACCGTTGATTTCTTGTGCGTTGAGGTGTTAAAACAATGTTTATTTGAATTGATTATGATTTGTAATTTTGAACGTGGATTATCTGTGTTGGGGGAGTTTTAAATATTTTCGTGCGTCTTCCTAATTTTGTCCAAAAAGGCAAACGGGGCAGATTGTTGAGAATTTTATTCTTGGCAATTATTCCTAATTTTCCTTTTCTAGTTATTTGCCTTTATTGGGATCAAAATACATTAGGACTCTAGATTTGTTTCCTAGATTGTGTTTAGGACTTTATTTAGTTTCCTAGATTGAGTTTAGTATTAATTTACTTGTTTACCAAGATTAGGATTCTTGTCTATTTTAGACAAGAGTTAATCTTCTAAAATAGACGACTTTTAAATGCAGCAAGAAAAAGAGGAAGACGACACGGTAAAATAGAAGAACACAAGCAAGTGAAAGACTTGAAGCCACAATTCAAAACACCTACATCTTTGAAGTTGGGTGACCAACAGAGAAGATCATCCTTTCGTGGCGACAAGTATTTTAGTATCATAGTGTTGATGCTATTGTTTTCATATATTACTTTATATTTTGTATTTAATCTTGAACGAATTAATGTAATACAGTGTTCGGATTTGTATACACAGTTCGTAAGCACATTTGCTTACGAACGGAATTTCAATTGTTGTGTTCCTTTCAGTTTCAATTTATTCCGCTGATTTTTATTTCCATTATGTTTGATGTTAGTTCTTGTGTTTTAACACCACACTTAACATCTATTTACTGATACTTATTAACATCTATAGGCCTACCGGAGTTTACATAGGACTTAATCGTTTCTAGAGAAGGCTTAAACTACATTCGCGATAGACTTGTATTAAATTTAATTACAAATAATACTTGGTCAATTGAAAAGAATTCACATCGAGAATTCACAACTTACGAGATAGATAAAAGATGAAGTGCACGAAACCTGCGCAAATAACCCACATCTCACACAGGGTAATGTACTAAAATTATATTTCTTTAGGCAGCAACAGAACCAGTTGGAAAAGGAATGCATGAAGTATTCTATTTAATCATGTTTATACGACCAGACACTGAGGCAATGAAAAGAATCAAAGCACCATCGTCTAACGGAGTTCAATTAGTAATATCACTCATGGAAAATGACATGTTCACAAGAAGGGCATGGGATTTTTGGTTCCGTCTCACCGAGATGGACAAATTAAAGTTCCCATTAAAATTCTTTTAAAATGTGGTGAATGGGTCTTTTCTGTTAAATACGATGATAAGAAACACAACAGGATTCAAAGAAGATCTGTTTGAGAAAAGAGAGCTCTTCCGTGGAGTAACAAGCTACTGGGGAGTAAAGAAACTCGCCTGCCCACGTCTGGAGATAGACGGATAAAATCTTTTCATAATACTCAAATCAGATTGAGCTGTAGTTTGGTACAAAATCCAAACAAAACAAGCCAAGTGGTCAGGGACAACCAAAAACTCATTTTTCCTTGCAACCACACAAACCGAAAAGTAAAAGGTACCCCAATAATAATAAAGGGATCATGTGATCTTCGGGACTCCAGAGAAAGTACTTCTGCAAAGAGGAAATTTCACTAGCTCGGAGAGGACAATAATTCAAGAACTGACGTAACCATTGACGTTAATAGAGTTAAAAGAGATGTAAAGTTCGGATTTCAAGTCTGTCACAGTTTTATAAATTCTGGATTTAGAGGAAGCAAAAGTCATCTAATATTTCCTTCTATTTTCTCATAATAATTTAAGTAACTTTGAGTTTATGATGAAATAATAATAATAACAATAATAATAATAATAATAATAATAACAACAACAATATCAACAACAACAACAACAAAAGGGTGTATTGTAATAATTGTTTATAATAGTGAGTGTTTGTATTCTCGAGTGAAAGCCTTCTATATGAAATGCTAAAAGGTTTTTTCTCCCCAAAAGGAGATTACTAATGTAATAATTCATCTTTTAAGTTCTTAATAAAGTAAAGGAATCTATTCCAACATGTGAGTTTAATAATTTATATTTATAAATTAAATATCGCGTACGTCATGAGTATAGGAAACTAACCAAGGTTGTACTGAATAGTTATTGAATGAGTCGGATAACTTGTTTAATTTCTACAAATAGATGTTAGACGGTTTGAAGCTGTCATTAAAACGACTAGAGACAGTAATCTTACGACTGGTGGTATCACAACCCATCTCACCGAGGGTAATTTGGTTAAAGAGAGTTACCAAATTGTAGAGATAATTTAATTTTAAAAAAGCACATATTAGAACTCATATTGTCGTAATGGACTTTTTCCATTTTAGACATAAAGTAAATTAGATATTTATAATATAGGGTGAAATAGAAAAGGATAGATAGTTTTAAACAAAAACGGAACTGAGTGCTGTGCGCCGAGTGTAGCATCGATTGAACCGTAAAATTGATCAATGAATTCTACTCGTCTCGATGGTGACAAGTTAAAAGAAAACTTTTCTCTTTTGGGCAGCACTCACTGCTACAAAAAACGCCATTGGAACGATGGTATAGGAATCGATTGTAGTAAACAACCGATGCATATGGTCGCACATTTTTTTTTGTAATGAATAAAAGTTATATGCATCAGTTTTACCAAGGAACCGATCCCTATAATATTCCGAGAAAACTTATGTGCATCGGTTGTTTAGATACAACCGATGCCTATAGTAAAAAAAATTCAAATTTTTATTAAAATACATAAGCATCGGTTAGTCAACACAACCGATGCCTATAACTGAATATGAGCATCGGTTGTTGATTTAGAATCGATGCATATTTTAAATTAATTTTTTTTGGAATACAATAGCATCGGTTTGTTATTCAGAACCAACTTTAAAACCAACACCATAACTAAATTAATTTAAAAGGAGCAGATCGTTTTTATTCCTCTCCTCTCTCCCCCTCTCCGGTTCCACCATCTCCCTCCACTCTTACTCCTCAAGTTTTATCTCTCTCTACACACATACAATCTTTACATTTGGCCTGGGGTTATGGTATAAATTTATTTTTCTCCTTTTTTATTGACGGAAGAGACACCGCACTGAAGACCGATGGATTTGACACAAGATGGAGAATACGATACCGGGGAAATGGTTTGGGATGAACTTCCCAAACATAATATTTGTGCAAATAACCTTTGACCAAAATAGAATAAGACAAATTATTTGTTTGTGATAAATGGACTGAATTTCCCTCAAGGTCTTTAAAAGATAAAAGAATGGGAAAAGGCTATTGGAACCCCAGAAAATTTAACAAATTTACACTTTACTCCTAAAAAAAATTTTATTTTAAGATATGTCTAAGTTTATCGGCTGGAAACCTGACATGACCTATCATAATATGATAATGTCTCTGAATGGAGTTCAGGGTCTAAGTAGGTGTAACAATGCCACGAATGAAGATATATCTTTTAAAAATTAATGGTTAATAATTCTTTACAAAATTTCACGAAAATTGTGTCACCCCATACAGTGGTATCAGAGCCTAGGTTTATTAAGAACATAAGAAAATCTATTATAATTATGTAATTAACTTTTAGTGAGGAGATTTATCTCCAAAAATGGATCCGAACGAGTGTTCGAGATGTATTCATTTCAGGCGATATTTCCAAATACTGGAAATATACGAGTTAGACCACAAAGAGAAAGTAGCATATTGGGATAACCAATATGTTGCACGAAGACTCGCAGGAGCCGATAGGGAATCCTTACTACATTGCGAGAAACAAAAGACATATCATCTGAGTTACCTTTAGGTAAATCAGATATTGAAGACGGATCTCATGTACCATAGGGATACAACTCATGAATCCCATCAATAGATCCAATTGTAGCGAGGTAGCTGATACCTCTAAGAATCTTAGAGAAATTCAAAGGACGATACAAGACATCGACCACCATATCCAGGTGCAGATGAAAGAAATGGTTGAACATCAAAAGGAAACGCGAGAAATTCTAATTGATGTTCAAAGGAGAGTCAAACCCTTGAAGTCAAACAAAGTACATCCAGAGGAAGACGACGTATAACTTTCGGAACGGATCCCCTTTTACACCCAAAGGGGAAACTGACTGAGGTTTTAAGACAACCGACGAAAGAAGTGAAGATGATGTCAATAATAAAGGGAATTCCATTACAACCCAAGAAGTAATGAAATAATCAACATGGAAGATTTACACGAACTTATCGAATCCTTCACCGGATTAGGTCTTGTGGATCTAAAAATGAACTGAGGAGATTCTTCGGCCTTAGTACCAAGAAGCGCTCCACCAACAAGTTTTAATCAAGGCGAAAGTACGGCTTCACACGAACCAGTACAAGACACCTCAATGCCACATGCCGGAGATTTCACCATAAAAGGAGATCCTACAGACATAGTAGGCACCAGGCAACGTTCCCGAAGGCCCAATATTCTCAACACGCCATACGGGAAGTCTCAACTTTATCTCATATATCCATATGGGTAAATGTTAAATCTGGACGTTTCAGATTTTAAGAATCGAGAGATACTAATAGACGATTGGGCATCTGCAATGCAAGTTGCAGCTGGAACTCTCGGTCTAGAGAAGGAAGGGTTCATTCTACTCCTTGAAATGAGCCTTGAAGGATCCGTAAAGATCGCATGGGATTTAACAGGAGCAGATATAAAGAGGGAAGTTATAGCTGGAGAATCATTAAAAGGAATCATCGATAATATGGCTAAATTATTCAAAATCCAATTTATCGGCATAGGATATTTTGAGGGAATGGAAGAGGAAAAATAGAAAAAATATCGACAAGCCCTCTATTACCTCGAGCAACGAGATATTTGTCATGTGGACGAATATATCCAACTATTCACCGAATACCGATGGAAATCCAAGGTGAATGATGGAGATGCGGCTAAACTTTTCTTTGCGAAAATACCAAGTCCATGGAGAGAAATATTGATCCAAGAGTACAAGACATCAACCGACATGGATACGGTTGCTAGAAGGATGTCTTTCCTAAAAAACAAGTTAGCAGAGTGGTGCCACCAGGCAGCACTTCACAAAAATTACAAGAGACTAAGAGGAATTAATAGATCGGTTCTTCTATGTTGTGCTGAGAATGACATTCGAACAGTAGTGGGAGGTCAACCACAGAGACATAAGCGGAAGAAGGAAAGAAGTCACTCTTACGCTCGAAGTAACAAGAAAAGGTTTCCATGGAAACCAAGAAGGTTTTGGTCAAAACAAAAGGCCAGAAACTATAAATCAGGACAAAAAACGGGGCCAAGCCGAAGCCGAGGCTCGTTCTCAAGCCAAGGAAGCACCGGTAGGACGACAACAAAGAGAACTTTCGGACGAGCTCATACTAGAGCTAATGAAAGTTTTAAGGATTTCAACTGTTGGACGTCCGGAGTCAAGGGGCATATTTATACTAATTGCCCTGAGAATCAAAGAAGAGGCGTTAGACAGTTTGAGACAACTCAAGAATTCGAAGAAGCTGTCTATTACCAAAATTTGGTACAGGTGTATCAATTTGAGGATATACCCACAGATGAAAGCATCTATGGAGAAGAGATACACTCTGAGGATGGAAGTGAATCGTATTCAGAATTAGAGTGAAGAAGAATTTCTTCAACAAGTGGTTAAGGAGGATATGTCAGGATCCCTCTCATATACAACGGTTTCTCATAAGACGCTTATGAGAATAATAAAAGAAGATCCAAATCTCCAAATGTATGAAGGATTTACAATAGGAGCAATGGAAAAGACAATGGATAAGTTGGGTTTAAGAAACCGGAAACACCAAATTATCCATAGAGTTTCCACAAGAGAATTTGCGATACCAACTGAATATACGGGAAACCAGATCGAGATGTAACAAATCCCCTACCGAGAGATCCAGGAGATTAAAAGCACACTCAAGAGAGAAATGGCAAATACACTTTCGTGGATCCACATTGGAGCCATTCGAGTGATTATAAAATCAACTTTTAAAGAAGGAGTTGATTCGCCATTAAATCTAGCTCTCTTCGATAAAAGAATCTCAAATCTCATAGATTCTTGTCTAGGAGCAATCACTGGAAATTTATACGTAGGAAAACTGGCATTCAATGTCTACCCAAGGATCCCGTATAATTTGGCAGATCGAGATTTCAACAGAGTTCTCACCCTTCATCAAGATTTCAAGAGACCAGAACTGATTACAGAGGGAAACAGACCTTACTCAATCACATACAAGATTTATTATGCACTCTCGAATACTCATCATTCGAAAGTATTCCTGAGAAAATAGTTCATATAAATACCAAGGATCTTCGAAGACTTAGCAAGGGTAGTCCTACCAGAGATCATGCAATCTCCAACAATAAGAGAGATTGATATGAGAATTCAGGATCGACCCGTTCTTAATAAAAGTAAGAACCTCATGATCGAACCAAGGAGAATGTCTTTCCAACAAGACAAAATGATCAGTGGACCTCAATGGGAAGGTCCAAGAACAAGCCAAAGCAATCAAGCTCCTGAAGTATTCAAAACTAATGGAGATTTAAAGTTCCCAGAAGGATGGAGAGGTGTAGAAGTAATATTCGACATTACTCAAAAGGATAATATCTTTCCTTGTGATGCATTGTATCATTTGCAACAACCATCCTTGGGAAGATATCAAGGAATCCTCAAGATTGGAGAAATTGAAACAATCATTAAAGGAAGCACAAGAAGAATCCCAGAGCAACTAACTCTAGGGATAGAGTTTCTCGAGAATCATAAACCTTGGGAAAGATTAAGAGATAGAATGGAGTTTACGGTGGGTGATACAAGATACAGAATAAAATGAGCACCATCCCATTCTCCATATACATTCCCGTGGGAATGATATATTCAAAATATCGTGCGAAATATTTTGCAGCCTACATTGATTCGAGCACAGGAATCTGCATGGCTAAACCAGAAGTCTTCCCCAAAGAGATGGAAGAAGAATTATCTCCAGTCGCGGGAAGAGATTTTTCTAAAAGGATCCTAATCCTTAAAAGAGGGATCAAGCAAGCGGAAATGATGATGGGAGGAGCAAACGGTACTCCATGGTACAAAGTTAAAACTCAACCAATCTATTTCCATGATACGGGAGCGGATATTCTGTTAGGAAACAATTTCCTACAGAGGTTCAAAAGATTTACACAAGAAAATGAGACTAGAAGACTTATTTTCACAACCCTTTGTGATCATAAGATTATAGTCCAGCGATTAGGAGAGGCATTCCACAGGAAAATGCCAATCAATTTTCGCAGCAAGCGTGGTGAAGAAGGAAAACTTTGACACCCAAAAATGAAGGATCAAAGAAGGTATGGAGAAGCAATCCTCCAACTACTAAATGAGAGCCTAGGAGGCAGAAAGGAAGAGAGGATTAAATCACAAACTATTCAATTCCTCAAAGCCAGCCTGCACACATAACCAGACACCACCGTGGAAGAACGAATTACACTAGAGGACATCAAAAGAAAAATTCAAAAGAATTTAAATGAAGATCCTCTAGCATGGTGGGATAGGAATGAACTCAAAGCATCTTTGAAGGTGTAAACTGGAAAAGAAAATGAGTTTTTCAAATATAAGCCTATCCTGATGAATCAATAAGATCGAAAGGATATGCAACAAATACTTAAGGAACACATAGACCTTAAGTTGATCGAGGCAGGAGTCTTTCCATACAGCAGCCCAGGGTTTCTGATCCGCAACCATGGAGAAATAAAAAGAGGAAAACCAAGATTGGTGATTAACTACAAAGGAATAATTAACATCTTGGAATTCGATGGATATTATATACCAAGTAGAGAACATTTGGTGAATTGCATTAAGAATGCAAAAGTGTTCTCCAAGTTTGATTGCAAATCTGGATTTTACCAGATTAAGATGGAAGAAGGGAGCAAAAGATTCACGGCCTTCTCCACACCGCAAGGACATTATATATGGAACGTGATGCCCATGGGTCTAGCGAATGCACCCCAGATATATCAAAGAAAGATGGATAATCTCTTTAAGGATTACTTCATCTTCATGTTCGTATACATTGATGTTATACTTATCACATCAAAGAACATCTAAAGTATTTGGAAATCTTCTCAGATTTTTGCCACAAGGAAGGACTAGTGCTTTCAGAAAAGAAGGCAGTAACTGCTACAAGAAATATCGAGTTCCTTGGGATAGAGATCGATGAGTCTGGAATCATTCTATAAAATCATATAGTAGAAAAGATTTTTTAACTCAAGATGGAGGGATACATTGTTGACGATACCCTCAAAAGTCTAAGGCATCTCAGGGAAAACCTCAAGATCCTTGAACGAGAATTTAGGACGCTATGTCTCAATGCAGAGGTCGCAGGACGACTTCAACAGGCTGATCGGGAATCCATTTCTGATCGAATACGAGCATGACAGCTGGCACAGTGTCAACTGTTCTCAGCTTACGAAGGCCTCTCCTCCAGGCCGCATCTCCAACGGTGCCAAAAGGGGTACTTCTAGAATGGGTCTCTAACCCCGAGGTTATGGATTCAAATACCATAATCACGAGTGTTGTAGATGATGCATTCCCTGAAGATGTACAAGCTGCAACGAATGTTGAGGCCCCGTTGTCACAGTCGGAGGCCTCAAGTTAACCCACCACCTCTGGGGTAAAAGAGTAAGAGTTGAACCTTAGACCACAGACAGGCACCTCTAAAGTTCAAACCGACGAAACAAAAATTTCTCCGATGCAGGTTTACCAAAGGCAATGGGAGAAGTTAACTACTAGAAGAGGTATCAGTCCTGATAAACCAATAGTTGATATCTCAGGAAAATATCCGAGAGTTTGGATGAAAATAGGAAGCCATCCAAACGATGTACAAGAGTGGTATAATTTTGGAGCTCTAGCTTCAGTATATACCATTGCACCAGGCTTTCCCGAAATCTCCAAGTTACCGAAATGGATCGGGGAAGCAGTTCATGAGACTTGGGCCAATAATCCACATTTTGCCAGAGGGGACGTTTTGGAGCTGTATTTTATCAGTGCAGCACCAGAGCCAGCAAAGAAGGGCTTCAATAAAGCTTTTCATTTCAGCAAGCTAAAAAGATTGGATGAGAACGCTTTGAGATATATCAAAGCCGCTCACTAGAGGACGCGCCAGTGATAGTAGGGGCAATTTCAGAAGATGATTCTTCTACAAGACGAGCATGGGGACTATGGGTTTGTCTAACAGAAATGGACAAAGTCAAATACCCATTCAGGTTCTTTCAGAATTTAGCAAATGGATCATTCCTCCTGAATTCTCTGAAGGGAGCGACTAAAAGCTTTGCAGAAACTCTTTTCGAAACAAAGAGAAGAATTATCTGGGAAAACAGGATTCCGGTAAGAAAAGAAACATATCGGAAATTTTTTAATATGGTGCATGTCAGACGATGGATTGACCGGATCTGTCAGGCTTGCCCGGAGCAGAAAGAGCTCGAGTTCGGAAAAGGCTTTCGGCTTAAACCAGACCAACAAGAAAATTCAGCTGGAAAGGACAAGAGACCAGCGTGTTTTAAAAAAGCGCGGGGACCACGCACCATGTGAAGATTACACCATGTGAAAGGATTCCCGACACCACAAGTTGGCTGAGTCAAGAGGGACCAGCAATAAAGGAGGAAAGTGGACAAAAAACCCACTAGCCCACAATAATAGAAGAAAGATGTGAATAAAAGACACATATATTATCAACAGGCTTTGAAGTCCGGATTTGAAATCCGGAAATCTCATCTATAAATAAAGAGCATTTGAGGAAGTAGAAGACATCGAAAACTCTCTTATATTTTCTCATAGTCAAATAAAATTTAGAGAGAAAAATAATAATATTGTCTGTAATAATAAGTTTATGTATTCACGAGTGCAAGCCTTCTCCATGAGAGGCTAAACGGTTATCTCCTCCCAAAAGGAGGTTACTGATGTAATAATATTTTCTTCTAGTTCTTAATAAAATAAAGGCCTTCGCTTCCACTCATGTTCAGTACTTTTAATTTATCTCTTTAATCAAAATAACTCGTACGCCTGGAGTAGGAAACGAACCAAGGCTGCGCTGATCGGTTTCTGAAGGAGCTGAATAACTTGTAGCTCAACTTCCTCGAAAGGAAGTTAGGCGATGAGGAACTGCCTGTAAAACGAGCTAAGGGCGGTGATTTTTCAGCTGGTGGCATCGCAACCCATATCACCCGGGATCGACTCGGTGTTTTGCATGTAATTGTTGTGTTTTTCCTCGTGTTTTTACTTAGGGTTTAGCGTCGTGTCTAGTAGTTTCGAGTCGTTTTTATTAGGTTTTAATACTTTTTCTCGTTGATCTTCTTTTTCACTTTAAGAGTACGATATGTGAGGTGTTTGCGCTATTTTTGGGTTTTTAAGCTTGAATTTTTGTTTTGTAGATGGCTAAAAGGATTATATTCACTCGGTGGATGTCTCAGTTGTCGTAATACAAGTATAACTCCAAAACCACTTGTGACATTTGCATCCACCTTATACCATTGGAAATCTGAGAGAATTGTCTAAAACTTTTGTGTTTACAACAATTCCAAATTTGAGTTTAAGAATGGTAAAAAGAAGACAGTTTGTCGTCGCCTCGCTTGTGGAAGGTTTTGGTGCCGAGACCATGAGGAAATTTTCAAATGACACAAATCAAACTCCAGATGATAGCCAAGAGAGAGGGATACATTTCATATGAAGACATAATTGGATAATTTCGTAAATTTGCAGTATATCGACTGGATTTCTGTCGATCGACTGCTCAGCAGAGAGTTGGTTGTTCGAGACTGAGCAGTCGATCAACTGCAAAGCTTAGACTTCGGGATTTTTGAGCATTTTTTACGGTTTTGACCCTACACACAAGTATATAAAGCTTACATCTTGCACCTATGAAGATATCACTCCCTTCCCAACCCTAACATGGGTTTGGGATCAAATTTCAATCAAGCTCTTGGATAATCTTCTCTCTTAGGTTTTAGATTCAATTTCAAGCTTTGATGTAATTTCTTTTCCTAGTTTTAGATTTACTTTCATGCTTGTCTTTGTGTTTGTAAGCCTAAGAAGAATCCAAATACTCCTTGGATTGTTTACTTTGATGCAATTTACATTCAAGATTGTTTCATTTCTTAATTCAAGTAAGTTTCCTTTCAATTTCACGTTTTATGCTTTATTTCCATGCTTTGTTCTTCATTTACATGCTTGTTCTTCATGTTATGCTTTTTGTCTTAGCACCTTGATTTCTTGTTAGATCTTAAGAATTAGATATGGAATCTAGATGAGTAACACTTATAGATCATAGATCGAGTCTTAGATCGTCTTGATTTCAAATTTTTCCTATGCTTTATTTGCAATTTCATTTTCATGCATAGTTTTAGGTTGAATCTTAGATCTAGACTTCGTTGCTTGTTATTTTCCTTAAAATTTTAAACTTTTACGTCAATTTTCATTGCTCTTTACATCTATGCTTTCAATTTTTTTACTTATTTGCATTATTTAGGATTTTATGCATAGTTGTACCTTGTGCATGCATGCTTGTACTTGGTGAAACATTGCATCTTCTTGCTTATTTTCATTATTGCTTTGCATTTTCTATTTGAGGCTTACGACGAGGCATCCGACCAACTTGCAATTTCATTTCTTAGTTTAGTTTAAATAGTTTAATTGCTTTATTTTAATTTTCCTTTTATTTCTCAAGCTTGAAACACCTTGAAACCTCAATCAAATCGAACTCTGATAATACCAAGCCATGAACCCATTGATACTTTCAACACCACTAAAACTCTTCAAACAAAATGGCGCCGTTGCGACATGGCTTGGTTAAGGCTTTCGATTTGGTTGTAGTTTCATTGTGTTTTTAGATTTCTTTTGTTTTTGACGTTTTTTTTTTGTTTAGTATGCAAGGTGCTTATAACTATGGTGGATACATTCCCAACATGGGAGGGCATGGTGCAAACCATGTTGGGAATGAGATGTTGTATAATGGGTATGGAAACATGGGAGGGCATGATGCAAACCACATTGCCAATGGTGGATATGGATATGGGCAACCCGGCATGGGAAGGCATGGTGCAAGCCATGTCGGGTTTGATAGTTTCTCGGGCGTGAATAGTTCCTTAGGTGGTTATGGAGCTCCAAATTCCTATCTGAACATGCAAGCTCCATACTCCTATCCGAACATGCACGCCCCAACTTCCAGCTCATATGGCTATGGTGCTCCACAAAATTATCCGAATATGCCGAGCCCGAATCCCGGCCTATATGATGGTTCTCTCACTTCCAATTTTCATTATGCCCTATTTGGTGCCACCAATAGCACTCATGATCCCGATACCTATGCGTACTTCGGAGGTTTGAGCTCCAATGACCAAAATGCCCCTCCCGCCCTCGATATTTCGGTGCATGCTCCTATTCCGCCCCCCGATCCGACTCTCTTGGCCATTTTACAACAATTGAATTCGTTGACCACTATGTTGGCCTCACTTGCGGCTAAGTTTGATGCTTTTGCGGCTAAGTGTGATGCTTTTGATGCTACAACGGACCAATTCTCAAGCGATATTGATATGCTTAAACGAGCTCATGCGGATTCCTTACTCATGGACATGCTTCAAGAGTTAGTCGAAGACGCGTATATGGAGGCAAAGACCAATGAGGAGGAGGTTGCCCGGGATGTCAATATTGAGGATCATTTTGAGGATGACGAGCCCCTTGTTCTTATTGATGAGCCCATTGTGCCTCTATCTACCCAAGACTTGTGTGAAGAAGTTTGTTTATGGGTCGTTGAGGGCAACAGTGACTTTTTAGAGGGGGAGGTGGGGGTTATTGATGATAATATTGAAAAAAATAACGATTATCTTAAGGAGGAT
The DNA here is from genome assembly GCA_014905375.1 of Phtheirospermum japonicum. Taxonomy (NCBI): domain Eukaryota; kingdom Viridiplantae; phylum Streptophyta; class Magnoliopsida; order Lamiales; family Orobanchaceae; genus Phtheirospermum; species Phtheirospermum japonicum. The sequence goes on along the minus strand of BMAC01000413.1, from coordinate 637,618 downwards.
GAGGAGAGCAAGTCAATTACTATCCTTGCAAATTCGCATCGAGAGGAAAAGGAAGAGGGGTCGATTGAAGAGTTTACAATTCTTAAGGGTGCTATTAATTGGATACCGAGAGTGGTTGAGGGAGTTAGCCATTTGAATTTGAGTCTTGGAGATATGATGAGAGCCGGGATGTGGAGGTTGTTGTTGGAGGGCTTGATGTTCGTTATTTCTAAAAGCGGTGGGTGAAGCCCATTGACTTGGTGCCCAAGAAGAGCGGCTTGATAGCTCTTAAGGATAAAGAAGGAGGGTTGCACGAGGGCTTCAATGGTTTTGAGGATGCTGATCGAGTTTAAGAAGTTTCATGAGTCCACAAAGAAATATCGTTTCCCTCCCCCGTTTGTCCATCAAAGGATGAACAAGCTAGCCGACCATTATTCCTATTGTTTCTTGGATGAGTTTTCGGGGCACTTCAAAACCACCATTCCACCCGAGAACCTAGCCGAGACGAGCTTCAAGTGCCCGCTTGGAACGTTTGCTTTTTGGCGGATCTTATATGAGTTATGAAATGCGCCAAGGAAGTTCCAAAGAGTAGACCCTTCCGACAAGGAGGAGAACATTTTGGTGGACCCTCCCGTTATCTTTCCACCTTGATCAAAAAGGAAGTACGTCGAGCTAATGACGTAAAACAAGCGCTTCTTGAGAGGCAACCCATGTTCTTTTCGTGTATTTATCTTATTTGTATATTTCCTTATGTTTTTGATTTTCGTGTGATTTTCTTTTATAGGTTTGATTTTTCGACTTCAACCTTGGGTGATTTGATAAGTTAGTAGTGTTCATAAAGCCGGGAGATACTAGTTATGCTCGATTTTGCTTGGATTTCTTAGATACCTAGGGGAACCCTACCGAGCTCGACTCAAACTCGCCCGGTTAAGGAAGTTTCTATTCACCCTTCTTTTACTTGGTTTTCATTAAAATGTGGGTAATGCATGGTTTAAGTGTGGGGTGGATAGGTGGTTAGGGTCTGGATTTTTATCAAGCATGTTTTATTGTTCTTAACTCGAGCCTGGGTGAAGTGATGCATTCTTGGTGAAGTGACGCTTACTATTTGCGCATTTATGTGGTTGAGTCGATTTTTTGTGTCTTTTGTGTGTCTATTACATGTTTAAGTAACTCCACGTGCTTGGAAGTTTGAATAGTTTACTTGTCGAGCTTTTGCATGTTTATGGCCTCTTGTGTGAGGGGTTGAATTTTTGTGCTTTGTCCAAGCCCACCTATATATAAAAAATAAATATTTTCTCGTGAAAAGATTGCAAAACTCTAAAAGCTCTTTTGATTCCGCTCCCAAATTCGATGAAAACTAGTGAGTTGCCTTGTGTGGTTTATCGGCTTGCTTGCATTTTTATGGAAATTGCATTGAGGAGGTTTGACTTTGCTCATACATGATTGAATTTGGAAATGACCTTGAGGCACATATATCACCCTTATTCCGGCCATATCCATATATTTAAGCTACTTTAAAAATCCCAAACGATACCCCTTGAGCCTATGTCCCGTTTCTTGTTAGCCGAGCTCGATTTTAGCTCTTATGTCTTCATGAATTGTGAGGTGAGAGTGTAGGATTAGTTGACGAGAAATGTGAGGGAAATCGATTGTGAGTTTTGGGTTTTGAGTTGCTTATAACAAAAAAAAAAAGAATAATACTCCAACACAAATCAAAAAAAGTGATAAAGCATGCGTTCAAGTGAAAAGCCTAATTCAAAACGGCTAAATTTAGTAAAAAGAAGCAAATTCAAAAAGCTTCTAAGTGTTGTGAAATAAAAGTCGGGAATGTGGGTGAACGAAAGGGTTTCGAATGAGTGTTTGGTGAATTGGGAAAGGTGAAGCGATCATAAGCTTCAGGCTTTAGAAGATATGATTTTTGTGTGTTATTGATCACGTTTGATCGTATGTTAGCCACTATATCCATATATTCCATACCTTACCAAAGAGCCAACATTACAACCCATAATAAAGACCTCTTTCGATTCTTACTTGGTCATGTACTATGAGCAATTTTGAGCGTCCGATTTGTGAAATCTTGACGAGTGCATCCATTGTCCGATTCGAGCTTATACACGTCCCATATCAAACACTTGAGCGATTTTAGCGAACACCCTCAAGATTTCATTTGTGAGGAAGTCATCGACTTGGCTTGCATTTGAGAAAAAGTAATACGAGCAATGCTTGACGATAGCAAGTCTATGTTTATACTATCATCTTATAAATAAGGATAAGCACAAGGATTTTTCTTTTTACATAATGTTCATTGCATGTACACTCTCGATTCTTTTCGTTGTTCGAGGACGAACAAACCGATAAGTGTGGGGTAGTTGTTTTGCATGTAATTGTTGTATTTTTCATCGTCTTTTTAGTTAGGGTTTAGCGTCGTGTCTAGTAGTTTCGAGTCATTTTTCATTAGGTTTTAAGACTTTTTCTCTTTGATCTTCTTTTTAACTTTAAAAGTACGATATGTGAGGTGTTTGCGCTATTTTTGGGTTTTTAAGCTTGAATTCTTGTTTTGTAGTTGGCTAAAAGGATTATATTCGCTCGGTGGATGTCTCAATTCACTACTACAAAAGTGTGATTCCACGTCGGTGAGTTAACGTCGGTTATTTGAAAACCGACTTAAAAGGTTTTTCACGTCGGTTTTTAAATAAACCGACGAGTTAAAATAGTTTACGTCGGTTTTTATAGAACCGCGTGAAATTTTATATTAAAAAAATGTTAAAATATAGTAAATAAAATAAATATAAGCGGACGGACACTTTGTCTTTTGTTACCCCTCCATCCTTCGTATTTTTCTCCCCCAATCTCACCCTCCGCCGCCTCATCCCTCTCTGGCTGTCCCACGCCGACCTCAGCCTGGCATCACCGCTGTCGATCTTGAGGCAGCAAGCAGTTGACGTCATCAATGGCGAGTTCGACTCCGACTCTCTGGCTAAGGTGGTGGCGTTCATCAAGGCTTCGGAGGGGAATTTGAAATTCGTCGCTCTATCAGACAATTCGATCTCCAGATTCATTGTAGGATTTACAAAGTCCGACGAGATTTGTTGCCTCACCATCGCTTGGAAGCTCCGGGACAAATCCTTTGTGCTCAGAAGTTTCCTGGTATTAACTCTAATAATTTTTGATTTTAGGCCTCGAAATCTGTATTTGCAGTCGCGTGAATAAGTCTCGTTTGAATATGTGAATTGATCCTGTTATCATATATTATAATGATCATTTTCTGTAGCTGTGAGAGGGATATTCTGTATTCAGCGGAGAATGTGCGTCAAATGGAGTTAGCGATCTGCAGAGGCTTGGAACGACGGATGCGAACTCAGTGTTGGGGGGTTTGGATGCTTTCGCCAACTGTTATTCCTATGAAGGTATGTATTTGTACTCACAGATTTAACTTAACCCCTTCATTAAATCTCGCCCTTTTTTTTTTAATGTGAGTTTGGGGAGTGGGAGACGGAATGGATAATTAATTGAAACACTCAGATGTGGACAATGGAAATCTTGAACATTGGCTGCACAAAAACACAAACAAAGTTAGCCCGCTAACGTGGGGACATTCGAATGAAGATCGTCACAGGAATTGCAAAAAGGGTTTGTTTGGAAAATCTTTGAACTTGAATTCATCTTTCTTTTTTTTTTTTTTTGCTAACACAATTAGTTAATTTAACCCTTATGTATTTTCTCAGTGTAGCTTATCTCCACGAGGACACCGAGCCTCCAGTCGTTCATCGCAACATAAAATCGAGCAATATACAGCTTGATCAACAATGGAATCCCAAGATTTCCGAAGTTGGCATCACCAAATTCTTAGGCCCCGAGTCGAATCATTATCCTCCAGCAGGAATGTCGGGGTACATAAGTAAACTATATAGAGTTTATTAAATAAAAATAAAATTTGTGATTAATAATCCAACTAACTTTTTTTTCAATTTTATAAAGTGCACCCTAAATAGAGCGCGCTTATAAAGAATATACAAAACTATTTGACCTAACAAGAAAATGTTGTGTGTCAGCTATCTTGCTCCAGAGTACAATTCAAAATCGAGCCATAGACGAGATCAAAAGCGATGTTTATAGCTTCGGCTATAAACATTTAAGAATGATTTTGCCCACTTTTGCTGTTGCTGAGATGTTTTTCAGTTATTATGTAAAAATATTTTAATTGTGTAAAAAACAGATTTTACACAAAGCCGGCCTTCGTTATGCTCTTGAGGTTGCTAAACATGGAACTGTTGCGGTGATAACCAAAGCCGAGCCACATGAGAGCAGCACCAACTATGCACAAGGTGGTGTGAGTGGTGTGTTTTGCCCATCGGATTCTGTGGAGAGTCACGTGCATGATACGATCGTCGCGGGTGATTATCTATGCGATGAGGAGACTGTTCGAGTACGTTCTTTTAACTAATGCTGTTTTTTTTTTTTTTTACTTCCTCCTTTACTACTTCTCTGTCTTGATAAATAAAAAAAGAATTCTTTATGCTTATCAGAAAAGGATAGAAAAAGGAAAAGACAAAAAGAAAATAAGGGGAATTGATTCCATTCCATTTTCCAATTTCTAGTGGGAAAAGTGATAACTGAGAAATTTATTGGTTTTTCTGTGAAAAATGATGATTGGAAATGAAAAAAGTTGTCCGAATTTCCATTGTTGATATCGAGTTGCGTTATTATAATGGAAAGTTGTTTGGTAAGTTGTCTGAATTTTCAATTTTCATTAAAAAAATGAGAAATGAAAAAGGTTCAATTTTCCAATAATAACTCACTAAACAATCATAATTTAATTTTCTTGAATAGTTGAAAATTGGAAAAAGTGGAATGATAATGATTCCATACATTACAATTTAAGCTTCTTGATTTAATCTCTACAATATTTGCTCAAAATATGTCTGGATAGGAGATGAATATGAAATGATTAAAGTTGATTTTATGTAAAATTAGTAAAATAATGATTGGATGTGAGTGGGAGATTAGTGAGATTTATATAAAAATGTGTAATGATGATTAGTGATCGATTTTTATTTTTTTCAAAATGGGTTGAAGTGATTGGTGTGAGAAAAAATGGAAAGTAAGTGAATAGTATATTTGATTTTAAAAATGCTAAAAAATCTCAAAAAAGCTACCTAGATGAAAAGAAAAAGAAAAAAAAATGATGTATTTCACAGGCTTGGTTATATTTATCAGGTAGTGTGTACCGAAGGTCCTGAGAGGATCAGGGAATTGATTGCAATGGGAGCTTCGTTTGATCACGGTGAGGATGGTAATTTACACCTGGCAAGAGAAGGTGGACATTCTCATCGTAGAATTGTACACGCCGCTGATATGACTGGCCGGGAAATAGAGAGGGCGCTATTGGAGGCTGTTAGAAAGGATCCTAACATTTTTGTGTTCGAGCATCATTTTGCAATAGATTTGTTGACTTCACAGGTTGTCTTGCGATTTCAAACTTCAGTGACATTCTTTGCTTCGATGTTTGTTCTCTAACATGGTTTTTTACATGCTGGTTTGCAGGATAGTCCTGACACCGTTTGTCATGGCGTTGATACTTTGAATACAGAGACACAAGAGGTAAGAAAGTCAATCTTGTTAATTTCTTTTTCTGTCTTTCGGTGCTATCTCTATTTCTCTGATAACGCATTTCTCTGTTTTTGCATATTTTTAAACTTTTAGGTGGTGAGATTTATATCAAAAGTGACCCTTACTTGCATCAGGAGGGGCTGGACATATCTATCCGAGTACAACAAATCCTCCGGTAAAACATTTTTCCTTTTCCCCTTTAAAAAGTTTCAAAAAGATAGTGTTGCTGCTCTATGAGTAATCTTGATTTATTTTAGATAAACTACATTAGCATATTAGTTGGTGTTGTTTGTGGCTCTAACTTTTTTTTTTTTTTGGAATTTAATATTTTCTTAACTGGAAAAACAATTTTATTTAAATTATTTCCGATGTGCTCTGTAGGTTGCAAACTGGGGATGGAATGGCAATGGCACACCGCGCTGAAGCTGTAATATCTAAT
>BMAC01000413.1:615659-630597 GCA_014905375.1 Phtheirospermum japonicum | reverse complement strand
ATTCGATCTCTGAGCTATCGAGATCGAGCTCAAAAGGCTTGATTTTATGAGTTGATCTGTTCGAAAACTTGTGAATTGGGACTTGATATAAATGTGGTAAAGAGTATTAAAATAAATGGTATTAGGAAATAAACATGGAGTAAGCTATTCTGAATATACTCACAGTAAAAAATGGAACTTTCCTCTTAGACTGTACAAACTGATTTTATTTGATGACTTTATGTTTGTGTTGAAATACATTGAAAATTAATTTTCCGCTAGAATTTAACGAATATATTTGCCAAAAATTTGGTTTTCAACTTAAACTGATGCCTTATTATGCTACCAGGTTTGTGCAGTTCCAACCAACTGCTTTGGCCGACGAAGGGCTTCTAATTAAACCTATAAAGGCCCGAGAAAACTCCTTCTTGATAAGCGAAGCCGTGAGAGGAGATGGAGGCCTTCTCTAAAACTTAAGCATGGAAAGATTCATGCCTACGTACGACAAACGGGCCGAGCTCGCCCCGAGAGACGTCGTGGCTAGAAGCATAGACGACCAACTCAAGAAGCGCAACGAGAAGTACGTACTCCTCGACATAATGGTGAACAATGCCGGGATATTGGAGCCAAAGTGCGTGGACATACGTGAACATAATGGCAAAGGTAATATATTACAAAACATACAATATTGTGCATATACTACAATTTTTTTAATCTTACACGTCTATCTTTTTAATCACCTTTTTCCCTCATGAATACACTAACCAGGATGCTTTTTTGGAGCGACATCTTAAAACGGACACATTTGGAAACGATAAACGTCACGACATCGGCAGACCAAAACGATCACTATTGGTATAAAATAATGGATATTCGGCTCTAATTCGCTCTCCATGATGTACAAGTACTCTATTTCTTCGTAATTGTTTTACTATTTTATTTTATTAATCAATATCAAAACACATGTTGTTTTGTTCATTGTGTTGCATGGATTCTTTTGATTTTTTTATATATATTAATTCCTAAATCTCATAATTTATTTATTAGGTGGGATGGTTAAATAAATAGGGCCGGTTTTTAAAAAAATAAAAAATATTACCACATCGGTTCTGAGGAAACTGACGTGAGAAACTCTGACAGTTAACGTCGGTTCTTTAGAAAACCGACGTGAAAATTCAAATCTTCCACGTCGGTTATTTGAAAAAAACCGACGTGAAAAGTCAAACATTCCACATCGGTTTTTACAAATAACCGACGTGAATGTCACGCTTTTCACGTCGGTTTTTCAAAAACGATGTGACTTTTAACGTCGGTGGCTATTACGTCGGTTCAAAAACCGACGTTAAATGTGCAAAACAACCGACGTGAAATCCGCAGTCTGTAGTAGTGATTTTAGTAATACAAGCATAAATCCAAAACCACTTGTGCCATTTACCTCCAACTTATACCATTGGAAAGATGAGAGAACTGTATAAAACTTTTGTGTTTGCAACAATTACAAATTTTGAGACTAAGAATGGTAAAAAGCAGCTTTAAGTGGAGACAGTTCGTCGTCGCCTCGCTTGTGGCAGGTTTTGGATTGGAGACCATAACTCTCGGAGTAAAATTCTAAATGACACAAATCAAACTCCATATGATAGCCAAGAGAGAGGACAACATTTCATATGATACATCATTAGATAAGTACGTAAATTTTGCAGTATATAGATTGGATTTCTGTCAATCGACTGCTCAGCAAAGAGTTTGTTATTCGAGACTGAGCAGTCGATCGACTGCTTTGTCAGTCGATCGACTGCAACGCTGAGACTTCGGGATTTTTGAGCATTTTTGACAATCTTGCCCCTACACACAAGTATATAAAGCCTACATCTTGCACTTATGAAGATATCACTCCCTTCCCAACCCTAACTTGGGTTTGGGATCAAATTTCAATCAAGCTCTTGGATAATCTTCTCTCTTAGGTTTTAGATTCAATTTCAAGCTTTGATGTAATTTATTTTCCTAGATTTAGATTTACTTTCATGCTTGGCCTTGGGTTTGTAAGCCTAAGAAGAATCCAAATACTCCTTGGATTGTTTACTTTGATGCAATTTACATTCAAGCTTGTTTCATTTCTTAATTCAAGTAAGTTTCCTTTCAATTTCATGTTTTATGCTTTATTTCCATGCTTTGTTCTTCATTTCCGTGCTTGTTCTTCATGATATGCTTTTTGCCTTAGCACCTTGATTTCTTGTTAGATCTTAAGAATTGGATATGGAATCTAAATGAGTGACACATCTAGATCATAGATCGAGTCTTAGATCGTCTTGATTTCAAGTTTTTCCTATGCTTTATTTGCAATTTTATTTTCATGCATAGTTTTAGGCTGAATCTTAGATCTAGACTTTGTTGCTTGTTATTTTCCTTAAAGTTTGAAACTTTGACATCAATTTTCATTTCTCTTTACATCTATGCTTTCAATTTTTTGCATTATTTAGGATTTTATACATAGTTTTACCTTGTGCATGCATGCTTGTACTTGGTGAAACATTGCATTTTCTTGCTTATTTTTATTATTGCTTTGCATTTTCTATTTGAGGCTTACGACGAGGCATCCGACCAACTTGCAATTTCATTTCCTAGTTTAGTTTAGATAATTTAATTGCTTTGTTTTCATTTTCCTTTTATTTTCAAATCTTGAAACACACTGATTCTCTCAATCGAATCGAATTCCGATAATACCAAGCCATGAACCCGTTGATATATTTAAGCACCACTAAAACTATGAAAACACTTGGTCAAAAAGAGGTATGAAGATTATTGAGACATTTTAATTTACGGAAGCATGATGGGCCTGATATGGTCGTAATGGACTATTTCCATTTTGAAGATGACACACACAATATATATATAATAATTAATAAATAAATAATAAAGATTTAAAATTATAATGGGTAAAGTGTAAATTGAAACTTATTAAGGGGTTTTCTATCTTCTTTTAAAAGAAATTTTCCCATTATGGGCAAAAGGGCCAATTCTTTAAAATGAGGGTTATCTACGCAAATAAAAATATTGAGAAAGTCATTCAAACAATTTGTATCTTTGACTGTCCCTTTTAAATGAATGTCCCATACAACACCGGTTTCCATCAAAATCTACAACCTCTCATCCTCCACCGAGATCTGCTCTTTCTAGCACTCGGCCTCCCTCGCCTTCTTCTCTCCCCCCTCCATCTCCTCCTTCCCACGCAACCTGATCGCCAGCGACGCCGACGGCTCAGTCTCCATCTAGGATGCCAATCCAGTCATCCTCCTCAAGAGCGTCAAAATACACGAAAAATTAATCAATTCGATCTCCGTGCACCCGTCTAGGAAGCTAGCATTGACCGTCGCCCATGACGAGTGCTTGGCGATCCTTAATCTGGTGAGAGGGAGGCCCAACTTCTATTGCAAGATGGGTAAAGAGGCGTCGATAGTTCAATTTGACCAAACTGGCAACAAATTTTTCATGGCGGTGGATGAGAAAGTCGGTGTTCATGAAGCCAAGAACGCCAGATTGATTTTGGATCTAGATAATAAGAAGAGAGTGCTCTGCGTTGTTCCTGGCAAGGTGTTTTTCTGTATCTTAGTGAATTATAATCTCAATTCAGAAAAAAAAAACTAATCCCATTTTTTTTACCAGGGAGTTTTTGTGCTATGATTATGATAAAAAGAATTTGATATTAACTCAGAAAATTGATCATTTGGGAATTATCTGGTATTGACATGGTAACATTTTTTTACTGGGAAATAATTATTTGTTTTAATGTTCATTTGGTAGAATGGGATTTCATTTACTAGTGGAGAGGATAGAAACATTACGTGATGGTACACAGGCGGTGGGAAAGTGGCATATAGTATTGAAGATGCTCATGCTTCTCATATCAAAGGCATTATCGTGTTATCGAAGAACAGTGATGACTCATCCGGGGATGAGGATCCTTATATAGTTGCATCCGCATCGTCTGATGGAGTTATATGTGTCTGGGATGTGAGGATGGCTAATAAAGGAAAGACGAACCCGTCAAGCGAGGCAAATACCAAATCCAGACTGACTTGTCTTGCTGGATCATCTCTTAGATGTGAGTCTACGTTTTGTTTCTATTTTTCATAATTCTTTTTTTTTAGACTAACATTTTGTGATAAGTTCAGATTAATACAAAAAATATTATTTATGCAAGATTATTAGTTAATCAAATATTAAATTATTGAGGTTTTAATGTAGTTCCCAGGTCATCTCTTTGTTATTGGGAATAATTGTGTGGAAATGGTTTTCCATTGTTAAAAAAATATTGTATTTTGATTTTAATTTGAGGTAAGATGGCTGATATCTAGCGAAATAATTTAGGGTTTGCACACTTAAATGAGACTGCGATTACAGAGTCTTACAAGGATAGTATCTTGTGAGGACGAACTAATTATGGCGATATATATATATTTTTTTACATTGCCTGTATTTTTTGAAGCTTGGAAGCTGTGAGCAAAGAGAAGAAGTTTTTGTTTATTGCGTTGTACTTCTTGACATGGGGCGAAGTAGCAAATGTTCGATTTCTTCCAGAATGCTTATGCTACATATTTCATCATGTAGGTAACATGGTATTTTTTACTAACAGAATTTATTTTGCTGTTGGGTTGGTTTATGATTATAGTAGCTTGGATATGAGATTCTTTTATAAACTATAATTGGGGGTCCTCAAAATGCTTTTTTCTTAGACTGTTTTTCGTCTTAGCACTTCTTGCATTAATATAATAATATTTCACTAAATCCTTGAATTTATTTTCATTACAACATCAATATTTTTTTCTTGGAAAGACCTGAAATATGCTAGGTCTATTTCATTTTTTATTTTCTGCCTGTGTGGAGATACAAGTTTGGAATGTTAATACAAGGGGAAAATGAACTTTTTCGTCCTTCATGTTGGCCTACTTTGACATTTAGTCCTTTTTTTTGGCCTGTTTTTAATTTCGTTCGTTTTATTTTAAAAATTCTGCAATTTAGTCCGATTATCGCCGAAAAATTGGATCACATCCGAATTTGCTGAGTTGGCACCGGTTATTTGCTGATTTGGCTTCAATTTTGGAATTTCTTATCCATGTGGAAATAAAAAGAAATTGAATTATTTTTTATTTGCCTTGTTGTCATTGGCATGAAAAGAAAAAACCCAACCCCAATTCCTTTGTTCTTTCTTTTCCAAAAGCCAGAAACCAGCGGCCAAGAATTCGCCTACCCGCTGTGCCAATTTCTTCAATCTCCCCTTCCCGTCAAAAACTGCAACTTCGGCGACTAATGTTTGGAACCCTCTAAATCCGTTCAAATCCGGTCACACAATCCCACCCTCCAATGTCATTAACCCAAATGCTAACCACCATGAGCAATTTCCGCTTCTTTCTCGAAATAATTCCAAAAATCCCGATCTCCGCCGGTCACTAGCGGATCAATTTCAGAGGTAACTAATCTTTCAAGGCTCAACCTCCCTACCCTCACGTCCTATTTCAAAAAGTCTGATTCCAATTCAGGCAGAAAAAAATTTTTCTTCAAAATTTGGCGCCGATCCCCTTTTTAGAAAAATGACGGAGCTCCGTCCGGCACACCTCCGGTCAAATTCGGGTTTTTTGGGGTGTTTTTGAGATATGGGCTTGGTTAAAAATTCGATCTTTTGCGTTGTGGAGGAAAGAGAGAGAGCAAAAGCTTATTATCTTTTTTGGGTTTTTTTTTTTTGGTTTAATTTGTAAATTGCCGTTTTGGTGATTATTTTGTGGTTGTAGGACTCTGTGCTTGTGGGTTTTGTTAGATCTGCAAGACGAAAACATGAAAATAAGATCATTTCTATATTTATGTTGAGTTGAGTTTTTCTTTTCTGCAAGCTTGTGAGTGGTGTATGGGGTCAGCCTTGCAAATTTTCTGATTTTTCGCGATCGATTTTTTCTCTTCCAATTTGGGTTACAAAATGATCCGATCCACGCATCCAGTTATGTTTCATGCCCTTATAAATCTATTCACTTTCTTTCTCTTTCTACTAATTTATTTTTCTTCTTTCTTTTTTTATATATTTATTTTCTTGAAAAATCTTAATTGCTTCTACCAAGATTGTTTTTTTCTTTTACCAATTTGGATTTTTTCTTTTCATGCCAATGCCAACAAGGCAAATAAAGAATAATCCAATTTCTTTTATTTCCATGTGGCCAACAAACCCCAAAATTGAAGCCAAATCAGCAAATAACCGGAGCCAACTCAGCAAATTCGGGTGCGATCCAATTTTCCGGCGATAATCAGACTAAATTGCAGAATTTTTAAAATAAAACGGACGAAATTGAAAACAGGCCAAAAAAAAAGGACTAAATGTCAAAGTAGGCCAACATGAAGGACGAAAAAGTTTATTTTCCCTTAATACAAGCGTTGTTGGGTCGGCTATGGGCAGGTGGAGGTTAATGTGTTAGTATTTGTTGCCAGGCAAAAAACTATTGTTGGTTCTAATGTTTGAACCATTTAAAATATATGAACTAAGTTTTGAAAATATATGTACCCCGGCTCGAAAATGTTTTAGCTAAACCCTCGAAGAATGGCCTCATGTCCTACATTGGAACAATTTATGTTTTCTCATATATATTTTTTCCTTATATGAACCGAAATCTCATCTGGAAACGCTGCAACAGTTGGTGTTGGTGATATTCAGGTTAAGCTTAGAAAAAGAGAAAGCGGCAATAGAGTATCTGGAGCGACGAGAATGCGAGTATGACCACAAAACTTTGGTTAATTTCTATAAAGTAAGTTCTTGATCCTCTTATCGTAAGTGACATAATGGTTATGATTTTAGTTTTCGGCTACTAAAAAAAATTTGGGTTTTCATTTAAATGCAGGAGGGTGAATCTGAACAGCCCTATGTAACTGGTGTGATTGTGTAATGTGAGTATCAGCAACCTTTTGTTTTTATTTATGTCATTAATAATTTTGTGTTATTTTGTCTATATAAAAACTTGATAAATATATATTTTTTTGATGTTTCATTAGATTGAAAATATATTTGTGTGCATTTTCTCAGTTTTTATTTATTCTATTTATAACTTCTCTTATGTGATAAGATTTTTGAAATTTGAATATTGGCTTGTCACATGGAATATTTAATTTATTATATAAATGTATAAAAAATTGTAGTCAGTCTCTTTCCGAGCCATCATTTGTTGAACCTCGTATTTCTTGCTTTTACAGAACCCGAGCAGAACCACATCTTTTTTAGTACTTGTATGTTTTGAGTGTAGAATTTCCATGATGCGTATTAAACTCTCAAATGTACCCAGTCTTGTGATTCTACAGCAAATCGATTCTGACCGTGGCCGGGTTTCTCGGACCGCTTGTGCTTTAAAGAGAGCAGTGGTATCAAGCAGCAGGCCCATCTCATCCGGGGAGCCCGGCGAAAACCATCACAGCTGGCTCGGATCAGGCAGTGGCCGAATATCCACTACTCATAGATTACAACCTGGATTTGAGTCCAAGTCGTCTTCGTTTACCCGTGCTGCTGGTTCAAGCACTACTGCAGAAAGTAGGTGCCTCATCCAAGGCGGTTCTGGAAAACTGCCTTTAAATACTTTTACGGTGGTTTTCCGAAAAACCGCCGTTAAATCGGTCATTTAACGGCAGTTTTCATAAAACCGCCGTAGAATCTTACATTTTACGGCGGTTTTATGAAAACCGACGTTAAAACTGAACTAATTAACGGCGTTTTTAAGAAAGCGCCGTGAATTAACAAGTATTCAAGGTGGTTCCTTAAAAGCCGCCGTTAATTAGTTCATACATTAATTAGTTTGGTAGATTTAACGTAGGTTCTATTAGAACCGCCGTGAATAAGATGTCATTTTACGGCAGTTTCATTAGAACCACCGTATAATAGTAAGTTTCCATGTCACCGATACTCGTCCTTATCAAGCAAAGATTTTGGGCCGTTGATCCGTGTCTCATCTGATAATCTGCACACTAGTACAAAAAATGGATTCTAGAACAAACATTCTAGAACGCCTCAGGAGGTGACGTTCTAGAATGTTGGATATCTAGAACGTCGTTAAAAAGACGTTCTGGTATATTGGATATCTAGAACGTCTTTAAAAAATACATTCTGGTATTTTAAATATCTAGAACGTCTTTAAAAAAGACGTTCTGGTATTTTAAATATCTAGAACGTCTTTAAAAATGACCTTCTGGTATATTCAATATCTAAAACGTCATTAAAAATGATGTTCTGGAAAGTATTATTTAGAACGTCTTTAAAAAGGCTTTCTAGTATGTCATATTATTTTTGGATTAAAATATACCCACAAAAACGATTTTTCTGATTAAAAAATAAACCCAAAAATCTCTTATCCACAGATCTGTCCAATTCTCGTCTGCTCCGCCGATTCAACCCCCTCCCACCATTCCCAACCACCACCGGCCGTCAATTTCCAATCGCCACCACCAGTAGCAATCATCAAATGAAATCCAAACCAGAAGCCATAATTATCCCCTAATCTCCTCCGAATCAACCCCCAACACTGGTAACCTAAAAATGTAAAAACCCCTCTCAACTCCTCCACTCGGGAAGAGTTTTGAGAGGAGAGCGAGGGGAGAGCGAACAGCAAGAGGTTCTGGTCGGCGATTTCGTTCTCTCCAGCAAGGGAGAAGAAAAAATTGTCCCTATCGTCGGAGGCTCTGTCGCCGTCGTACTCACGTGATGAGAAGAAAGACGGAAGTGAGGAAAAGGAGGAAGGTTCCTGCGGCGGCCGAAAAACCTGCGAACGGCATTTGGAAACAGCGGATGCTGCCGTCTGCGCACGAGTTGCGGAGGATCTTGACTCAGCTATGCTTTTTTTTTATTTGGTAAATAAGCCGATTAGGATTTTACCATTTAGCAGCTCCTGCCAGAAAGCTTCACTAGCTCCAGCTCCAAGCGAAAACATGGTAATTTTTTTTTCTATGCAATTAATTTTGGTTATGTTTTGTTCTTTGATTTGCATCTTTTTGTACATATTTTCATTACCGTTTTTGTTTCACGTTGCGTGTTTTTCGCTTGCTTTTTGTTGATTTAGGAGTCGGGTTGGCCATCGTTTCGTATTTCTAGATTTTCTTAATTTTTGTACGTTTTAGTATTGATTTCCGTAGTTTTTTTCCATTTTTCTTGACCGTAGGACGTCCAAGCGGGGCCCACGATCGTTTGGCATCGTTGATACTCGACTCGGAAATGGATGGACAAAGCAAGGAAGCGCCACCAACAAGGTTCGATAAACCGGAGGACGCGAAAAGACCGAGAAATCGAGCCGGGCGCTGGAATCCAGTCGACCGACTAGATGTTCAGTCGATCGACTGCATATCTGGTCAATCGACTGAACCCCCAAAATCGACTGGATTCCAGGGGATTTTGGCGTTTTGGACAACGCAGTCGATCGACTGCCTACTTGGTCGATCGACTGCTATCGATCGACTGGTTCCTCCGAAGATCGACTGAATTCCAGGGCTTCAGGCCGTTTTGACATCGCAGTCGATCGACTGCCGACATAATCGATCGACTGCTGATTTGTACATATTTGTATGTGATTTTCGTGTATTTTTGCATTGTGTGTTGTGTGCTTTTACGTGTTTTAGTTTATCTTTTTATAGTTTTTTATTCCTTTTTAATGTTTTTCGTTTCTTATGGAGTTCAATGTGTTTTTACTTTATTTTGTATGAAATAATCTAATTTTGTTTAATATTAATATCTCAGCTCAAAACGAGGAAAACGGGACGAGCGACGAGCCGAAGCAATGCAGGTGCGTCGACTGACACACCGTCGACGCTACGCCCGCGTCGACTGATGCACCATCGATGCAACGTCGACGCAAAGGTTCTGAAGCGTCGATCCTAGGCCCGTCAGTCAACGCACTGCCTGCCGACGCGTGCAGCCAGGCTCGCGTCGACCGACGCACCCTCGACGCTCCGTCGATGCAAATGTTCTGAAGCGTCGATCCGTGGCCCGTCAGTCGACGCTCTGCCTGGTCGACGCATGCAGCCTGGCTCGCGTCGACTGACGCACCGTCGACGCTCCGTCGACGCTCCGGTAGTTTGAGAGGTTATTTTTGAAATTCTATATATATCCGGAGGTTTTCTTCATTTTGAAGGCTGAGACGAGGGGGAAAGGTCCAGATCATTATAGAACACCCTCGGTTCATGCCACCCTTCAATTCAAGCAAGATTAGATTATATAGTTCGTCGTTTTCGTCATTTTCGTTCATTCGACGTTCAAGACTGTTCAGGACGCTGAAGATCGTTGGAATGTCATCGTTTTTCTGGTTCATAAGTTTTCTAAACTTAGTTGTAATTTCTTATGTTTAAGCTTTGGTTAATGTTAATGTAATTCCTCAGTTTTTAGATTTTGACTTGTTAATGTAGTTCTTCGTCTTTTATAGATTTTCTCATTTGTAGTTTATATCCTTTTGTTGAAGTATTTTAATGGTTAATTCTTGTTAGTTCAATTATTCAATGCTCATAATAGTTATTCCGCTTCATTCCATATTGATGCTTGAGTTTAATTGCTTGTTGAGAGTATGTTCTTGATCATGTTAATGCTTGTTGGCTAAATTTAATGTTCTAGTGCCTAGGGTCGTTTAGAACCATCGGGCTTGACAACCCCGATCGTGGAGACGATTCCAGCGCCCTAGAACCTTCGTCTTCTTTATCGTTTTAAAAACCTTTTATTTTATTGCTCGTAGATGTTAGAACACTTCAAAACTTATTTGATCGTGTGTTTAGTATAGTTTAGTTTAGTTTTTATTTTCATTTCTCGTACATAAAATCGAACACCAGAATAGTTCCCGATTAGTCTTCCTTGTGATTCGACTCGAGTCAACTTATCGCCTACAATAGCTCCGTTCTCTTGCGGACGAGCTTTTCATTATTTTAAACGCAAAAAAGTTCGATTCAACTGCCAGTCGATCGACTGCTTTTTCAGTCGATCGACTGAAAAGCAGAAATTTTGAAGATATTAGCAATCAGACGTCATTTCACGAGACCAACTTGTCCTGCAGCTTTCTTCCCCAAGGAAGCTCTCCAAAACCAGAGAAATCTTCCCCTTTTCATGTTTTTGCTCATTTTAATTCCTATAAATTCTAGTAATTAGTTATAGATTAGTTAAGCTTAGATCTTAGTTGTTTAATGTTCAAGCTTTGTTTTAAGTTTCCTTTGTGAAGAATCATTCAGCTTTCAAGCTTTCACTCCTTCAAGCTTTTGTAATCACACACATTTGGTAATATCTTTCTATAATCTAGTTTTATTTTCATGTTATTCTTTCTTAATATTGTGTTGTGTTTTGGATCATAGTTTATTGTTCTTTTGATCATCAAACTTTCAATTTCATTTTATAGCTTTCTAGCTTATGAACTTATGCTTTTAAGTTATTAAGTTGTAATCAATTTCTAAGTTTGTAAAAGTTTATTAAAATCTTCCTTTTTAAACCTTTAATTAATGATAAGTACTTATGTTGACTTATTCAAATAAGTTGACCTTAATTTTCCCTCCATTTTCCTAATTTCAAATAATTAAGTTTTTATAGTTAATTAGTTTAAATTGATCGTTTTTAATATAAGCTTTAAATTCCTTTAAGAGCCTTTTCTGTTTTTAAAACTTAAGTTTCAATTTCATTCTTAGTTATAAAAACCGAACAATGACTATCGCTTTCCTAGGTTAAATTAGTTAATCAAAACCGACGATAAGAACAACTGAGAAACCGAAAGCCGATCATATCCATCCTCGAGAGACACGACTCGGGACAACTTGCCGCATCTAAAATCGACTCCGTACTATTGCGGAGACGATTCTTAGAGCGCTAAGAAGTCATCGATCATTCTTCTTTTCTAGTTTGACAATATTTTTATGATTTATGACATGAAAATGTGTAAATTTTGAAAATGGCCTCGTAGATGCAAATCTATACTTATTTCACTAATGCGTAGGCCGATGAAACTTAGCTATTTATGTATATATAGTTGATGTTTTATGGAAGTGATTTTTACTTCTAATGGGTTTTAGTTCAATATATCATACGGTTTCATGTTTATTTATTTATTTATTTATTTAATGTTTTTTATTTGAATTCCATGGGAATTTTTCATTCTATTTGGTACTGTGATGAGGATGAACTGAGAAAGTAAGTAACTTTTAAGGATCTGTGGCAATATAATTGAAAACTCATTAGGTTAACACTATTTGCTGTTTCAGGACAATGTCTTTATGACTGTGGTCGCCTCCATCCAATATCGTGTTGTGGTCAAAAATGCAGCTGATGCCTTAATTTTGTTACCCACCTATTTATTTTGCAGAACCAAAAAAGTTGATGTGTTTACAGCTGAAATCTTAGATATTCATGCCAAGATGAGAAGCCTGGACAAGAAAGATGTATTTTATTCATATATGTTCTCTTACTTTAAGTTTCTTAAATATGAATGGTGATGTGTTTTATGTCTGTAGATTTGTGTAGGAACGGATATAACTTTTTGATTTATTTTCTTGTTGGGGTAAACTGATATTTTACGTACTTCTTTTCCAGGAAATACGCCTAGGACTTCATCGCTCACACTATATGCTGGATCAACAAACTAATTTACTCCTCTAAATAGAGCTCAATACTATTTCTTCTTCATTTTCTGGGCTGAGCTGCCTTGTTAGTGATCTTCACAGGTCATTTCAGAGTATATTATTATGTCTTTTTAGGCGCCTCAGTAATATTTACATGGTGAATTTTTCAAATAATAATTATAATTTGAGTTTGTGTACCTATTTTTACTTTTTTTTAAACATACTTTATTTTGTACCATGTCTTGTGTTTACGTTCTCTCTATTTCTTTGTTTATTACTATATTATGAGACTTGGAAACATCGCTTCTTAATATATAATTTATGGTAGACTGGCTTAGGATTTTGACCATAATATGCAAACAAAGTATTGCCTTTGTTATTTTTGAAAATCTTGGCCCTGCCTAACAGAGCATACTCCGTTACTATAATACTTGTATATGTTTACCTTATAGTATCCAAGTGTTCTCCATGAAAATGTGACTACTAAATTCAAGCATTTGTAAAAAAAAGGACTTCGAGTTTTCAGGAGCATGCTTCATCAATTCAAAGAACACCTTGCTTTAGATCCGCAAAGGGTTCCGGAAAACAATGTTGTTGATCTGTTTGCTGAAGCAATGTACAAAGCCTGAGCTAAATATAATAACCCGAGGTTGGTTTATGCAATGATTTTTTTTTGGTGATTTTGCAATCTTTTTATATCCGAAGTATTCACTATTCTGAACAAACTGTGTAGGGCTATAGTTATGTTTGTGGTACAGACTGAAGAATGGAACATGTATGATCAACACTGTCTTTCTACAGTATTAAAGCAAAATAACATATTTAGTCCTGTTAACTGCCCTTTATTTGTGTCAATCAGATATGGGATCGGCTAATCGTTTAGCTGATTTTGAAACCGACTACATGGGTCTCGGTAGTGATCATCCGGCGACGCAGACCCCGATGCAGACCCCGACGTCGCATACACCATCACAGACCCCGTCCGACGCGGGTACATCACAGACCCGACGGCAGTTGGTTGCACCGTAGAGGGGTATGGTCCAGGTTTATATTGCAGGGGCGAAGTAAGTAAATCAATGATTTTAAAATTATAATTATCATTATGATTAAATTTTATTCGTCAAAAAATAAAAACACAATTGAATACAGGCTGCATAGCACAGGGGGGAGGGTGTCCACTATACTCCGTACGATCTTTGAGAGGGATCTCCATCCCGCCGGGTGGTGCTATAAGGCGTTCCCTAAGGAGACTAAGGCGTTCTGGTGGGAGATGTTTAAGGTAATTATTATTTTGTGTCCAAATTTGTTATTATTTACTGTAAAAATACAATCATATGTTTCAATTGAATTGTAATTATTGTTTAATTCTGTGGGAGGTTTGTTATGGGACCCGGAGGAGTATATTGAGAAAGACTTACAGAAGGTATTTTTTTCGATGATCGGGGACCTTTACGGGAAGAAGCTTAACGAGTATAAGCAGCATATTGCCTCCCATGGTGGTGTCGACCGGAGTGCCTTACCGAGGAGGTTCTGAGGTAAACTATTCTGTTATGTGTTTTTTAAATTAGAATTTTTTATTTATATTGTATCTTATACATCATCCATTTCAACTAGCGCTTGAAAGGTTGAGTGGGGTAAGCCCGAGAACAAAGCCAAATCCGAGTAGTGCAGCAAGAACAGGAGGAGCGAGCCTGCTGGGCTGGGGACTGGGATGTCGAAGCACACGGGGGGTACTAGATATACTATCGACCAGCTTTGGATATAGTAAGTGATTTTAGAATATAGTAATATAATATTTATTTGTTTAATTTTAATGTTTATTATTTGAAAATTCTATTTGAATACAGGAGCGGGAGACGGGTGCGCCGGATACGTGCTACGATATTTTTAAATGTACACACCAAAAGAAAGACGGCGCGTGGGTCGATAGGAGATCTACTAATATTAATGTGAGTCTCTTTCTTATTTTTAACTTATTCTTTGATTTTAACGTAAAATTTTAATAACGATTTGTATTTCAGGAGGAGTACGAGCGACATCTGACCCAGGAACGGGAACGTGCGTCTTCCCAAGAGGAGAGTAACGAGGTTGACCAGGACCAAGTTTTCCTCGGCGTCGCCGGGTTGAGCAAGGGACGGCTTTACGGCACCGGCGCGTATGGGAAGATGGTGGCTTCTATGAAGGGTTTATTGAAGGACGGCTCTTCCATCTCCTCCCAGGCTGATAGGAGCCACATGAGAGAGCTCGAGGCGCAGGTCGAGGCTCAGAGGGCGCAGCTCGAGGTGTTGCAGCAGCAGGCAGACGAGGAAAGGCGACAACGTGCGGAGGAGCGCCGGCAGCAGGAGGAATTTCAGGCGCGGATGAATGC
>BMAC01000413.1:570259-615634 GCA_014905375.1 Phtheirospermum japonicum | reverse complement strand
CTTCTGGCCAATGTATCAGATCAGGTACCGAGCGTTCCATTACGCCAAACACCTTAGCTTGCGCTATAGCTAGTGGTGTGAAATCCTCCTCTCTCCAGACTTTCATGTTTGGCTCTTGGCTCACACTGACCCCGGCATTCGAGGCCAAGAGCCCGCGCATGCCTCTTCTATGTTCTCTCCTCGGTTCTCTTTCAGGCACTCTCTCCCTCGTGTTCGCGACCTCCTTACCGAAACGCAATCGGTGTTCTTCTTCCTCCTCTTCCACTTGCACGTATTTTATGGCATCTCGCGAGAACTTCATCATACGTGCGAGCTTCTTTCTTCACAAGTGACCTCCGCAAATCTTCCCTCCTCAAACCTTGATGTAAAGCCCCAGCTTTCATCTCATCCGTTGCGGTAGGGACCTCCAAGGTAGCGTTGGTGAACCTGTTAACATATTGCTTCAGCGTTTCGTCAGGTCGCTGCACCATTGTGAAGAGCGACTGGGCTGTCTTCACACTCTGCCTGACACTGGAGAACTGTTTCAGGAAGGCAGCTCGCAACACCTGATAACTTGTAATTTTTCCATTTGGGAGTTGGAAAAACCAATTCTGTGCAATCCCCCTCAAGGTGGATACAAAGGCTCGACATGCCACAGCCCCCGTGTAGTTATGTGTCATCCTCGCATTTTCGAACAGCTGCAAGTGTGCGACCGGATCAGTCGTTCCCCGGTATTGAAAATCTAACTCCTTGTAATTTCGAGGCATCGGCGCATGCATCAACTCTTCTGAGAAGGGGTGCTCTTCCTCCCCTTCCAGGCTTTCTCCATCCATCCGCTTCTGCAACTTCAGCATGGCCTCCTGCAAACTCTCGGAAGGCCTTAGTGTGTGGCCCCACCTCACTCTCCTCTTTTCTCACCTTATATCTCCTACCACTCTTCCGCGACCTCCCCCCGGAGTCACTACTCGAATCTGAGGTAGGAGTATCGCCCTCATCATCGCCTTTGTGATACTTGCGACCTCCTCCCTTGTAACGATCTTGCCTCAATTTTACTCCCCTCCGCGTGTGAACACGAGAATCCACGGACGAGGAGGAACTAGAGATATCTCCTTTTTTTCTCTTGCCGAGCTCCTTCTTCTTCTTCCCTTCTCCAACCGTTGACTCGCCTTCTTTGRCAACATTCAGCTTTTCACTCTTATCTCTCCCCCTACTCAGCTCGCCCTCCAAATACTTGCGCAACTCCTCCTGTTTTTCGACAGGTACAAAGTCTATAAGCCCTTCCAAGAATCCTTTCTTGCCCTGACCGGGCACCTCCTTTGGCGGATTTCCTCCCTCTGTTGCCTCAGGGATCGATTTTTGTGGTTCTATCCCAGGCGTCTGCTTCTCCACCTCTTCCACCAGTCCCTTCCCAACTTGCTTTTTAGGAGAAGGTGGAGGTGTATTGCCCGCGCTTCGAATCAGAGGATCCACGCGAGGGTACTCCTGCTCATTTCCCGGGACATCCTTCTCGCCAAGATGTAGGAATCTATTCTTTTCTTCTTATTATTAGATCCGACGCGTAATCCAGAACTCTCGGTGTTATGTTTTTCTCCTTCATGTTTGATTGGTACAGTTTCTCACGCCTTTCGCTCAAAGACTCGATGTCTCTCTTTCCCACAGACGGCGCCAATTTGATGTGTCCAAAAAGTTGAACTACCAAATAAAGGGGGTACTAACCTCAAAAATAGAGATCAGTGACCTAGAAAACCTCCAAACGTGACACACCGACCTCCAAAGAATCCGCAATCGACCCAGCGACCTCGACTTCCTGCAAAACAGCGCCTAGAACGGGCCGAATTTCGAGCCCGTTAAGGCCCTCCAACGCTTAAGTTAATAAGCGGAAAACACAATTCTTCTCTCTCAATAATATTAGTGCACTCAAAAGTAATAAAATGCGTAAACAAGCATTAACCTCAAAAGAGAAGTCAAGGGCTCCTTTTATAGGGACAGCAGAAGAATCCCAATGTTTAGGATTACCTTTCATGATAAGAATTCCATGTATGTCAGGATTCTCACAATCGTCTCTTAATTAGGACTCTTCGTTTATGGCCAGTTCCCATAAACAACAAAACTTCTCCATAAATATCCCAATTAAGCCGGGGCATACAGCTCACCAGGCCCATAATGATTCACATACATTAGATCCACAAATCGGGCCCAAATACCCAGCCCAAAGTACAAGAGGTCGCGACCCTGTATGAAAAGCCATCCCCATACTACAGGTCGCTACTCTTCACAGAACCATACACTCGCATTATCACAGCTCGCTCACCTCCCAGGGGTACACCCTCCCTAGAAAATAAGATCGCTTTCCACGAATAGCCACGTTCACCACATAAATTTCACGTATGGTTATTTTGGTCCGTATCAACAAGCAACTGCTTAAGATCAATTTCTCACCCACAATCACAAAGTTTTAGTTACTTCAAATATCTCAGCGGATTATGGAGGCGGCGAGGAGGTCCGGAAACTATGAATCAACCATTTGGGATGACAATTACGTGCAATCTCTCACCACTCCATACACAGTAAGACTTCGTGCCATACATATATTTTATATATATATATATATATATATATATTTCCAACATGGGAAATGTGTTAGTTTTGTTTTTTAATGGGAATTTAACTAATGCAGGGTCAAGAGTATGTAGAACAAGCAGAGAAGCTGAAAATGGAGGTGAAAAGAATCATAGACAAGACCGAAAATGAGCTGGACCAACTTGAGCTGATCGATAATTTGCAAAGGCTATGTATATCTAACTACTTCGAAGATGAAGTGAAAAAAATACTGGAGACCATTTATCAAACAGTCAAAAATCAGGACAAACAAATGGAATCAAAGGACTTGCATTTCACAGCCCTCCGATTTAGACTGCTCAGACAACATGGTTATCCTGTCCCTCAGGGTGAACATATTAATTTTTACATATATACCCACTTCAGAAAAGTAGGATTTCTTATGATCACAAAAATTATTTAACAATTTTAAATTGTTAATCGCAGAGGCTTTTTCTAGTTTCATGGACGAGGATGGGAATTTCAAGGCTTGTCTTGCTCGTGATGTCAAGGGAATATTGTCATTATATGAGGCATCATTTTTGTCAATGGAAGGTGAAAATATATTGGACTTGGCAAAACAATATTCAACTCATCATCTCAAGGAGACTCTCGAGCAAATTACGGACCCGAGTCTGGCTGAGCTAGTCAAGCATGCTCTGGAGCTTCCAGTACATTGGAGAGTACACAAACTCGAAGCTCAATGGTTCATAAATGTCTACGAGTCTAAACTCGGTGCAAACCTTGTTGTGCTCCAATTGACCAGGTTTTCCTCGGCGTCGCCGGGTTGAGCAAGGGACGGCTTTACGGCACCGGCGCGTATGGGAAGATGGTGGCTGCTACGAAGGGTTTATTGAAGGGCGGCTCTTCCACCTCCTCCCAGGCTGATAGGAGCCACATGAGAGAGCTCGAGGAGCAGGTCGAGGCTCAGAGGGCGCAGCTCGAGGCGTTGCAGCAGCAGGCAGACGAGGAGAGGCGACAACGTGCGGAGGAGCGCCGGCAGCAGGAGGAATTTCAGGCGCGCATGGCTGCCCAGATGGCACAGATGGCTGAGATGTATGCTCGTTTCCAGCAGCAGTTGCCCCCCCCCATCAGCAGCAGCAGTACCCCCTCCCCATCAGCAGTACCCCCTCCCCATCCATAGAACATTTTGTACGGTTCATAAAAACATTGTTACTGTGTCGATCGAATGCATGTAATTATTCTTAAGTTTTCAAATATTTTTTATAATAATTGGTTTATTTATTTGTCTTTTCTTTAATTACTTTTTTCAAATTTTTGGGAATTTTAATAATTGAACAGGAATTAAAATTAAAACTAAAGATTAAAAATTAATTAAAAAAATTAAAATCGAGGGAAAAATCCCTCGGTAATCCCTCGGAAACTTAAAAATATAAAAAAAAAATTGAGGGAATATTCCCTCGGAAATCCCTCGGAAATAGCAAAAATACGAGGGACAACAAATCCCTCGGTTTTCCGAGGGGAAAATATTCCCTCGGATTTTTGCTATTTTCGAGGGAAACAAATCCCTCGGAATTCCGAGGGACTTGTTTTCCCTCGGAAAACCGAGGGATATGTTTTCCCTCGGAAAACCGAGGGATATGTTTTCCCTTGGAAATAGCAAAAATCCGAGGGAAACATTCCCTCGGATTTCCCTCGGAATTTTGAGGGATTGCACGTAGATGTTTTCGAGGGAAAATATCCCTCGAAATTCCCTCGGTTTCATATTTCGGAGGGAAATTTTCCCTCGGTTTGCCCAAAACCGAAGGATTTTCCCTTAAAACCGAGGGAAAAATCCCTCGAAAATTGCGATTTTTTTTTGTAGAGTCACTATCTTTAGTGAATATTGTGCTGAAGATATTTACTTAGCTAAAATTTACACATGAAGTTAGAAGTATCAGGAGGACCTTGGCAGAGATTGCTGCACGAGGGGAGATTTTGCCTGATGGGACACTTATAGTGTAAGTATTTGATGAGCTTTAATTACTAGCTTCTGATTTTTGTGTTCTAAAGGTTTGTAGCTTTATTATTCCATGGATGGTGAAGCAGTTTCTGTGGCTTACTTCAGAGCTGGCTATGCACCAACAAATTATCCTTCAGAATCAGTAAGTAAATATAATTTAATGAAGTGTTTTTCCTATTGTATCAGTGACTTCATAATATTGTGTAGGCTTTGAGAAGTATTTATGAGACCTTTTTATTGATTAAAAATGTAGGATTAATGAATTCCATTATATATTCTAATATGTTTTTATTTATTTTAATTAAATATTAGAATTTGGAATATTCAATTATATTCATCTTCTTAGGTATTTATTTAATTTATATTAAATACTTTCGAATTATTAAGATTGTGCTAGTTTGAATTAATTTAAGCTGCATCTTTAGTTCAARACYMTTKAAATGTATTTRATATTTYATCTTAGTGAATATTTAGTTTGAAATTCTACAACAGAAATAATAGTAATATGAACTAATGATATTAAATGTAATAATAACAGTAGTAGTAGTAGTAGTAGTAGTAGTAGTAGTAGTAGTAGTAGTAGTAAAAGGGAATGTTTCTACAATAGAAACTTATATACGACATATTTTAGCCGCTCTTTGTGAAAACTTGTCAATTACATACCCTTTTAAAATTGAAAAACATTTGAATGGAATGGACATTTAATTAACATTACCCTACTGCTTCCGAGGATCAGCAAATTTCTTCTTAATTTTCTTCCTAGGAATGGAGTGCTAGGCTATTGATTGAGCAGTCATGTGCAACCAAATGCCCTTCAATCGCCTATCATTTAGCTGGCACCAAGAAGATTCAACAAGAGCTGGCAAAACTCAATCAGCTCGAAAGGTAAAATTTAGTTTTAATTATTTATTTTTAACTTTTATGTTGATTTTCCTTCAATAGCTAAATCTCTTGAGTGAGTTTTTTTTCTTTTGAGAGGTTAGTGTTTGTGTTCCTCTCAAGTTGATATTATTTCAATAGTTAAATTTCTTGAGTTTGAAATTGTACTTGGTTTCATGAATAGGTTTCTTGAAAACAAAGATAAAATTGCTAAAGTACGTAAATGCTTTGCTGGGTTATGGAGTTTGGATGAGTCAAGCATTACCAAGGATGCGATCGAGAGGCCCGGATTGTACGTCATGAAGCCTCAAAGAGAAGGAGGAGGTCAGGTCATCTAAGATTGTTGCTTGGATTTGCATGAAAATAAAAATCCTATGTATTATTATTGACAATGRACATTTTTCGGTTTAGGGAACAATATATATGGTGACGATGTGAGGATTTCTTTGAAAAAAATGGAGAAGGCAGGAATGGAAGAAGATGAAGCAGCCTACATTCTCATGCAGAGGATTTTTCCCATCATTTCACTGCAATTCTAATGCGGGAAGGCATTTCTCACAAAGAACATGCTATATCGGAACTTGGGATATACGCCACCTATTCGAGGTAAATTCATTTGGCATTGGATTTTTGTGAGAATAAACTCATGTCACGCAGAATAACCGTTAGGAAGGTCCCCTAAAACTAAATTTAAAAATAAAAGAAAAAATAATAAATAATAAAAAAACCTAAGGCTCTTCCATTCTTTTTCTAGTTTAGTTTTCCAAGGTTCTTCCATTTATTTTAAATGTTGCTAGTGTTTTTATGTGTTTCTTTTTTAGGTTTCATGTTTTTTTTTGACGTCTTTCATCAGTACTAATCCAACAATATTGGATGCAGATTGTTGGGAATATGACAAAAGAGCAGAAAAAGGTTCTCCTATTCTTTTGGTCGTCGATCAAATATTTACCCAGCGAAGGTTACAACGGTAGTGGATTGGCTTCTTGGCTTTACATCTATAAGATTTGTGAGTCGTCTGATCGTCTCCCCTCGCCTCACACATGCTTTTATCGGCTCTGTTTCCCAGCTTACCCTACAATGGCTGCTATGCGTGATCGTCTTCGCATCATCACTCAGGAACATGTAAGTTGCAGCTTTGGTACTTGGTGAAAAAAAAAACAACAAAAAAAAACTGCGGTTTTGGAATCCTGCACATAAATAGAATCTATGTTAGTTTCTTTTACATAATAATTAATAGATGAAAACTCTTTGAACGATTCTGACCTTATGTTATGTAAGGAGGTTTAGCAAGTGGACACCGTATCGTGTTGTGTTTTCTTTTCCCTTTTTTTTTTGTCTACTTGTGTTTTTTGTATTGACATCTTATGGTGATTGTGTATTGTTTTGATTAATGACATGTGTTGTTTGATCTTGGGATTATATAAATGACATGTGTGTTGTGATTTAAATAGGTAATAAATTTGTAATATATGAGCAGGCCTGGAAAAATGAATCTGGAAAAATGAATCAGGAATGAAATTCCAAAAATGTAAAAATCTAGAACGGATATCAAAAAACTGTTCTAGAAAACAAACTTTCTAGAACGCCTGTTTCTTTAGACGTTCTGGAAAATATACTTTCTAGAACGTCTGTTTTTTAAGACGTTCTGGAAAGTATACTTTTTAGAACGTTTGTTTTTCAAGACGTTATAAGACGTTCTAGAAAGTTAATTTTAAGAACGGGGAAACCGGAAAAACAACTTTCTAGAACGGCTGAATTTTTTTTTTCTAGAACATCTCAGATAACCGTTTTAGAAAGTCCGACATTCTAGAACGCCTCAGCAGGGCGTTCTAAATTGTCAGACTTCTAGAACAGCTCCATACAGAACGCCTCAGCAGGACGTTTTAGATGTGCAGAAACAGGGCGTTCTAAAAAGCTGTTTATGCACTAGTGGCATTTGCCACATCATCAATCCGTTTACCCACCTTCATGCCTTCATCTTCATAATATCCTTCATGCATCTTCATCTTCATCTTGGACACTGCCGAAACCTACTGCCATTGGACGTCGCCAACCGGAGATCGCCAGCTGCCATTGGACGTCGCCGGAGATCGAGAAGGGCCATGGATGTCGTCGGAACCTGCTGGACGAAGAAGATACCGGAGATGGTGAAGGGTCATTGGACATCGCCGGAACCTACAGTTTTCAAACAGGCAAGACGAGAGGATGCTAGACGTCGGCGGAACCTGCTAGACGAGGAAGATGCTGGAGATCATGAACCATTAGACGTCGCCGGAACCTGTTGGACATTGTCGGAACTCGCCTGGACTTAACGCCGGAACTCGCCTGGACTTAACATTGGAACCTGCTCGACTCGCCTGGACTTAATGTCGCAACTCGGTCGCCTTTTTTTTTTAATTATTAAATAACGGAGGTTCTGTACAACCTCCGTGAATAATGCACTTTCTAAGGCGGTTCAGGAACCGTCGTAAAAAATCGAGACTTTCAATGGCACTTGATTCAAAGGCGGTTAAAAAACATCCGTTAAATTGATCAAAAAAACGTCGTAAAAGACCCTGTTTGCAGTAGTGAAGAGGTGTCCGGGATGAGACCCTTCGAAGCCTTTAACAGCAGAACCTCGGATCCGGCTGTGTTCTTTAAAAAAGAAAGAGAGGTTAAATTTTTTTTTGTCTAAACATATGTCCTCGTTTATTCTTGCTTCTATATGTTTTGCATATGTAAAACCGTTGAAGGTGAATGTTAATTCTAAGTACTATTAAGCCCGTGGCCATCGACCGTGTTTGTTTGTGCCTGAAGGTACTTATGTTGGTGCTGTGATGATATATTGTTTTAAGAAGTTTAATTTTTTAGTTTGCATTTGTCTGAGGTGATTTGAAATTTAATATTAAGTGGACAACTAGGTTTGAAGGATCTTTTATATAGCAGCATTGGTGTTGGCTTTTGTTGTTACTGCTCGACAGTTTGAGAAATGGAATGGTTCAGTGAGGTTAAGATAAATGTGAGTCTTGGGAAATTCTATTATTTTTTTGACATCGGTTTTGACCAAACCGATGCCTATACATACACATTAGGCATCGGTTGTCTGACAGAACCGATGTCTATATCTATACATTAGGCATCTGTTGTTTGACCAAAACCGATGCCTAATGTATAGATTAGGCATCGGTTTTGGTCAAACAACTGATGCTTATGTCAGTTATTAGTATCGGTTGTAGAACCGATGCCTAAAATCCCAGTTTTAAGCATCGGTCTAATAGGCATCGTTTGTAAAACCGATGCCTATTAGCAAAAACAACCGATGTTGTTGGGGGTTTTCTGTAGTAGTGACTCTTGTTAGGCCGGACTAACGGATCATGCGTTAAGCCAAAATTTCATATCAATACATCATAGTTCTAAAGTCAATACATTATAGTGAAAAATCAATACATCATAATACCATACAACATAGTATAAAAATCAATACATCATAGTATGTGTTAGAGATTTATAAAAAACTCAATACTTTCGAGTACAAAAATTAATAAATTATAATATCGGGTCAAATGATCTAACGGATCATGACCCATCAATCTGGCCTACCACAAGTGTTTGCCTTCTCCTTTTATATGGCCTGAGCCTGAGGACCGAAGCAAACTTTCCATTTTTGCCGTCTAAACCAAAAAGTGAAGTCCATTGGAGGGCAAAATAAGCCATAGACATTATTCTCATCCTTTTCATTGTATTTTAAAAAAAAAGAAAAAATAACAAGAAAAGATCGATTTTGTCACATTAGCAATTCAACCGGAAAAATAACTGGAAATGTGAAAAATTAATTAGCTTTTCAAAAAATGTTTCCAAGTTATTAGATGGACAGTAAATTAATTTTCCCGCATAATTTCCCACAAAGATTTAATTTTCCCTAATTCAATGACCTCAGCAATTCGAACTTGAACAATAACTGGAAATGTGATGAATTTTCCAACTTGATGAATTCTAAAATCAATTTGCTTTTCTCAATATGTGTCCAAGTTATTAAATGGARAATAAAGTAATTTTCCCATGAACAGGCTACTTCGTTAGTAGTAGGCTAGTAGCCATCAACATCATGGTCAGCTCAATATTGAAAAAACTGAAATTCCAAATCGTCAGCTCAATAAAAATTATAAAATACGACAAACAACCTTGTCCAAAACATTTCAAAGCACGGCATATTATTTATATATTTATCAATAGTGTTACTATGTAAAATTGGTTTTTCTAGTCAAGTTAGTTTATAATTATTAATTACTATAGGCACCATATTCTGACTAAAATCTTTTTTTTTCCAGTTTGTCAACTGAAAGCATGAAGCCACAAGATTTTTTTTGACTATAAATACACGACTACTGAGGAGTCCATATTACCATTGCTACTATTATTTGTACACAAGTGATATGTCCAAAAAGTTGAACTACCATATAAAGGGGGTACTAACCTCAAAAATAGAGATCAGTGACCTAGAAAACCTCCAAACGTGACACAGCGACCTCCAAAGAATCCGCAATCGACCCAGCGACCTCGACTTCCTGCAAAACAGCGCCTAGAACGGGCCGGATTTCGAGCCCGTTAAGGCCCTCCGACGCTTAAGTTAATAAGCGGAAAACACACTTCTTCTCTCTCAATAATATTAGTGCACTCAAAAGTAATAAAATGCGTAAACAAGCATTAACCTCAAAAGAGAAGCCAATGGCTCCTTTTATAGGGACAGCAGAAGAATCCCAATGTCTAGGATTACCTTTCATGATAAGAATTCCATATATGCCAGGATTCTCACAATCGTCTCGTAATTAGGACTCTTCGTTTATGGCCAGTTCCCATAAACAACAAAACTTCTCCATAAATATCCCAATTAAGCCGGGGCATACAGCCCACCAGGCCCATAATGATTCACATACATTAGATCCACAAATCGGGCCCAAATACCCAGCCCAAAGTACAAGAGGTCGCGACCCTGTATGAAAAGCCATCCCCATACTACAGGTCGCTACTCTTCACAGAACCATACACTCGCATTATCACAGCTCGCTCACCTCCCAGGGGTATACCCTCCCTAGGAAATAAGATCGCTTTCCCCGAATAGCCACGTTCACCACATAATTTCACGTATGGTTATTTTGGTCCGTATCAGCTAGTCCCCCATGTTCTAGTTGATTGAGGTATGAAATCAGGTAGAACATGTAAAATTCAAAATTCCGAAAGTACTAAACAAGTACACGATCGAAAAAGCAATGCCTCGCACCGAAGCTCGCATCAGAACCACCCAGTTTCAACAAACGAGTTACAACAGGTCGCAACATGTTTACGCGACCTGAAAGGTATCGGGCTCTTTCCCCAAAGTAATCACGAGTCCCCAAGTATAGCACTTAAGCAGCACCCGAAATGTATTATTACGAGCTCAACCTTCTTTTCATATGGCGACCTGGAGACTTCTATACCAGCCGACCTCAAAAATATAAGCCCATAATCATGACAAAACCACAAAGTCAAAACACGCCTTCTTACTTTCTGTCTTGTCCCACTGACGCTTCATTAAATGCGGCCCGCCACGCGGCGCAATCTCAAAATCTCGGCATATAATAAGTTCAGTGGGCCCAAGAATMAAAGGCCRAAAACATTCCCTTTGCAAACCCTAATTAATCCCGCTCCTATCCGTCACATCAGCTCTCCGCCTCCCTATACAAAAACGTTCCACCTTCCCAAATCACCACCTTACAATATCTCAATTAAAACTTCCGCCATTATCGCTCTGTAAAAAAGCTCGCCAAATCGCAATTACTCAGGAATTCCACATCAATTCGCAGTCTACCAACAATGGACGAGTTCGGCGATATGTGTAAGTCCCCAGATTCCCTTTCAGATTTAATTATTTAAATTTCGACTGTGTTCGCTGAGTTTTATTTATTTGCTGTGTTATTTCCTCCTGAATATATTTATCATGGAACAATCACCAGCCACATCCAACAACAATCCTTTAACCCAATCACTCTCTCCCGATTCTGATCTCGCCGAAAACCCTTTCATTATCGAACCGAGGCTGAAACCCCTAGCGTTACCCTCCTCCGGCCTTCGCGATGAGCCAGAGGGTGACGTCCCATGGGAAGAACTCCGAGCCCAAACCAGAGCCATTAATCCCTCTAGCAATCTTCCACTCCTTATTCCCGAGGTTCCCCTTATCCCAGAAGGTATTCCCCTTCACGAATCGAGGGAATAGGAGGCGAAGATGCCTAGAGCGGATTAATGGCTCTGGTTTGGGCTCGGAGTTCTTCCCATGGGACGTCACCCTCTGGCTCATCGCGAAGGCCGGAGGAGGGTAACGCTAGGGGTTTCGGCCTCGGTTCGATAATGAAAGGGTTTTCGGCGAGATCAGAATCGGGAGAGAGTGATTGGGTTAAAGGATTGTTGTTGGATGTGGCTGGTGATTGTTCCATGATAAATATATTCAGGAGGAAATAACACAGCAAATAAATACAACTCAGCGAACACAGTCGAAATTTAAATAATTAAATCTGAAAGGGAATCTGGGGACTTACACATATCGCCGAGCTCGTCCATTGTTGGTAGACTGCGAATTGATGTGGAATTCCTGAGTAATTGCGATTTGGCGAGCTTTTTTGCAGAGCGATAATGGCGAAAATTTTGAGAGAGATGGTGTAAAGTGGTGATTTGGGGAAGGTGGAACGTTTTTGTATAGGGAGACGAAAAGCTGATGTGACGGATAGGAGCGGGATTAATTAGGGTTTGCAAAAGGAATGTTTTGGGCCTTTAATTCTTTGGCCCACTGAACTTATTATATGCCGAGATTTTGAGATTGCGCCGCGTGGCGGGCCGCATTTAATGAAGCGTCAGTGGGACGAGACAGAAAGCAAGAAGGCGTGTTTTGACTTTGTGGTTTGTCCTGATTATGGGCTTACATTTTTTAGGTCGGCTGGTACAGAAGTTTCCAGGTCGCCATATGAAAAGAAGGTTGAGCTCGTAATAATACATTTTGGGTGCTGCTTGAGTGCTGTACTTGGGGACTCGTGATTACTTTGGGGAAAGAGCTCGATATCTTTCGGGTCGCGTGAACACGTTGCGACCTGTCGTAGCTCGGTTTGTTGAAATTGGGCAGTTCTGATGCGAGCTTTGGTATGACGCATTGCTTTTTCGTCCATGTACTTGTTTGGTACTTTTGAAATTTTGTGTTTTACATGTTCTACCTGATTTCATACCTCAATCAACTAGAACATGGGGGACTAGCTGATACGGACCAAAATAACCATACGTGAAATTATGTGGTGAATGTGGCTATTTGTGGGAAGCGACCTCATTTCCTAGGGAGGGTGTACCCCTGGGAGGTGGGCGAGCTGTGTTTGTTCGAGTGGATGGTTTTGTGAAGAGTAGCGACCTGTAGTATGGGGATGGCTTTCCACACAAGGTCGCGACCTCTTGTACTTTGGGCTGGGTATTTGGGCCCGATTTGTGGATCTAATGTATGTGAATCATTATGGGCCTGGTGGGGCTGTATGCCCCGGCTTAATTGGGATATTTATGGAGAAGTTTTGTTGTTTATGGGAACTGGCCATAAATGAGGAGTCCTAATTAAGAGACGATTGTGAGAATCCTGGCATACATGGAATTCTTATCATGAAAGGTAATCCTAAAGAGAATATATTGGATTTGGCAAAAGAATTTTCGACTTATCATCTGAAGTACATGCTCGAGCAAATTACAGACCCGAGTTTAGCTGAGCTAGTAAGGCATGCTTTAGAGCTTCCAGTACATTGGAGAGTACACAAACTCGAAGCTCAATGGTTCATAAATGTCTACGAGTCTAAACTCGGTGCAAACCTTGTTGTGCTCCAATTGGCCAAACTGGATTACAATATGGTACAAGCCAAATATCAGCAGGAGCTTAAACAATTGTCAAGGTAGATTTTATATAGGGTAAATATCATTTTTGATACCCAAACTATGGCGAAATTTCAGTTTCAGTATCCCAAAATTAAATTGTTTCCTTCCAAATTTGATGTTTAACGGAAAAAGTTAATGCCAGGTATGAAAAGTGAGACCAAAATTAAACTTGGGGTATTAATCTTGATACTTTGCAAACCCTGGGTACTGAAACTGAAATTTCGCCATAATTTAGGTACCAAAAGTGATATTTACCCTTTATTTATTCATATTTGGGTAAATTATAAAAAATTAAATTTATGTAGTGGTTCATTTGTTTATGATTAATTAATTTCAATTTACAGGTGGTATAAAGAAACCGGGCTTTCCGAAAAGTTGGGCTTTGCGAGGCACCGATTGGCGGAGAGTTTTTTGTGGGCTCTGGGATTTACTCCTGAGCCACAGTTTGGGTATTCCAGGGAGATTTCAACTAAGATTACTATACTAATTACCATAATGGATGATATATACGACGTATATGGTACATTGGATGAACTTGATGTGTTTACTGACACAGTCGAAAGGTAATTGTTAGTTAAATCATATAATCAAACGAATTTTTACATTTCACCAAAATTTCTATTTTTTTATACGACGAAGTTGCATGTATATTAATTATAAAATTACATGATCAGATGGGACATCAATGGTTTGGACCGGCTCCCCGAGTACATGCGGATCTATTTTCTAGCTCTCTTCAACTTCTCTAATGAAATGGCTTATCGTATACTGAAGGAGCAAGGTTTCAACATTATCTCAAATTTGAGGCAATTGGTATGTATGTAAATACACACAAATTTCACACATTTTTGCATTTTTCTTTTCTCCGATCAAGGATCATATTATTTTGTTTTACAGTGGTCGGAACTGAGCAGAGCTTACCATTTAGAAGCAAGATGGTTTCACAGTGGCTATATCCCGACCACGGATGAGTATTTGAATGGAGCTTGGGTTTCGGTTTCCGGCCCTTTAGCTCTTTTACACGGATATTTTTCCATCTCAAAACCAATCAACAAGAAGGAATTAAGAATGTTAGAGCCATATCCTGGCATTATTCGTTGGCCCTCCATGATTCTTCGTCTCGCAGATGACTTGGGAACTTCATCTGTAAGCAAAATAAGCCTTATTAACTTTTTTTGGATTAGCCAAATATTCAAATCCTTTATGCATGCATTATTAAAAGCATTTCGTTGCTTTATATTACAGGATGAAATGAAGAAAGGGGATGTTCATAAATCAATTCAGTGCTACATGCGTGAGACGGGGTGTTGTGAAGACGATGCTCGCAAGTACGTGAAACATCTGATCGATGTGACTTTGAAGAGAATGAACAAGGATATATTAATGGAGAAGCCCATCGGGAATTTTTCCCAAGCTGCAATGAATCTTGGTCGGATTTCTTTATGCGTGTACCAATTCGGAGATGGTTTTGGGACTCCTCATCTTGAGACCAAGGAAAATATGGTCTCGCTCATCATTAAACCCATTCCTCTGCCATGAATAATTTTATTGTGATTTACTAGCTTTTTCACTCCATTGTAATACTCATACACGTAGTATTGTTACTTTTGTAGATTTCAATCTGCGGCCCTTACAGGCGCGATTGAACATCACTTCATATTGTAAACTTCTTTATTTGTTGAAGAATAATGATTAATTTATTTTAAAGGAGACGATGGATTTTGAAAGTTTGAACAAATCTGAGTATAAAATATAACATTCTCTTCCCCAAACCCTTCTATGAACCATTTCAGTTTTTACTCCACCGGTAGTTGTTGAGACGCCGGCAATTTATTAACTATCTCATTTTCTCTCTCTTTCGTCGTAGCCCACCATCATCAACTTCCTCGTTTTCATCCTCTTATTTGCTTTTGGATTCATCGATCCATAGCCAACCCCTTTCCTTACTATTAGCAACCAGATAAGGAGTGCACAAGATGGAGCAGAAGTTGTGCACAGAGGATCAGCTGTCATGCAGCGCTGGCAAATCGTACAGAATGCCAGCTGCATGAAGGAGCATCACATCTTGTAATCATAATTTGAAATATACTAGAGCATAATAGAGAACGACCTGATAAGTTCAGGTCGCCTAGTCATAATCTGCTTAGCGACCTGAAAAAGAGTGCAATGCCAGGTCGCACGGTTGGCGACCTAATTTCTGGCGACCTGGAGATGAGCGTAGTGCCAGGTCGCAAGGTTGGTAACCTCTCAGGTCGCACGATAGCTCGTCCAGAGGTCGAACGTACTATTGACAAAAGGACTCAGATGAGGACAACCTACCCGACGCCAGCAAATGACGTTGGCCCTAATCTAGTACATCCAGCTGTTAGAATGTATTGTAGCAATGGTGAACATAGAATTTGAATTAATGTACTGTAGCAGTCTTAGCCACATATTTTAGGGTTACCTTTACTATAAATAATGGGGACATTTCCTGATGTAAAATCTAAGCAAATGAATGAATGATAATCCAAGTGAAAAGATGAAATCAAAATATTCTACAATATGTGTTCTTTATTTTCTTTCATGGAATTAGAGTAGGTTTTTACCTGAATCTGAATACCTCTCTCTCGTCTACTTCTTCCCTGCCCTTACATCTGATGGAGGGTATCACACCTCCACATCATGAGGCTCAGACGAGCTCTCACTCAGTATTTCAAAACACTCCTCTTTCTTCTTCAAACTCGAACTCAGCTATCTAGCTGCAAAAACAACTCATCTCTATCAAACTAAATGACTCAAATTACCTGCTTTGGAAAATTCAAGTTTATACAGCCGTCAGAGGGTACGGGCTTGAAGGCTATCTCACTGGAGAAATCAGACCTCCACTGCACTTCACCGACGGATCAGTTAACCCGGAATTTCTGCTCTGGGTTCGGCAAGATCAATTGTTAGCATCTTGGCTTCTCTCCTCTCTTTCTGAAAGTCTACTTACTATGATGGTTGGTCTTGCATCCTCAAGAGAAATATGGCAAACTCTGGAAGCTAATTTTTCCAGTCAAACTGCAGCTCGGAAGATGCAGCTCTCCTCTATCAAGAAAGGAACTATGAGCATCAGAGAATATGTTAACAAAACCAAGAGTTGCTGTGACATGCTCGCTTCAGCTGGTCAACCTGTTTCAGAAGAGGATCAGGTAATGCATGTTCTCACCAGGCTTGGAGGAGATTTTGACCCGGTGGTGGTAGCAGCTACAGCTCGAAGTGAATCACTCACCCTCAGGAACATTCTGCCCATGTTATTAAGCTTTGAGAACAGACTTGAAGCTGGAAATGCATCCAACTTCATCAACACGGAAGGATCAAGCCCTACCATCAACATTGCCAATCAGTACTCTGGTCAGAAGAAGGACACCTGGACTAGTGCAGGAGCGAATAGAGAAAGAGGTCGCCACCCTAGAAGAGGTGGCCGAGGGAGGACCAACAGCTACAGAGGACGAGGTGGAAGAGGTTTCCGACCAGGAAACAGGTCGCCTTGTCAAATATGTGGTTACTCTAACCAGTCTGCTGACAAATGCTATTATCGCTTTGATACTGCCTACACTGCCCAGTCTAATCCACAGAACAGTCTCAACACTTCAGCGAGCTCCTACTGCGCTCAGTACATTGATCCCTCTGCCTTATCCCTGATGTCAGATTCAGGCAGCGATGCGAGCTGGTATGCTGACTCTGGAGCCTCCAATCATGTCACAAATGARCTTACTAATCTCAACATCGCCTCAGAATTCCAAGGAAACAACAAGATTCAAGTAGGAAATGGATCAGGTTTGTGTATTTCTCATATTGGTAATTCACAGTTTCATTCCAGCAACAAATCCTTTTTACTAAAAAAACTTCTTCATGTTCCGCACATTACTAAGAACCTCATCAGTGTCTCTTAGTTCGCTCAAGATAACTCTGTTTACTTTGAATTTCATCCTACTTATTGATATGTAAAGGACCAGGTTACTCATCAAATTCTTCTCCGAGTCTCTCTTAGGAATGGCCTTTACAAGTTTGACATCCAGCTCGCCAACCCCTCCGGCTCGCTCACCTCCAGCTCACACACATCCAACTCTCCGAAGACCCCAAACCCTAGCATCTTCATCGCTAAGTCCAGTGATTCGAATAAAGAGGCTACTTTACAATTGTGGCATCTTAGATTAGGACATACTACCAATAATGTATTACAAGAAGTTCTCAGAACCTGTAATCTTTCCATTTCTAATGTTAATCAAATTACCTTTTCTACTTGGTGTGCTAGTCTTCAGGGTAAAAGTCATAAACTACCATTTTCCCCTTCAGGGACCGAATATACAAAACCCTTTGATCTTGTACATACCGATGTATGGGGTCCTGCTCCTGTCAAATCCTCGAATGGATTCTCCTATTATGTTTCCTTTATTGACCATTATACTCGATATACCTGGATCTATCTGCTAAAGCATAAATCTAATGTGCTCGCTGCCTTCTCTCATCTGCAAAATCTTATCCTTACTCAATTTAATTCTAAAATCAAATCGGTACAGAGTGATGGAGGGGGGGAATTTATAGCTCTTGCAAATCTGTTTCACTCCTCAGGGATACACCACCGAATCTCTTGTCCCTACACACCTCAGCAAAATAGCCTTGCTGAAAGAAAACATCGCCACATTGTTGAAAAGGGTCTTTCCCTCCTCTCTCATTCGCATCTACCTATCAAATACTGTGATGATACCTTCACCACTGCTGTCTATCTCATAAATCGATAAAATCACTCAGTACAAAAGTCCTCATCAATTTCTACTAAATCAGGTCCCCAACTACACCCATCTCAAACCTTTTTGGTGTCTCTGTTACCCTCATCTTCGACCACTCAATAAACACAAGCTTCAGTTCAGGTCGCTTCCTAGTACATTTCTTGGTTACAGTGAACACTATAAGGATTTTAAGGTCCTATTGCCAGATAACAAAGTTATAATCACCAGACATGTGATCTTTGACGAGCTCAAATTTCCCTTCTCTAAACACTCTGAACCTCATTCCTGCTCCAACGTTCAACCATCGATCCTTGGTCCTCCACCTCTTATACCACAAGCGACCTCGCCATATGTGCCAGCGAGCTCCCCACCACGTGCAACTTCCACACAATCTCATGTTCAGCCCTCCTTACTTGGTCCACCTCATTCCTTCCAAGTATCTCAGAGTCCACATCCCGCGACCTCACCATCACCTCCAATGGACCAATCTCCCAGTTCTCCCCATCAACCAATCCCACTTTCCTCCAACCAACCTGGTCCATCTACTATTTCTCTAACTGTTGAATTACCAATTATGGGTTCTCCGCATGCCTCTCCTTCTCATCGAACTAACACTCTTGCAGGTACACGCCATATGGTCACACGGGCTAAGGCAGGTATTTACAAGCCCCGGCTGCTCAGTGCTCGGCTTCTTGATTTTAAGGAGCCCTCCTCCTATGTTGAGGCTTTAGCTCATCCGAAGTGGAAAGCAGCTATGAATTAAGAGTATGCCACTCTCCTTAAAAATCAGACTTGGTCTCTTTCTGAGCTACCTCCGGGAAAGTCCTTGATCGGTTGCAAGTGGGTTTTCAAATTAAAAACTCATGCTGATGGTTCTGTTGCTCGTTATAAGGCTAGATTGGTTGCCAAGGGATACAGTCAGGTGCCCAGTTTTGATTTTTCTGACACTTTTAGCCCGGTTATTAAAGCTGCAACTATCCGAGTTGTGCTCTCCATCGCCGTCAACTGCAATTGGTCGGTCCAGCAATTGGACGTCAATAATGCCTTTCTGCATGGCGAGCTGGACTGAGAAATCTTCATGGCTCAACCACCTGGTTTTGAACAGGAGGGTACCAATCTTCTGGTGTGTAGATTGTCAAAAGCTATTTACGGGCTGAAACAAGCTCCTTGCGCTTGGTTTGGAAAATTACGAGCTGTTCTTATTGATTTTGGTTTCTCTGCTTCCCGAGCTGATAGCTCTCTTTTCTACTCAAACAGTTCATCGGGCTGCATCTGGGTCTTAGTATATGTGGACGACATTCTTGTCACTGGCAGCGACTAGGTCGGAATTTCGGGACTTATTAATCATCTTGATTCCACCTTCTCTTTAAAAAATCTTGTTGAACTGCATGATCACCTTGGCATTGAGTTCTCGCACATTGCTCAAGGTCTACATTTGAATCAGGGCAAGTACATTTCCGCTCTTCTTGAAAGAGCAGGTATGACTGGAGCTAAGGCTACACCTACACCAATGGTTGTCTCTCCTGTCCTCTCTAAATCCCAAGGGGAGCCTACTGTTGATCCAACCTTCTATCGGAGTATTATTGGAGTACTTCAGTATATCACGATTACTCGCCCTAATATCTCTTAAAGTGTGAACAAAGTGTGCCAATATATGCACTGTCCTCTCAGCACTCACTGGCGAGCTGTCAAGCGAATTCTGCGATATCTTGCTGGTACCACTTCTTATGGGCTCACATACACTAAAACCTCATTCTTTGCTCTGACAGGTTTTTCAGACTCCGACTGGGCTGGTGATTTGGATGACAAAAAATCGGTCACTGGTTTTTGTATTTTTCTAGGTCGCAATATTGTCTCCTGGTGTTCTAAGAAGCAGACCTCCATTTCAAGGTCCAGCACTGAGGCTGAATATCGCAGCCTTGCTCATG
Source organism: Phtheirospermum japonicum (assembly GCA_014905375.1). Lineage (NCBI taxonomy): Eukaryota > Viridiplantae > Streptophyta > Magnoliopsida > Lamiales > Orobanchaceae > Phtheirospermum > Phtheirospermum japonicum. Next base: position 595,625 of record BMAC01000413.1, on the reverse strand, counting down.
CTACTGCTGACTTGGTTTGGATCCGCTCCTTGATCAGCGAGCTTCAGGTCGCTCTTCCTGCTGTTCCCATAACTTGGGTCGATAACCAGAGTGCTATTGCTGTTGCCTCCAATCCTGTTCTCCATGCTCGCACGAAGCACTTTGAATTAGATCTCCACTTTGTTCGCGACCTCATTGCCAAGAAATCAGTGCAAGTTCGGTTTGTCCCTTCCATTGATCAGACTGCCGATGTTTTCACGAAACCATTATCTCATCAATTCTTTACTCGGCTTCGAAACAAGCTCTCTGTTGTTCCTATCGCCGCCCTCGAATTGAGGGGGGATAATAGAGAACGACCTGACAAGTTCAAGTCGCCTAGTCATAATCTGCACGGTTGGCGACCTAATATCTGGCGACCTGGAGATGAGCGCAGTGCCAGGTCGCAAGGTTGGTAACCTCTCAGGTCGCACGATAGCTCGGCCAGAGGTCGAACGTACTATTGGCAAAAGGACTCAGATGAGGACAACCTACCCGACACCAGCAAATGACGTTAGCCCTAATCTAGTACATCCAGCTGTTAGGATGTACTGTAGCAATGGTGACCATAGAATTTGAATTAATGTACTGTAACAGTTTTAGCCACATATTTTAGGGTTACCTTTACTATAAATAATGGGGACATTTCCTGATGTAAAATCTAAGCAAATGAATGAATGATAATCCAAGTGAAAAGTTGAAATCAAAATATTCTACAATATGTGTTCTTTACTTTCTTTCAGAGCATTCATCACCTTTGGTCTTCAACTTATCTCTTTTCTAGCTCAAGTATGGCAAAGCATGAATCTCTTCATTTGTATCTCACAATCGATGCGTACCGGTTAACTATAGGCATCGTTTTGTTTTCTACATAACTCATCATCTTTTCACCATAGTTCTCATTCCTCTAAACATCAACCAATAGACATTCCCCTTAACACTGAAATTCCTGGAGGACATATAACTATTGATTTACCAGTGTGCACAGATGTACTTACTCAATCTAATTTGTTCTTTGAAAAGTGATTAATGTTCTTTTTAGAGATGATGAAGAAACATTTGGGGAAAAAGTTGATTGTGTGCCTGTGCAGCATGATAATTCAGTTAATCACGTACCATATTACCATTCCAGGTTTTGTTACATTTTTTAGCATTGTTATTTTTACTTTCATCAATGATTTCTGTTCCTTTTTTATTATTCTTATTTTATTGGGGGTGGGGGTGATGCGTATAAAGCGGGCCGTCCTAATCTCTCATCAAATTAGCTCCAAAGCATCATTCAGTAGATCATCTCGTGCCATCCATAATTGAGCTAAATCATGTGGCATTGTACGGGAGTAGTTACCCTCTACAATGCATGTTATCCCGTTTAGTGAACCACTGATGATTTATCAAAGATTACGGTGCGATTGGAGACACTTTAATTTTGGGAATTTTCATTATACTAGATAATAGTTTGGAACTGTTTATTGCAACAAGAATGAATAATTTTGGGAGTGTGAAAGAATATGGGATCGAACTGAAAGCGAAGGAATAGTGTAATTTTCAGGGATTTTTTAATTATGTTTTGGAAGTGTGTTTTCTGAATTTGCGGAACTGTTGTATATTTTTATCATTATTATTTTCTTTTTGAATTTTCAGGGTTTCGATTAGGTTAGGATTTTGTGGTTTAGGTTGTTGAGTTTTGAAAAATGTAGGTAATTTTTTGAAGATTAGATTAATTATTTGAGAGATTTTTTCTTTTTTCTTTTAATTTTTGAGTTTTAATTTATGACTTGGTTCTGTTTTTCCAGGCACTAGTGTACCATCTCGTGAACAACTACTACAGTATAATTCAGATAACAAAAGTCAAAGCCAAGCAAATGAAAATCTCTTAACATGCCTTGCGGAACTTTTCTTATAGGTACCCCATTTAGTAAGGAATTTGAGTGTTTGATAACCCTCTTTGTAGCATTAGAGCTCGGTATATTCTGAAGAGATAAGAATTGATAGTATAACAACTTTCTGAACTTCTCCTTCTTCATTCGACATCAAACAATGCAATGAATACTCAGTTATTCTCCTATTACTCCTCACTGTCGAGTGAATTACATCCAAAAATGAATCATCATCTCTTCCCAAAACATGTAATTTTTTCTATCCCAATAACCACGATGCACAATAGTTAACTTCACATCCTCCATCTGCCATGATATTTGTTCCAAATCAAAATTATCATTAATTTATAGGTAATGGTATAAATGTATTAGGTGCGGGAGGTGTAAATATATGGGCTTGGGGAGAGAGGTTATGTTTGGACCGAACATTATTTTTTTATGTTTGGTTCGAGTAGTACAAAAAAGTTTTGGTCGAGTTGTAAATAAGGTTTGGGCGAGAGGTTGTGTTTGTATTGGGCAGTATGTTTGGTTCAATTAGTTTAAATATATTTGGGTCAAGTAGTAAATAATATTTGGGGTGAGAGGTCATCTTAGGGTCGAGCAATATTTTTTTTATGTTTTGTTCGAGTAGTATAAAGAAATTTGGGTCGAGTAGTATACAATGTTCAGGGCGAGATGTAATGTTAGGGTAGACTAGTATTTTTCTATGTTGATTCGAGTAGTATAAATAGGTTTGGGTCGAGTAGTAAATAATGTTTCGGGCGAGAGGGCATGTTAGGGTCGAGAATCTTTTTTTGATATTTGGTTCGAGTAGTATAAACATGTTTGGATCGAGTAGTATACAATGTTCGGGACGAGATGTAATCGACCAATATTTTTCTATGTTTGGTTCGAGTTGTATAAATAGGTTTAAGTCGAGTAGTAAATAATGTTTGGGGCGAGAGGGCATGTTTGAGTCGAACAATCTTTTTTTGATGTTTGGTTCGAGTAGTATAAACATGTTTGGGTCGAGTAATATACAATGTTCGGGACGAGATGTAATGTTATGGTCGACCAGTGCAAATGATACCGCTCGACCTGAATTACATTTCTACCTTCAAAATGCGGATAAGTACTGTAGCGTAGCGTAGCAGAACAGAAAAAACCTAGGAATTATTGTAAGACCAATGGTGATAAGTTTCAAATACAAAACTGAAAAACATACATTGTGTATACGGAAAACTCCAATCTTGATTTTTGCAACCGAAATCCCCTCGAAATCGCCGATTTTTTTTTTCAATTGAACAAGTTAAACTTATGAATAATTATAATAAAACATTTGGGAAATTTTATCATCTTGGATCTCTTCAAATCAAAATGGGGATATTTTAATCTTTTTCCATTGAAAATAAGTATAAGAGATATTTTGTTCACTTGTGAGTATAAAAGAGTCTTGTGGCAGAATGGATTAAAAAGACAGCCTCGTACACATTTTAGCTATCCTTCATACGTTAACAGTTAAAATAGATCATTTTCCATTGCTATATGAGGTGAAAATTTTATGACTTAATTTATTAAAAATTAATAACATTATATTTATATTTTTATAATATTTAATTTACCTGTGCGATTAGAAGATGAAAAAAAAAAATCAAGATAACGCACTAGTTGAAATTCCAATCTAAACAATAGTTTTACTATTCAAGTGGACTAATAAAATCCATTCTCAAACTTTGCAAACTTTTAAATCTTCGTCCAAAGATGATTATGAAAAAATTTTTAGGCTATATTTGCATTAGGGTTCGAAACATCATATTAATATTTTGAATAACGAATATTTGAAATAATATTTTACACCTAATTTATTTTGAGACATATGATTAAAATAACTAAATAATATGATATTTATTCACGTTTTACATATAATTTCATATTAAATATAATATAATAATATATTATAATTTATTTTTTAAAAATAATTTATCATTTACAAAAAAATAATGAATTTTAAATCGTATAGCAAGCAATAACTTTAACTATTCATAAAATTATGAATATTTAAAAATTCTAACTAGTAAGATTCATAATTACAACGAATTTTATTCAAACATACCAATGCATTGGAATTTTGTTCAAACACATCATCTTGGGTCTGCTCCTCTTTAACCTTAGGTTTCAAATTCAAATTTCCTATTATCACAAAATATAATTTTTTTAATATTTTAGGTTATTAATTGTTTTTCAACTTCAAGTGTTGAGTTTTATAATTATAATATTAAAAAACAATAACTTTTGGTGAAAATTAATTATTATCTTCATTTTATCTTGTTCACAAGTGAAAACTTTTGTTTTTAAGTGGGCTTCATCAAATTAATTTAAGATTTGGGTCTAAAAAACCTACATTTTAAAGTATTTTTAAAATTGCATACCCAAAATTATAAATTTGACAAAGTTGGAGACCATAGACTAAAATTGGTTAAAAAATCAACGTCCATTTACGGAGGAAACTGAAAAGTAATTAAAATTTAAGTTGGCTATCGTTGCCGATGCCGTAGGGAGTAAAATATAAGTAATGCTGTTGAATGTGCTATTCCTCCTCATTATCTTCATGGCGAGAACTGAATATAGTGACATAAACGTGTGACAACGTTGACCAATCCTTCTTCACAATTTCGTGGAAATTAATTAACAAACGTCTGACAATGTTGAATAATCCTTCTCACAATTTCGGGAAATTTAATTTTCAAAACGTCTGACATTGTTGAATACTCTTTACAATTTATGTGAAAATTGGTTTTTTATTAGCACACATTTTACTTTTTTACTAAGCACAAAAAATTTGCAGTGCGTGATATGATAATCAGGGATGGAGCCAGGATCTATATGTCGGGTGGGCTAAGGTAGGAAGATATAAAATGGCAAATCTTTTTTTTTTTAATGATTGTTTTGAAGTATTTATGGAATATTAATATTAAGATAACAAATATTTATTTGAATGCACAAATGTAAATACTACAACCACATACAGAAAGGAGATAAACAAAACATGAATCAAGATTAGGTTTATTTTTCGGGAAAATGACGTGGATACATAGTTTATAAATCTTAATTCCATTATTATTATATGGTTAAATAATGACATATATATCTAACCAAATATAAACCAATTCTATTTTTATATAATTTTAATATTCATTACAGTATCCTTAAATATATGACAGATTAACAAAAAATAATACTAAAATAATTTTCCTAAATTAAATGTAATTATGACTAAAATGTATTTACTTAATATAAAATGTATTTACTTAAAATATATGTGTTTCCATATACTCATGAAATGGTCTTTATTTTTTATTTTATATTAATATTTGTGTTTCAAGTTGTAGTAATTAGTTTGTTTCTAATAAACAACTCACAATACAATCCACGATGTTAATGAAAAATATTGAGAGTAAAATAGTTATTTATTATTTATTTCTTATATTATTTATTTTTTTATATCTTTTGTTTTAAAACTTGAATTAAAAAATATCTTACTGTAATATTTATTTTATTGTAATTATCATTAGATATCATCACTAATTATCCTATTACTAGTTTAACACCCGTGTATTACACGAGATTTATAAAAAATTAAATATAAAAATATTTGTGAAAATTATAAATTTTTAAATTTAAAATAAAATATTAAAAAGATGTGTTCTCAACCCGTGCCCGGTTCAGCTTATTAATTATTATAATTATTAATTAATATCATATTTTTATGTTTAGATTAAATTCGTTAATAATTATATTTACATACTTATAAAAATTCAAAAGATATAATATTTTCAAACTGTCTCTGATCTATATTAATTAATTATTATTAACTCATTTTATATTTTTGAGTTTAGATTAATTTTGTTAATAATTATAGTTACATACTTTGAAAAATTCAATAGGTGTCATATTGACAAATCTTATTATATTGTGCAATTGGATAACAAATATTAATTAATTTTTATTATATAATTTTTTTTTATATTTTGATTGAATTCATTACTAATATTTAGTTACATATTCAATTACTGTAAATATATCATAATTTACCTATAAAAAATATTTAAAATCTCAAAAATAAATTATTTCAACTTTTAATATAAATACAATTTATTTAATTATTTTAATAAATAAGTTTTTTATTTGTAATTTAAATTATTTCATATGTAATCTGTCTTTTATTAAAATAATTAATTTAAATTTTTCCTTCTAATTATATATGACTTATTTATATTTTTATATTAGGAGTATAAAAGAAAATTATTGAATTAAACAAAATATAATAAATGAAAACTAATTAAGTTAGGCTAAATATAATAATAAAAAAATATTAAATTAGGCAAGATACAATAAAAGATAAATATTAAATTAGGTATATATTAGGCTCGGATGACACATAAGCAACCGACGCACCAATTTTTTTTTTTTATGCAAGCGAAGCATAGATTAGGAGGATTTTGCATTAATTTATACTTGTTTAACACCAGTCTATCACACGGAACTTATCAAAAGATAAATATAAAAAAATATTTATGATAATTACACAATTTTAAATCTAAAATAAAAAATTAAAATAATATATTTTCAACCCGTGCCTCGTAATTGTCTCATCTATTTATTAATTATTATAAATATTAAATAATTTTGTATTTGATGTTAAAATTAAGTTCATTAATAATATTAGTTATATACTTACAAAATTCAAAAGGCGTTACATTCTAAACTCGTGTCTAATATCTAATTTACTAATTATTATTAATTCTTTTTATATATTAATGTTTAGAGTAAGACCGTTAATAATTATTAGTTACATACTTTGAGATATTCAAAAGAGGTCATACTCTCAACCCGTGTCGCATTGTATTGTTGTCTAATCAATGTTTATGAATTATTAGTATATAATTTAATCTTTTTATGTTTAGATTGAATACATTACTAATATTTAGTTACATACATAGATTATTGTAATTAACTAATATTTTACCTATATGGAATATTTGAAATTCCAAAAATAAAACTATTTTAAATTTTATTATCAATAAAACTTATTTAATTATTTTCATAATAAAATTTTCTTGTAATTAAAATTATTTCATATGTAGTTTGTCTTTTAATTAATATAACTAATTTAGATCTTATCTACTAATTATATATGACTTATTTATATTTTTATATTAAAAGAATCAAAGGAAAGTATTGAATAAGGAAAAATATAATAAAAGAATAAAGTTAAGTAAGATACAATACAAAGAAAAATATTAGATTAAGTAAATATTAGGCTCGGATGACACATAAGCAAACGAAGTACCAAAAGTTTTTATTTGCCAAAGGAAGCATACGAAACTGACACATAGGTTAGGAGGATTTTGCATTAATATATTGGAGTGATAATATCTTACTCATCGAGAAATAATTATTACCGCAACACTAAATTTGTTCATTACACATTTTTTTATTTTAATCTTGGAGTAGTTATTTATTTATATTTAATTAATTTTCATATATCTATCTTATACCATATTTTTTATTATTATTTGATTTTTCTTCGATTTATATTTAGAACTTTAAATGAACCAAATTCAATTATTAAGAAATTCAAAATCAACCAAACAACAACAATTTTATGAACTTATTTGAAAAACAAAAGTGCAAAGAATAAACAGAATATTAACTACAATCAACCAAATAAAATAAGAGGACTTGACAGGCTTACAAATTCAACATAAAATCGTGTAAATAAAACTTATAACTAAATTACAGATCAACTGCACATAAACCAAAATATGAATATAAATAATCTTACAGGTCAACTATGCATAAACCATACATCAACATGACAAAAAAATATAAATAAGAAGATGTACAACCAGTACTCAAGAGATGCACAACCCATGTACAATATATAAACATAAAATAAACTAAGAATGATTTAAAGGTAAAGAAAGCCAGATTTAAAGGTAAAGAAAGCCAGATTGTTTGGTAAAGAAAGCCAGATTTAAAGGTAAAGAAAGCCAGATTGTCTGGGTAAAAAAAATTCTTTCTTAGAAGATTTGAGCCACATGCAACCCGTGAAACTTTAACTCAAAACGCCAAAACATGAATCCACTTTAATCATTTAATCTATTGCAGCTCATATCGATATCAATCATTGCGATTTAAAAAGGAAGAGGAAAAAATTAAAATAAATAAAGAGAAATATTTTGTTTGTTTTAAATCACAGATTTTCATGCTGACCAAAGTCAATATAAAGTCCCACATTGAAATTATAATAATTGGGCAAAAAAGTAGTGGCCAGATTTCATAGAATCCAAGGCATTGCACCAAAACTACAAAATAATAAACCCAAAAATACGAGAAAAATATATATTCTACATATCCATGAATTTTATGGTAATACAGCTCAAGAACAGAAGGTAAGACCCATCACCAATCAAAATTTCGTGCTCCGTCGCTAGCAACCCATCACCAATCATAGTCGTCCGATCCTTCTTCTCCAAGCAGTGGGATCAAGATTGCCGCGGTGATAATCAGATCCAGTAATTTCAAAAAAAATCGAATTATGTCAATACTAGATAAATATTTGATTTTCCAAAGATTCACCAACACGACTGACTCAAAATATTTATTTGTTTAGAAAAATATGTATTAAAAATGTAACTTGTACACAATACCTATGCTAATAACAAAAAAAAAAGAAAATAAAAAAAGGACAAACAAGTAAGATAGTAATTAGGAGCGGAAAAGAGGATGTTTGCTCAAACATTCGTATATATGAGTTTTGAACAATTAGCTATCCTCATCACAATAAATAAATAAATAAACAAAATAGACTCAATCAATATTTTCCGAATAAATTAAAAAAAAGTTTGCATGAATTACTACATCACACTTTTGCGGCGAAAAATGGATATAATTAAGAGGTAAAAGATAAAATAACAAGAAACAAATAACAAACCTAGGGTTTAGAGAAAACTCAATTTTTTATTTTATTTTTTTAGTCGATTTCGAGTACTTCTTTACTAGTATCTGTTTCTTGTTGGAATTCCTGGTCTTGGCCATCGGATTTGATAATTTTAAAGGGAAGAGGCAAGAGTTTTATCAGTTTTAGAGATTGATGAATTTCTAAAGAAGTGAATTTTGAGAAGACGGTGATTTTTGAGAGAAAATATATTTTGAGGATCTGGAAAAAGAGAACTGAAAAATATAAAATTTTAAGCAACATGGAAGGAGATAAGTAATAAATATAATATTCTATCCTAATTAAATTTAAATATTCCAAAATTAGCGCGAGATTAATTCTAACAAAGGTTTCGTAGTATTGAGAAAAAATGAACTCATCATGTAGTATAGATATAAAAATTAGTTTTCTTGGAAGGTATTTGTGGAATTTTTTTTTAGAAACATAGTATCTCATGGAATTTTCTCTTATTAAATGTTACATTTTTTCATTTAATATCTCCCTTATTGTAGCATTAACTTCAAACCTTTGCGCAAAATAGTCCTTTATACTATAAAAAATCTTGAGTAGGCGAAAGCCTAGCCCAACCCATATGCACTAAAAAAATGGAATACCAACGAAATTGTTAGAAAAATATTAAAGCGTCGACGACACTTATGCTCGTCTACAAAATTAATAAAAATGCACCGTTTCATTGTACCAACAGAACTAATACGGCGGTTCAAACTCTAATAATGATCGAGAGTCTCCCTTATACTAGATGCGACATAACATAATGAAAAAGAAGTAAGAGAAATAAAGAGAGAGGGCAGAGGAAGAAAGAGTCAGAGAGGAGAGGAAGAGAGAGAGACAGAGAGGATGCCGTCGCCGCCCTGTCGAGCCCCTTGTTCAATCAAACTTCCGGCAGATTCAAACCCTGGGTTTGGCAGCTGCCGCTTGATCTGCTACTGTATTGTTTTCGATGCTCAACTATGTTGCCGCCACTAGTTCAGCGTTGCCATCCTAAGTAAGCAGAGGCGGGTGATCAAAGGTACAAGGGGTACAGTTGTACCCCCAAATTGAGAATTTCCACTTATAATATACGCCCAGAAAAAAATAATTATTATGAACCTCTTTTATAATTACAAAAATGTCATTAATAAGTTACAAAAAAAAAAAGGAAAATAAAAGACATTAATATGCTTTGTAACAAAAAGGCAAAAGCACGAGTGACTCTCACATTCCCCTCTCTACGGTTAGTATGCTTTTTCCCAAAAAAAGACAAAAGTAAAAACAGAAAAGAGTACAAATCAAAAGTCAAATTGGCAAAACAAATGAAAGCTTTATTTCTGTACAGAGGTGCCGCCTCTCTCCCTAAAGCAGTTTTTTTTTTTCATTCTCCTTAATTTTAAATATTTAATAATATTTTATTAATTATCTTTCGTACCCCCAAATTTCAAATCCTGAATCCTCCACAGTAAGTAAGTCTATTTTTTTAATCATTTTTATTTATTCTCAGTTTATTTCTTTTTGATTATTTATTTGTTTTATTATGAATTTGAGATAAAATGAGTTTGATGTTGCAACAAAGTGTTTTCTGTTTAACTGTGATGAGGTCAAATATTATATTAGGTACGAGTATTCACTTTGGATTTGTATAACGATTGTGTATATATTAAAAACTATTTTCATATTTATAACATGTGTTTTCACAGAGAGAATAAATGCTTCCAACCAAGCATTATAGATGAGGGGTTCAATAAAAAATTAGGAAATGAATTTTTCAGTTAGCTCGAATCTAACGTGAACTACTCTAAACCGATCTACATGTCATGTATCTATCAATTTGAAAATAATCTTTTGATAAATAATAAATTGTATCACATCCCATCATTATAAGCATAAGATCGCTAGAACAATGTTATCGGCGAGTGCATTAAGAGTAGTAAGTCCATCACAATGTGTGAATACATATCATGGTTGGGAGATAAATAAATTTATATTTCACACAAATGCATATGGATCAGGTAAACCAACTTTGTGCACTAGTGTTTATATAAGAGGAACAACCTATGACGATGATGACTATGATTATTTGGTTTGTCTTGTAGAAGTTGTGAGACTCAAATATACATGTTTACCTTTTAATAGTTGTTTTATCCAACTCCTACAAGCACAAGGGTTGATCCTCTATATAAGCTCGTTGATGACAATCATAAACATAAATTTAATCGTTATGAGCCAATGGTACTCGCTTGCTAAGTTATTCAAGTTTACTACTGCTTGTATTTGAGTTTGAAATGAAGCAAGCTAGATTTCTGGAAAACGTGTAATATTAAAAAAAGATCAAATGTAGAATTTATCGAGCCACTACTACCGGTTAATCATTTCAAGAGGTTGTTATAGATACACATGATTCAATACAGTTGGAGGGTGTTGATTTTTAATTACAGGACGACGATGCAATTCTATATTTAAGAGGAGAGAATCCTTTTGAGACAGTTCGACCACCAGTGTGATGCAAATAGGTCCAGAAGTGAAGCCGTTCTGCCACATGGCTTCTAGAGGCATGACGTTCATTTATTTGGCAAAAAGTAAGTATCTTCATAATAATGTTCAAATCCAATATGTTCTTGATACTAATTATACCCTAATAATAATTTTTAGGCTATATTGTGAGACACTTAGGATAGGTACGATTCTCCTCTAGATCCATGAGAATTGTATACATCCAATGTGTGGACATATACGGAGGTCCCTAATTTTCATCATCGATTGTGGTGGCCCAAGTTCTTGGTATATAACTAATTTTTTATTTATTTATAACACATGTATATATGTTTAGTTCTAGTGAAGCTATTATATATTATATTATTTTGTAGAAATGATGTTATTGAGACCCACATCTATATATTAAGAAGACAGCGAGGGTTATGCATTTGAGTGGGACATGGCGTCCAAGTGGAGCAGTTTTCTAAATGAGTATATGCAGATATTCAGGATGCGGAGAAGGCCAACGTGCATAGATGAGGACATGGTAAGTGAAGTGGGCGAATCTAGAGAGTGTGGCAAGGTCCAAGCAGTCAAGCAGGAGAGAAAGCCCGACGACCCTGTTATAGGGATATCAAAGCGCATCTGCGGGTCAATTTACGATAGGTCATGCACATCGGATCGTAAGTTACTTTATATTTGTATTTGTAATTTCACATCATAAGTATTATTTACTTTATGATAATTTATTATAAAATAATCTAATAGTTTAATACAGGCTAAGGAGAAGGGTTGGAAGGCAATTACGTATGAAACTTTCGTGGCTTTGAACTGCAAGTCTATCGATATATATTGTGACGAAAGATCAAAGAAGACAAATGAAATAATATATAATTTTTCATTTTGAGAAAGATATTAAGTGTACGCACACACACACACACATATATATATATATATATATATATATAATATATATATATATATTTATTTATTTATATATATAGACATATATACCATATTAAATAATAATTTCTTATTTTAAGAGAAGTGTCAGTGACGTATATATGAGACACGTGCTGCATGATATGACCCGGATATGGAGGTTAATGAGGACGAGGTCTATATATCCGTCGTCGCGGTGAAGAAGAGTTAATGTTACAACGCCGACTGATTTGGGTAGTTAGCAGCTTCAAGGAGTTCTAGAGGTGACAATTCTTCCTCTAAGCCTGAAAGTTGTGTCACGATACTCCAGGCAAAGGTCAAGCAGCTTCAGATATTGATGACGTAGATTGAGGATCGAGTCTAATGGGAGGCATAGCTAGAATGATAGGAGCTCAAGCCACGATTAATGGTGAACTCCAAGTGCAGCTCGCCACAACGATAATTGTAGTAAAATCCCATCTGGAGCCTCTACGCCCTCCTCCATCTACAACCTCCACCGCCCACCTCCTCGACTATAGCCTTGACCTTTTTTGGTTTATGCTTGAGTTTAAATTTGTTAGACTTTAAACTTGACTATATAATTTGTTTGGAGAATACCTATTTTAATTTCAATTAGTAGTGTACATATGAGATGCACAGGTCATAATGTATCAATTTGCATAAATTGAATAAGGGTCGGTAAATCACTTTTAAGTCCTCAAACGAAACTCCAATTAGGGTCTATTAAAAAGAAGATAATCTTATGATAACAAATATGTTACATACATATTAGAACCTGCAAAATTAGTTTTCAACTACTATTTGCACCATTTTAATTTATGTTAATATTAATTACTATTATTTGGATGTTGTTAAATATTTTGTTGTTTTATATTGTTTTTATAGGATTTTGGAGCCATTTTGGTGTGATTGAGGTTAAAGATAAAGAAATGGATTGAAGAAAGTGAAGAGAAGAGTCCATAGGGCCAAGATTGGAGTATGCCCATGAGCCTACTGGACCAATAAATCCCAGAAGTCCACTATCGACCCCATTAGCGATCGATAGTTGGGTCGATAATTTAGGCTATTTTCAAGAATACCCTTAGCAACCCTAGTAGAGATTGATAACGAGGTTGCTATTGTAAACTATTTTCAAGAATACCATTATCGACATGATTAGCGGTCGATAGCACTAAGATAGATGAATTTAAGATTAGAATTGATGTTGTTAAAATCTTTTAAACTTTTTGGAGTTCTAATTGGAATTGATAATGCAACTAGCAATTAGAACTCATGGTTTAATCAGTTCGAGAGAAGGGTTAAATAATAGTTTTGATTAACATATATTGAATTGTTTTGAATAATTATTGGTTGATTGAGAAGGTTTTACATTTGAGTATAGTTACTTTACCAATTTTGTGTTTGTAATTCATCATTGTGTAAACAAATTTACAGCAATTTAGGCTTCTAAAGTTGTGATCGATTGACAATCTTTTATAACTACTAGCTTTGATAAATCATAATTTGTGAGATGAGGTTTGTGAATACTCTTTCAAACACAAGATAATTTAATCAACAAAATCGGGAAGTTTGAGATTAATAGTGAAGTCGTACAAATCGTTACAACTTCTTAGATTATAAAATTTTACGAATCTTTAAAGACCTTTTGAGTTATATGCGTGATCTTGAAAATGCATCACACATTTAGAATAGTTTAAGCACTTTCGGAGAAGGTTTAAACTATTTTTTAGATTGACTTATATCAGATTGAATAACAAACATGATAGACATTATAAGTTCATTGGAATCCCAAACCCCAAAATACCTTTGTCTCATTTGAAAATCACTATTTCTTCTTCTTCTTCTTCTTCTTCTTCTTCTTCTTCTTCTTCTTCTTCTTCTCATTATTATTATTATTATTATTATTATTATTATTATTATTATTATTATTATTATTATTATTATTATTATTATTATTATTATTATTATTATTGTTTTTCTAATTTTGTTCTTGGTACATTAGTTTAATTAGTTTATTTTATATTCATCATTCATAATGAAAAAACCAAAATCTTCATTTATATTAGTTTTAATAAATAAACTTATTAATAACATTTCTTGTTAATTTCTGAGCTTTGGTCCTTGTGAAAAATTGACCTTGCTCGTTGTATACTACATCTACACCATACGCTTGCGGGTGGATAGATTATATTAATGAACAAATTTTTATTGCTGGAACCAATCTCTAGTAAAATAGAAAGTGGTCAAGCTTTTAGAACCATTGTCGGGAACCAATTGATTAGAAACTAAGAATAATATAAATAATAAATTAATTTTAATTTAAACATTTGTTATAATTTTTTTCTTAGTTGGAGGTAATATTATTAGATTCAAGGATACAATCAAGCTCTTGAAGGAAGAAACTGTTTAGACTACCCCATGTTTAATTGGTTTGTTTGTCCTCGAACAAACGATAAATTCAAAGAATAACAAGAATGAAAATAAGTTCAAGCAATGAGTCATGTCGTGCTACACAGATAATTTTGAAAATATAGATAAATATAACGCAACCTCAAACGCTCGACCATTATTACATTGTCGCTCCAAAAATAAAATCATGCATCCTCTCAAAGGGTAATATATAAGTGTACGCTCACAAGCACTCAAGAATTTTTTATAGGGACGTGTTTACACTCAAATCATCAAAATACAAGCACTGAAAATCAAAAACTTCTCCATCGCATTTAAGTGTGTAACCAACAAAGAATCGGAAAAGGTCTTTTCGGGTTGTAATGTAGGCTCTTTGGACGGGTATGGAATATATAAGTTGTGTGGCTAACTCACGATCTAACGTGATCAATAACTCACTCAAACTAATCTAATCACGAAGCAATGTGCTTCACCTCATTCAAAAGAAAACCTCACTAAGCACTCATAACGTAGCCTTTAAACTTAGGCTATTTCTCAACTCGAAACCATTAACCGACTTCTAAACAAACCATTAAACAACGTAGAAGCTTACGATACGCTTCTTTTTTCAAACACAACTCTTGCCTCTTAAACATTAGGCTTCATAAGAAAAAAATAAAATTCAAGCCTTTATAAGCGTAGGCAATGACTCAACATGATTGACCATCCTTTTTATCTCTCTCTTTTTTTATACTTCTTTTTTTTATTGTGTCCCCTTTATTCTTTTATGAAGATTTTTTTTTAAGGATGGTGATCCGTTATTACAACTTTTTCATAAATCCTCTGATAAAATCTCCAAAACACAAATAACCAATAAAAGTAACTAACTCCTACCCCACGCTTATAATGATCATAGGAGTCGACTAAAAACACTCATGGCTATAGGAAATTGATTATTTGTCTATGAGGGGCTCATTCGAAATTTATAGTGGCTAATATATATGGATATGACCGGATAAGGGTTTTATCTGTGCCTTAATGTCATGTTCAAAGCTAACTACACACAGCGATTTCAAAGAGATCTCAAAATTAAATTCACTCAAGTACATGCAAAGATGATAAAACACTCAGGCTACTCACAGGATTTTGCATGAAAAGATTTTGAATTGACACTGCTTTTAAGGTTTTGCGAAATCCTTTGCGTCCAAGTACCATTTTACAATATATAAATAATAATTTTGAAAATGAAAAATTCTATGCACTTATACATGCTCAAAGACAAAAATCTCAAATCACACATAGTCAGGCAAAGCCAGACAAACACAATCAAGCACGAGAATAGAGATCAATCACATTCAAATACTAGCTACTACAAATCACAAATTTAAATTGCACACATTTATAAAACACAAACATCCCCCCCCCCCCCCCCCCCCCCTCTAAAAACCCGGCAATCTTCTGATTGCCATAAATATATATAAAAGAAAATCAAAAGAGGAAAGAAGTAAGAAAACGTCCCTGAAAATTAAATAGTCGAGCTGCTCCAAATAGTGTTGTGTAATCATCCTTCGTCTTGAATCTCGTGATTGGAAATGTCTTGATTAACAACCTTGTAGGAAAATTTTCAGCTAGGATTTCCGCACAGTTTCGCAGATTTGACCACGCTAGCGGTTACCATTGCGGTAAGGACAACCGCTAGGTCAACCGTTAAGTTCTCTGTGCAAAGGTAGCGGTAAATATAACGGTTAGTGCCACCGCTAAGTAAATCGTTAGCCCTTCCCTATTACCCCTAGCGGCCAGTTTAGCGGTTGAACTTGTCATTAACGCCTGGGTGAGATTGCTAACGGTAATGCTAGCGGTAAGGGTTACCGCTAGATAACCGCTAAGTGTACAGTTTTGGAAAATTTCTCAACTTTATCTGCACATCAATACCGCATAAACGTACCACAACAAAGACACAACTAATAAAATAAAAGAAAGAAAAAAATCAAATGAAAATCTAAGGAAAAATAAAAAAACAAACAAACACTTGGGTTGCCTCTCAAGAAGAGCTTGTTTAACGTCAAAAGCTCGACGCCTTCTACGAACGAGGATATCCCGGATCCCATAATAAGTGACGAGCATGCCACGCCTTAGTGTTCTCCAAGAGTAAGTGTAGGCAATTTAAATCACCAAGGCGAGCACGGAAAGCAAGTCGTAGAGCAACGAAAATTTCAACTCGCTTTGGGGGTCGAAAAAGCGAGTAATTGATCACCACAAACATATCTAAAGTAAATTGTGACACATGGTTATCCTTGACCTTTGGAAAAACTAGGAAATCCGTTGAACAAACGGCAAAGCCCTCAAACATCCCGAACTCCCTTACTTCTTCGATATCCCCCTCAACAATTTGAAAAATATTTAAATCTATATTCGGGCATAGGGTAGGGGGACTGGAATTCTTTTCAACTAACACATCCACCACTTCCATCTCAATATCGATCAAAGCATCGGGTGGCACAGTATGAGCCTCAATAATCTCATCTCTCTCCAATAATTCTTCCACTGCTTCAAAATTAATATTCAACAACGGTTCAGGAGGAACGAAATGAGGTCCAATAATTCACTCTTTTTTTAAATTGGGCATCGCAACACCTCCATACTCATTGAGCTCGAGTAGGCTCGAATCTTCAACGTCGTGTAGGTTCTCCAATGGCAACACCTTCTCATTATTGTCCACGACATCATCAAAAAGCACAAGAGGGGCAATCTCCACCATATCCCCAATAACCTCCTCCTTAACCATATCTCCCAAATGGTCATTTAAGCTAGAATTCTCAACATCCACGATGATCTCCATTACATCAAGAATCGACAAATCTGGTGGACTTGTAAGTGTGTCTCTCTCGCTCGACATTGTCGCCATAGAAGCCGCCATTTGACCAAAAATCGTCTCCAAATTCTTTATAGTCTTAGAAGGTCATTTACCTGCTTAGTCATGCCATTTACCTGCTCAGTCAGTTGCATTATTACGTCTTGGGTACGAATGGTCTCAGCTTCTATATCTTTCTGCCACGCCAGAAAATCATCGTATGGTTTATATTCTTCATGGCTCGGGTAGTAGGGAATCGAGTCGGGAGGAGCATATGGATCATCATGGCTCGAACAATGTGAATTTTAAGATGGGGCCCATTTCAGGCAAGCAGAAACGTCCCCATGAACCCTCATACACTTCCCTCCTCGTTTTTCATGGAGTCGGCGCTCTGCATAATTTAACCATTTTTCTTACTCGATCCTCCTAGAGCACACATGCGAAGAGTCCATCCTCACTTGATCTCTCGTAAGTCCGAGAAGACGAAAAGTCCGAGGTGATGTCCTCGTATTCTTGGAAAAATATCTCACTGGATCCTCGCTTGAATGTCCATAAAAAATCGGGATTCGCCTCTATATAGAAATAGTCCAAGATCGTAATCCCGCATCTTGGAGCTCAATGGAAAGTCGCGGTCGATAGCCACGCCAATGGTCGGAGGTGCATTATTGTCATATGATGGATACCCTCGATAGTAAGACATTTTCTTTTATTATTTTTCTTTTATTATTATTATTATTATTATTATTTATTGTTTATATGGGTAGTTGAATCAAGACTCAAGAGATGTTCCTAGCATACACAACACACTCAACGCACAAGATTAAAACGTACCGTAAAAATAATAAAAATAAGCAAAAGAAAAAGAAAAATCACAAAAAAATACCAAAGATAAATGAAAAAAAATTGAAACACAAATAAAGTCACGAAGAGCAAAACACAAAAAATCACAACCTTTATCCTTCCCGGCAACGGGCGGCCAAAATTTGATTCTAACTTTTGTGCACCTATTTTTATTTAAGATTGTCAAGCTTAAAAAGTTCGCCCGCAAGAGTACGAGATCACTTGTAGGTTGGCAAGTTCAAAAACGAGTCAATCTCTCGAGGAAGACGAGATTCGGAAGTTCATTTTGTATTTGTTTTCACGAATAAGAAAATAAGAAAAACTAATTCTGAACACTTGGATTTAAATCGTTTATTAAAACTAAAAACTAAGAAATCAAAGTTTTGAAAAGATTTAAGAAAACAAGGGTTCCAGAGCCTTGAATCGTCTCCACGACCTCTTGGGAAAACCCAATTGATGGTTCTACACGAATATAGGCTCTAGACCCACAAGATCTAGCCAACAATTATCATCAACTCAACATCACAATCCCAACATATTCAAGTTCACAATTCATCACACATGCTTGGGGGTGGGGTGTGGGGGGGGGGGGGGGGGGGGGGGGATGGGATTGAAAGATTGATTATTCTAAATTAAACTAGCAGGCAAGAATTAAAAACTAATTAATCAAAAGAAATTAAAGACTTACTAATTAACAGAGAAAGAGTAACAATCGTCCAAGTGAAGAAATCCACGAACTTTAACTAATCTAAACTATCAACTATTCTACTTTACCTAAACACTAGAAATTTATAAACTAAGAATTATGAAAAGGATCTAAAGAAATTGAAGAACATTCTTCGGGTTTGTCAGGCCCTAGGAGGTTCGCTAACCCTAGGAATAATGAAAATCTTGTAAAAATGAAATACATAGGGGTTTATATAGTTTTTGCAAAACTTGGGCCGCAAGTTAGGTTTAAGTCGGTTTTCTGGGCCCGATAACGGTAAGACTTAGCGGTAAGGGTTACCACTAACTATACCGTTAACCCTCTCTGTCAATCCGTAGCGGTGTTGGTAGTGGTAAGAAAGTAATCGTTAAGTACACCGCTAAACTTCTCTATCGTTTCCTAACGGTGGAACTAGCGGTAAGGGATACCGTTAAGTTTACCGTCTTGGTCTGGGAGCTCTCTGTCTACCTTCAACGGTAAGGTTAGCGGTAATGGTAACCACTAGGGTGACCGCTAAATCTCATTTTTGCTACTTCTTCGCCGGAAAGCTCGATTCTCATCTCTTAATCATCAAACTTCATCTTTTACGTGCTGAGCTCCTCCGGTTACTTAGATATAAGGTGAAAAACAGAGAATAATCACCTATTTGCATCAACCTAGATCACAATACGGTAAAATAAGCCAGAAGTATAAAAATAAGAAATTAAGCTTAATCTACCCAACTTATACTAAAAACAATAAGAAAAACTAACTAAAATACTAATAAAAATAAAGACAAATATGCGCTAATCAAGTGCTAGTTGGGAGGCACCTTGAACCAACTCTGAGGCAATCCCTTCAAAACTTGACAAGGAGGCAATACACCCAAAACCTGATGATGAAGAAATCCCTCCAAATAGGAGTCAACATCGAGTCACTCCAGATCGACTCGCTGTAGACTTGGCGAGTCACAACCAACTTAAATTACTTTTAATTTTTCCAAAATTTTAGTACATAGTAGAAAAAAATTCGTGGGGATTAAAACGCGGTTTACTTTGGTCATGTATTATTATTTAACATTACATATAGGATTGCATTAGTTGTTATTTTAATTTATTTTTATTTTTCTTATTTTATTTTCACGTTTAATTGCTTTATTTAAATAAAATAGGAGTTGTGGATAATTAGGTCCAAATTGTTTCATTTCATTTGTTGGAATATGCATTTGTATGGACTATTTGTGAAATATTATATGATGTGCTGAGAATGAGTTGATTTTAGAAAATTACTTATATTTTACAAAAATCCATGTTGGAATGCTATTACTACACGTTACTGAAAAATCTTGGCTTCCTGTTTTGAAAAATGATATGCCTTTGAGAAACCTTGTGTGGTTATCTATCGTGCAAACATCTATTTAGAACTTGCTCTGGTTTCTATCTCATTGTACGAAAGACTTGAAAGTGATTTAGACAAAAAATTTAGAACCCTTTTTTCTGGCTATATCCATATATATAAACTACTAAATAAAACTATCCTTATTCAGCTCCGTTGAGATTTATTTTCCCCATTCTTTGTTAGCCACGAGTTTATCATATTCTCTTGAGAAACTTTATGAAGATACTTATTTTTTTGGGTTGAGAGTTGAAAAATCTTATGTGGTTGAGTAGATTGATTTAATTTTTGGGTGCAGTGATTTATTTTTATTCTTATACTTTTAGTCAACATCAAGTTTCAAAAAAAAATAAAAAATCTTTGAAGATAATACTTTAAACCAATGCTTAAAGACTACTTTTTATCATTTAATTTCAAGAGTTTAAAGTAAATAGAATAAGTTAGTAGTTTTCGAGTTTGTCGAAAGCCTATTTAAAAGCTAAAAAATATATATAAAAAAAGAGATTAGACTTTGGTTTAGAGGCTATTTTATAAGTCTTAGTTCTACGATATTTTGGGTTATTGGGTTAAGGTGATGCATAAAAAGTTTCAAGTTTTAGTTGAGAGGATAATTTGGTATTTTTATACGTTTGTTCGTATTTATGGTTATTTATCCAAATATTCCATACCTTGCCAAGAGCCCACATTACAATCCAAATAAAAATCTATTATGATTCTTGTCTTTCAAACACACCTTGTATGTGAGCAGTCCACTTGTAAGCTTATGTTAGAGTTCATGCATTGATATGATCTAAGCGTATACACATCATTTTTTATACACATGTGTAACTGAGCGAAATATTTTCCATGTTAGGGTCATTAATCGGAATAGGAGGATTAAAGGTAAAAAGGGTGTAGCGATTGATTTCTTGTTATTGCATTTATACATTGAAAACTGATACTTCTGATGCAAATACATTGTCATCATTTTTGCCAAATCCATATTTGTGTTTATTACTTAACTTTTATTTCTTCGAGAACGAATAAACCTTTAAGTTAGGGAGTATTTAATAACACGTATTCTTCAGACACATTGGAACTTATGAAATTAGTTTTCAACCACTATTTATACAATTTTAACAATTTTTTACATCAATTCCTAATATTTGGATGTTATTGCGCGTTTGATTGTTTTATGTTATTTTTATAGGATTTCGAGCCATTTTGGTTTGATTGAGGTTAAAGATGAATAAATAGATTGAAGAAAGTGAAGAGAAGAATACACAGGGCCAAGATTAGAGTAAGCCCACTAGCCCACTGGACCAATGGACCCAAGAAGTCCACTAGATCCCATTCGCGGTTGATAGTCGGGTCGATAATTTAAGCATTTTTCAAGAATACCCTTAACGACCTCAGTAGAGATCAATAATGGGGTCGCTACTGTAAGACATTTTCAATAAGATGAGGTCGGTAGTCGGGTCGATAAGGTTTAAGAAACATTACAAAAATGTTACAAAATCGAGTTTAAACACTGAGATTTTATTTTAGACTATAAAAGGAGAGCTAAAAATCAGTTAACATACATCTTTCACCACCCATTAATTTGGGAACCATCATTCACCACCAAAATCACTCCAAAACTGTGAGATAGTAAAATTGAAGGAAATTCGGAGGACAAACAAACGAAGAAAGGACAGATCAAAGGATTTACAATTATCCTATGATTTATCCTTTCTAGTTTTATTTATGAATAATAGATGTTCAGTGAAATACCTAGATGAATGTTGCTAATCTCATAGTATTCTGGGGTTTGGTAAATATGTACAAATCATTTTTCAACTTTTCTCTCCATCAACCATTTGATCCTTTCAATATTTTTCATTCTTGATTTACATATATTCATAATTGATTTTTAAGATATTTTGAACTTCTTGGAGTTCTAATTGCGATTGAAATTGCATCTCGCATTTAGAACTCAGAGTTTAATCACATCGAGAGAACGGTTAAACTATATTCATGATTAATGTATATTAAATTGATTCGAATAATGGTTGGCTTATTGAGAAGGTTTTACTCTCGTGTATATGATTCCTTTACTATTTTGTTTTTGTAATTCATTGTTGTATAAACGAATTAAAAACCGTTTGTGCTTCTAAAGTTGTGATAGATTGACAACCTTTTATAACTACTAGCTTTGATAAATTATAATTCGAGATATGAAATTTATCAATAGACTTTCAAACATGATACACTTTAATCAACAAAGATCGAGAGGTTTGAGATCAATAGTGAAGTCGTACAAATCTTTAAAATCATTTAGAGTTATAAAGTTATACAACTATTTAAGCCTTTTGGTATTCTAAGTGTGATCTTGACAATGCGCCCCACATTTAGAACATATGGTTTAAGTACTTCGAGAGAAGGTTTAAACTATTTCGTGATTGACTCATAGTATATTGAAATACAAACACGATAGACATTAAAAGTTCATTGGAATCCCAAATGTCGGAATACCCTCGTCTCATTTGAAAACCTCTCTCTTCTTATTTTCGTACTTTTGCTCTTGGTAAATTAGTTTAATTTGTTTATTTTATATTCGTCGTTATAGATTAGTTTAAATATAATAAATTTATTAATAACATTACTTATTGATTTTTGAGATTTTATTCTTGTGAAAATTAAGGGAAAATTATCTTTTTAGTCCATTATATTGTCTACTTTCCAGAAAAGATCCAAGATATTGTCCAGTATCAAAACACCTATACTAAGTTGGTAAAATTATCAAAAAAAAGGTACAAAATTATATCGATTGGGCTTATTGGCTGACATGGCGTGATTCAATACTCTCGTATCATTTTCTTTTTAAGTTTGGTCAAGGTTTCTGCTGACATGGTATGATTTTATAATTTATTATCTTTTCTCTATAATTATATTTCCCTCACTTTTATTTTATTTTTCTCTTGATTTAATTAATAAAATCTCAATCAACAAAGAACTAATAAAGATCCGAGATAAATATAATAATATAAAAAATATTTAGAAATTATAAAATAAATATAGAAACTTTGATTTATTAATTAAAAATTAATTAACTAATACAATTAGAGATAAATATGAAACATAAAATAAATGAAAAAATTGAATAAATATAAAGTTTTATATGATAAAAAATCATATTTTGTCATATAAATATCTTTATATTTTTATAATTTTTTAAGATTCATTTTATGCTTATATATTTATTTCTAATTTTACTAAATTTTTTATTAATTAAATCTTATTAATAATAAACAAATCATATAAATTTGTATATTAATTTAAGAGTTTGTTAAGATCAATTTTATATTTTAATATTTATCACAAACTCTTTTAAATTTTCATTTATTAAAATTTATGAATTTGATTCAAAAAAAGGAATGAAGGGCAAAACAAGCTTTTTTGGACCTTTTTTTTGGATGAATTGGCCAATTTAGCAGATGTGGCTTGACGATATCCAATATCTTGTATCTTTGTGAAATATGGCCAATAAAATGACCAAATGAATTTCATCCCAAGTTTTTATCTTCAATTTAATGTTTAAATTAAAGAAAAATGGTAAGAAAGTATTGAATCATGCCACATCCGCGAAAAAGCTCGATCAGGATAATATTGTACCGTTTTCGATTATTTTACAAATTTAGTTTAGGTGTTTTGATACTGGATAATACCATGATCCTTTTTTAGAATGTGAACAATGTAATAGAATAAAAAAGAGATTTACCCCGTAAATTATCCTTACTCGTCATATACTACATCTACACCGTAAGCTTACAGTTCGATAGAGTATATTAGCGAACAAATTTTTATTATTCGAACCAATCTCTAGTAAAATAGGTAGGCGTCATCATATATATATAAAAAAAAACACTTAGGGCTCTAATATTTTTCCCCGTGTGTGTTGAACGGAATGTGTTAACCACATATTGAAAATTAAACAAAATAAAAATAATAATGAGGGTATGCATGGTATCTGAAAAACCTGTGTTAATAAAATATGTATTAATATAGTTATCAAGCACCCCTAAAAGCTTGTGGAATATAAAATGCATATAATTAATAATTTTGGAATAATTCTCTGTATACAATATCATTTATTGATTTATAATTTTTTTAATTATCATCACCCCAAATTAATATTTCCAGTCATTGCAATTAATAACTTTAAAAACAATATTTTCGTATAATTTTAAAATAATACGTTACTTTGTAAAATAAATTATTTGTACAATAGATTCCGATCAACTAGTAACTTAATAGAAAAAAACTATAATTTATAGTTTATACTTAACATAAGTTATTAGGACCAATAAATTAATAGAAGTTTATTTGGAGTCCTTACCAGTTGAAAAGAGTTTATATAGAAAGGAAAAAGCTATAAACTCTAAAAAAAAACTCAATCAAACAAGGTTATTGGATCTTTGAAGAAAGTGACAAATGCGCTTATAATTTATCTTTTAAATGCATTTACCTAAAGTAATCAACTTATTTAAAAGAAGAGATAAATGATACATTGACATAGAATTAGGAACAATTGTGCAAGTTTATATTTTAATGACATTTTTTTAGTAACAAAAACGTGGGAAAAAGCCTAACAATTTTTTGATTGCTTAATATATATATATATATATATATATATATATATATATATATATATTAAAATTTCCGGTGATCTTTATCGATGGATTTCAATTTCCAATCGGTATATACCAAGGGGTCTAGTTATTGATAAATGCTGAAGGTTGTGTCTCGATGAGCACTAAGGGGAAATCATCAATGGGTGACGATCCGGCGGTATTTTTATTTACTTATTTATTTGTTTGTTTTTGTACATGTTCGTATTTATTCATATTTATATATCTGAAACTCTAAATAATCAAAACGCAAAACAAAACACAAATATATATATA
>BMAC01000413.1:536652-550185 GCA_014905375.1 Phtheirospermum japonicum | reverse complement strand
GGTTGGAGCAACCGCTAAGTGTAACCGTTAGCTTTCAATCGACATCGGTTCCAGCAGAATAACCCTTCTAAAAAGTCTGTCAGCTTCAATTCTTGCTACTTCTTCACCGGAAAGCTCGATCTTTGAATCTCGATCATCATACTTCATCTCTAATGCGCTGAAATCTTTCGGTTACTTAGCTGTAAGGTGAAAAACAACGAAATATCACCTAATTGCATCAATTACGACCAAAATACGGTAAAATGAGCTGTAATTATAAAAATACGGAATTATGCTTAAATCGTCCAACTTATACCAAAAACAAATAGAAAAATGTAATAAAATACTAATAAAAATTAGGACAAATCTACTCTAATCACCCGCGGTCCCAAAGAGCAAGGCAGGTCCGCGCCGCCACGTGCCGATTGAACACATGAACCTCCAGGAGGATGTTGTTGTGGAGTCTGATCCCGATGATCATGATTTTGAGCCTACTGCTCTGATTGCCGGAGATGTGCCGCCGTCTGCTTCTGCTCCCAGTTTGCCGAAGAAGAAGAGGTTTATTCGCCGGAAACAGCTTGTATGTAAAGCCGACAGGAGACCCGGCCTGACCAAAGACAGTGTCTCTCCCAACCAGGCAAAGGTCAAAGTCTCTCCCAAGTCATCTGCTACTGAGTATTCTTCGCCTCCATATACTGTGCTGGATTTTATTACCGGCGAAGTTACTAGTTCCGCCAAGTCGCCTGCTGATGTTCCCCCGCCGTCTCTAATTCGTGCTGCATCACCGGAGTTTGACACAGGTCTTTTTGAACATTCCCCTGACTCTTCAATGGATGTGCCCTTGAAAGATATTCTTGCTGCATTCAAAAAGGACAAGAAGAAAAAGAAGACAGCTGCAAAGGATGATGTTGTTAGTCATGTTGGTAGCCCCTTACCAACATCGAGTCACTCAAAGTCGGTCTCGTCCTCCCGCACTGCATCTGTCCCTGTTCCATTGCATTCTCCCACGCAGTCCTCCTCGGCTTCATGTGATCACTCCCAGTCCTCATCTGGCACTGCAACTCCTACACCTGAGATTGAGGACATGGAGCCCTTTTCAGAGAAATTTTTAACCGCTGAGGCTGCTGAGCTGTTTGATGTTTATCAAACTCGCCATATGATCGCTGAGAGAAAAGTACTGATTGATTTATTTGAGCGCCACAACCTGATAGCCTACCTCCGATTTCATGGTATGTATTCCATAGTCTCTACCGTCGTTCCATTTGTTAGCGACATAGTTCTTGAGTTCTATGCAAATATGCTGCCCTCGATTTTTTATTTAAGCTCTGTGAACTATGGGAAAGTTTTTCTGCGTGGTGAAGTGTTTGCCTTCACCCCTGACTTAATTGATGATTTTTTTGGCACCACTGCACATCGGGGTAATTTTGCTGTGGATGACATGGATGAGGTTGTGTCTTTTTTGTCTGGTGGTATGGTGCATTCATGATTTGAGTAACTTCCGAGCACTAGGCTCTCATCTTTGTATTCTATTATGCACAAAGTGGCTCTTTGCAACTGGGTCCCTTCCAGGAACACTACGGTTGTTACTCGGCCTCAGGCTCAGTTTTTATTTAAGCTTGGGAAGGGTGTAAAGTTCAGTTTCGGACACCATGTTTTTGATATTGTGACTAAGTTTGCCACATCAAGGTCTGCTGCCTCGTTGTGTTTTCCCTCTCTTATTTTCAGCTTGTTGAAGAACCAAGGTCTGACACTTCTCCCAGATGATGTGCTCATTGGTGATGCGGATTGGTTTGCTTTTCGAGGCCAACACACTACTGGTGCAAGGGTGATCGATTTGCCTTGGCAGGCTCCAGTTCCTGCTGATGTTGATAGTGATGTTGAGAAGGACGATCTCAACATGGTCTGCATTTCTGCGCAGCTCCTGCGTGCGCATGTTGCTTCCATTGACTTACAAATTTCTAAGATGCAGGCACTTCGTTGCTCGCTGTTGGAGGCCCTTTCCCTTTCTAGTCAAAAAGGGGGAGATGATGTTGACACGAACGTAGGGGGAGAAAGTATTGATGGAGAAGATGTTGCTGATGTTTCCGAGAATGAGAATGAAGATGCTGTTACCGCCAAAGCCTTGGCGAGCCTTGCTCAAGAGAAGAGGCGTAAGCGAATTCGAGCGCGCAACATAGCTTTGAAGAAGATGATGAAACTGAGGGAGAAGAAGAAGAGGAAGAAGAGTGGTGAAGGATCTTCGACATCTCCTCGACGGTCAAAGAGGATTCGAAGTCATTAAGTTCCTTTACTCTGTTTGTTTTGTGAAGTGCTGGTTATTTTGAACAATGTTGGTTTGTAATGTTGGTTTGAGTGTTAACAATATTGGGTGTTTTGTTTAGGGGGAGTTTTCCATCTTAGGGGGAGTTAGTATTTTTATTTTCATTAGTGTTTGCGTCTTAGTGTTTTGTCCAGAAAGGCAAAAGGGGGAGATTGTTGAGAAATTTATTCTTGGCAATAATTCCTATTTTGTTATTTGCCTTTCTTGGGCACAAAATAAGTTAGGAAACTAGATATAGGTCAATATTATGTTTCCAAGTTTATGCACAAGACTTTAATTATTTCTAGATTGTGTTTAGGATTTGTTTTTAGGTATTTACCAAGTTTAGGATCTTAGAATTGTCTATTTAAGACATTAGAAATCCTAAAGCTAGGACTTACGGTTTTTAGAGGATTGACGCACGAATCTCTTGAAGGCGCAAGGCAAGACGCAAGACGACGCACAAGAGAAGAAGAACACGAAGAAGAAAACTATTTGGAGCCAACGTTCGTGAGAAACAAGATCTTTGAAGTTGCGTAACCGACGGAAGAGATCTTGCCATTCCGGCAACAAGTATTTAGTATCAAGTTTCTTGATATTTAGTTTTCATATATTACTTTATATTTTGTATTGAAGGTAAAGTGAAAGTAATATAGTTTTCGGGTTTGTACACCCAAGTTTACAAGTATTTACTTGTGAACTGAATTTGTTAAATCGTGTTCTCGTATTTTAATTTCCGCTACATAAGTTTAAATTTACTCTGGTCGATATTGTTAACTGATGTTGTTAATATTGATTAACAACATTGTGAATTTGAGAATTATTCTTATATCTATAGACCTTCTAATTTTACAACAAGTATTCTCATTTATTGATATTTTGAAGTCTAGATGTTTATATTAACCCAACAAATCTTTGGCAGGGTTTTCATAGACAGCCAATGTCAAATACATGTGCTTTAGCACCACATCCTCCTGCTGTTCGCCCAAGAGTACGAGCTAGGCGAGGCCAAGCGACGAACCCATTGGGTACAGAAACCGATTAGAAACAAATTGAAATTTATATAAAAACACATCTTTTTTGTAGGGCTCATTTTCCCGATTCTTTCAGTATACAAACCAATTGGAAACCAACTAAAAATCATGTAAAAATCGAGCATAAATTTGGAATACATAAGATATTTTTGGGTGGAAAATGTAAAACTTATGTATATTTAGAATAAAAAGTTAAAATGATCTTTTAAAAAAATAAAAAAGGGGGGCATTTTTATCTCTAATCGAGTATACTATTCTTTTCTAAACGAACTTATGTGGCAAAATTTTCCATGTTAAATAGATTCCCAAAATAAGCACTTAATATACCTAACTAACAAGAGCCAAGCATTAAACTTGCAAAATGTCATGTTACAACAATAATTGGATGGGATTTTATTTCTCCCATTTTCAGTTTTGGAGACAATTATCAAAATTCCCCTAGATCATATTCCTACACAAGACGGCTAGCTGATATCTTTACAAACACATTGGATGCCCAAAGATTAATCTTTAAGAAAATCTTTAGGGATTTGTACCTTATGGTTGCGTTCATATATTTTATTATATTATATATTATACTATTTTATATATATACTATACATATATATACATTAGGGCTCGTTTGGTTTAGGGGATGGGATATGATAATTATATCCTAAGATTCGGGTCAATACGGGTCAATACTGTAGAGAAAAACTTGATTTGTGTTTGGTCAAGCTGATTTTTGTATTTGTGCGTTGGTGATAAATCATCCAGCCAAGCGTTTGTTTTGTTGGACAAGAGATGACTAAATGACAATTTTTCACTTTTAACCTTTGCATTATTTAATAAAAATATTCATGCAAGATGTTTGATTTTTCCCAAATATGAATTAGCAACATTCACGTATTAACATTAAAAAGAAACTAACAATTCGAAAAATACATTTTCTTTTCTACTCATATCACACTATTAATAATCTAACATCTTTAAGCAATTTTATGAGCCAATTAAAATTTTGTATCAATCATTCTCAATTTATTTAAAAAAAAAATCTCAAAAAATCTAAATAGGCATTTGCATTTCGTATCAATTTTTGTGATGTGCACAACCAATATTATCAAGAGATGGAATAATAAGATCCTAAAATTACAGCAACATGTTTTTTTACAGAAAAAAGATCCTCTTAAACTTACAAAACAAATAAAATTATAAACCAATAAAAATGAAAATAGATACAGAGAAAATGACCCACTGAATCTGTTTGATTGAATAGTATTTCTCACTTCCGGAATTTCACCAAAAGTATCACTTGAATTTAATTGGGATGGAGTCGATCCTACATAAAACACTTGTTATAAAAAAATCGTACTTTCATATTCGATGATTATTGATTCAACATGACGGGCCATAAAATGTAAAACTCAAAATGTCAGGCAATTATACTCACATAAGAATCAATTCTATGATCTGACAAGATGAAAACATCACATGAATGAATGCATTTAGACAATCAATGTACTGTAGGGGGAGGATCGCTATTTCACTCAGTCGGAAGAAACAAAACAATATAAAGGAAAATCTACTCTGAAAAATAAGAAGCTTTAAGAAATAAGAAGGTACAACCTTCTTATGAAATTAAAAAAAAAAATACAAACTTCTTCCTCAACGACAGTACGGATCGAGCAGAAATTCTGATTTTAATTGGGTATGTGAAATTATGCAGGCAAGAGACGATTGAAAAGAATAAAGAAAGAAAAAAATACTGCGAATCGAGTTTTGATCAAATCAAGTAACCCAATTTTTGTTTGTATTCAAGAACCCAAATCGTCGCCCCAATCTCGAATGTAATTTCTATCAAAATTGTGAAATATATTCTGCCGAAATCTTGAAAAGATTTCACTGAAATCTTTAAAAAAAGACGGAGCAATATATGAGAATTGGAAAGAAATAAAAATATTTTTTTCTTACTTTAATTTGTGTTTCTCTCGTCGCCATTTTTGCTGCTCTCAACTTCTGAATTTAGGATTGTGTTTGTGATGCCTATTTATGGTGGTAGATATGTAATTAATTGTGTGTACAAGGACAAGTTCAACTTTTAACATTGAAAAGGAGGGGTATCATGGTCATTTCTCCTCCAAACTAAAGAATGGATAATTTATTCGATAGGGCATGGTGGGATTGAGTTGTCACATATGAGGGATAATACGCGGACCGAAATGGATCGTGATTTTTCATCCTTGATTGAAAACTAGTGTACCAAACACTGAATTACCCGGGATAAATGACTTTATCTAGCCTTATGCTATCCCCAAACCAAACGAGGCCATATAGGATGTAAATAATGCATTAGGCATAACTGCATTCACTATATGAAGCACTATAAATCTTTTGTTTTATTTATACTTGGAAAAATTTGCATACGTGATTTGAGAGAAAAAAGAAATTATAACAATAGTTGAATAGTATATTTGGGATAATTGTTTTTTGGAATAGAATGAAAATCGAAAATTATTATATCCAAGCGCAACCTAAACTTCTATTTACCACTAGCTTGTAGCTCAAGTGGTATCACTAACCCTTTATAAGGGTGTTGACAAGGATTCGAACTCTATATCTCTCAAGTTATTTGAGATTTATCTTCTACTTTCCAATCACTTCACCCAACTTATTAAAAAAAAAAACCTAAACTTCTATTTTAAAGATTTAAATTTCAAATAAAAATAATAAATAATGAAGAAATATAAAGTTCTAAAAGATTAAAAGATGCTTGTTTCGATAAACCATGCGCCACTACTAATTAAGCTGTAGTTATAAGCCAATCAAATTCAAAATTATGCAGCAGAGACCAGAAAAGAAGACAGAAAATACATAATTTCACATTTCAATAATTTCTGGTTTACAAATGTAAACTGATTCAATGTTAATACTGTATATTATATTTGTGGTCAAAGGTATTATAACGTCCATCCAGTCAAATGTCACTTATTTAGTAGTTGTGTTCAAAAAGCATGAATTTTTCCATTCCAGCGGTCAATTTTATCTTCATTCACATTTTTTTACTAGTGATAAATCTTTTTACCAAATGTAATATTCGCTGTATTAATTTCAAGCTAGTTGAGTAGTTAAACATGAACTAGATCTCATTTTTCTTTAATAGTCCTACATATTGTTAAAAACTCTCTAGAAGCTCTTAATAATCTCCAACAGGAAACTTTTTATCTGGTCAGCATCCATCGCTCCACCTTCAATTCCCTCCAAGTTTATCTGAGCAGAGAATTTTCGTCATTGAAGATGATTTTCTTATATGTAAAGGGCCAAAACAACAAATATATAAGAATTCACCTCGGCCGATGAAGTAAAAAGAACAGCTCCTCTGGATGTTGTAACGCTGGTATCGGTGAGATCAAATCCGATCGCATTAATGGCTTTGATCAATTTAGTAAGTCCGCCATTATGCTTTGGGAAGACGATCTTTATCCACAGTTTAGTTCCACAAATGTGGTTCACTTGAACTTCAGGCTGCTGCAGGGATTAAAACAATTACAACAAAAAGTTTAAAAAAAAAAAAAAAGATCAAGAATAACATAATAAAGATAAAACAGAGTATAAATCACTATATTTATACTGTAATTCCCAATTTTTTCATCTCTTGTTCAGAATCAATCTCGTCGAATTTGATCAGCTCTTGATCGTCTTCAATACTAATTGCCTCCATTTGGTGTAGTTGGTGAGTAAGCTCTTCTACTGTATTTCTCAGCTCTTCAATGTAAGTGATTGCATCGGTAATTATGGATGCTTTATTCATCTAAAGAGAGAAAAGTTAGTTAGGAATAATAATAGGTGCTCAAGTTATCTTTCAAATTACAAATAATTTTAATTCAAACCGTAGAGGTACGGGTTTTTTAATTAACATATAAATAAACTTATTGATTAAAATAGGAAATACAAAAATAATTAAAGGGTTTTGATTATCTTGCATTTGTAATAATAGGGACTAAGGAGCGGAGTTCAAGTTGTCTGTCATTGAGTTTCTTGCGTCTCCTTCGCTCAGCGTTCAGATTCTTTGATTTGAACTTTCCATTTTCGCCCTCGTCCTCGTCATCGTCTGGATCAATGTGCTTCCCTTTGTCCATTTTGTTTCTCTTTTCAATTATGCGCATATCATCAAATGAATACTTGACACAATCCATGTTATCGCAATTATGGATGATCATTTATCTCATGGAAGTTAATATGAATTTCGATAATGGCAAGGGAAGTCCCTTTATATAAGTGTTTTTCAATAGAATGACGCTTCATAATTAGGAAGAAAGAGAAGAGAAAAAGAGAGAGGAGAGAGAGGAATAGGAATATTTCTTGTTGAAGTTTGTTAGGCATCCATTTAAACATACACTATGATCCGTGTCGTTGGGCGTTGAGAGGCTCATTTCTAGCATTAGAGAGAGAAATAAAATTGTGAAGAGAGGGAACAAAATAATTATAGAGATTGCAAACCCTAAAAAAATACAACCATATAAATAAAGAAAAACACTTGCGTCAGCCAAAGTGACAGATTATGACCCGTTAGACTATTTGACCCGATACTATAATGTCTTGATTTTTGTACTATGATATATTGATTTTTGTACTCGACAATATTGGTTTTTTATAAATCTCGGACCCCTGAATTGATGTATTGGTTTATGTAGATATATTGGTACTTTGATATATTGATTTTTGTATTATAATGTATTGATATGAAATTTTGGGCTAACAAATTATCCGTTAATACGACCGACAAGAGTGTTGAGTTAAAAAAATAAAATAAAAAAATGTTCATGAGCTTTCCCTAAATTTCAATTGTTAAAGTCAATAAAATCAGGTATCCCCCTAAAAAAAAAAAAAGAATTCCAATACTAAATAATATTTTATTATTCCTTCATATTTGCTAATGTAATGGACAGAATGTAATGTATGGACTTTTTTATATAGTTGGAACTAGCGAAAGTACAAAAGAGTGAGGATAGCTGTCAAGACACAAGTCGTCTTCCACGTGCCGGTACTTGTACCATATTCTCTCTCCAAATACCCTGTTTGATTATTCTTGAATATAATATTTAATTTTTAAGAGCCCAAAAACTTCTCTCAAATACCAATTTACTATCATTAATTTTTTGCGAAAATGCGTGTATATAATATATTTGAAAACGAATTGTATTTTTAGGTGGTTAGAGTTTGGGTTATGAATTTAGGTGATTTAGCAAATTCAGTGTACGATTCATTTTAAGAAAAAAGAAATTCAAATTTACATACTGAGTATGTGAATTCTAATTTAAAAAATAATAATAAATTCAAATTCGCATACTGAGAATGCGAATTCTAATTTTTTTTTTTAAATTTAATTCAAATTCTCATACTGAGTATACGAATTCTAATTTTAAAAAAAATTAATTCAAATTCGCGCATACTGAGTATGCGAATTCTAATTTTATTAAAAAAAATTAATTCTAATTCTAATTTCTTTTTGACCCAGCATCTCCCAAGTAATATAAGAATTCTCACGTGCTCGTGTCACCACCTGTCATACTTTATCATATATAATATGATAATCGTATCTGTCCTTGATCATTTGTTGGACAAGTTTGGCACGATAAGATGGATCGCACTGCACCATGCCCACAAGAGTATCAGTATAAAATCTCTATCCAAATCTTTGTGGCATAATTCAGTTGGATGCATCTGGCATTCCTGAGAAAACCCTAATTTTGTGATCTTCCACATAGCACGTCTTTTGCTGTAACTCGCCCTCAAAAACCAATCGCACTGTTGAGAAGACACACCTGGTAAACTCGATTTGCACACAACTCTCCATACTTTTGGTGAGCTTTCCACCACTCTAAACACACGTTTCACCCATATGGCGTGATAGTCTTTCACTGCACTCTTCAAATGTTTTAATCTCTAAAAAGCATTCCCTTAGTCAGGACACCTTCTTGAAAATCGTAAATCTTCAAGGGCTTAGGAGTCCCAATGGAGTCGATTGGTACATCTGAGTAGCTGGAATCAAAAAATAAAATTTCAATACTCAAAAAAATTCGAGTCGATTTGTGATTTATTGCAGTAGGATGAACAAAATGTTGGGCAGCTTCACGATCCTCAAACTCGCCATGCGCATCAACACCATCATCGTAATCATCATCATCACCACTATATATTGTCAGAGTTAGTATTGCTTCCCAATTCATCGGGTTCAGAACTAAGAGGCGAGTCTGGCAAAAAATGATCGGCCACGTGTATATCCCCCAAGTATTTATGTCATGCTCCTGATTAATAACATTTGAAAAATCTTGTGTGCATATATTTATACTAGACACATTTTTGTCCCGTAGAAACTCTATATGTTGATAATAATCATGATCTATCGAGGCAAATGTGTTGACATTTTCACCTCGAGGCTCAGACTCGACATACAACTCAAGAAAGTTTAGGCCTACGGATGGATCTAAGAATCCCCACAAATCTTGCTCATTAGCAATTGAAACAATACCACACGTGTTATTATAACAGAACTTAGCGGAGGCTTTTAAAACTACTTCATTTACATTACTCTTCGTAACTGTCAACAAAAAATCGTTTAACTCCGCAAAATTTGTTTGAAGGAAATTTTTCTAGATACAATGGCCTGGCGGTCATACCTCACTTCATAACCATTTTGCATAATTTGGCCGCCAAAATACACGACTATAGTAATCATATTTGAATTCGACATTGTCTATATATCCTAATAATTAAGCACATCATTAAATATTAGAATTCACGATTTATCACTTCTATAATTTATTATACGAAGTATTATATAATTTATATTAATTAACATGCCTTTTTCATATAAAATATGAAAACCTCCAAAATTATTGTATTTAATATTATTATTTTAATATTTTTTTAATTATAGAGTGATTAGAATCATGAATATATAAAATATAGATTATAGTTATGGATGTTGAATTTGGCACAATTTTTGTTCATACATGAAATTCAATTTTTGCTAACAAATTTGAAAAATAAAAATATTAAAAAGAAGAAATGCTCAAATAATTTATTATTTTTTTAATATATTGAAGTCGTTCGATTTTTAATTTTAATTTTTTTTTATATTTAAATTTAATTTTAGATATTTTAATTTTACTTTTAATTTTACTTTTAATTTTAGACATTTTAATTTTTTTAGAAAATGGAAAATATCGATTTTTAATTTTAATTTTTTAAAATTTGTAATTTAGTTTTTTTTTAAAAAATTGAATCGCACACTAAGTGTGCGATTGTATTTTTTTTAAATATCTTTGAATCGTGTGCGATTTGTAATTTTAATTTTTTTTAAATTTTAAAATCTTACAATATGTGTGTGATGTTTTATTTTAATTTTTTTAATATTTTTATGTCGCACACATAGTGAGATTTGTAATTTATTAAATTATTTTTAATATTTTTTTGAATCGCACACTAAGTGTGCGATTGTAATTTTAGTTTTTTTTTATATTTTCAAATCGCACACTATATGTGTGATTTTTAATTTTAATTTTTTTCAAATATCTTAAAGTGTTGTTGTGATTTTATTTTATTTTTAAATATTTTGAAATCAATTTTTAATAATTGGTAGTTTCAAATTTAATTTAATTTTTCAATTCAATTAAAATTTATAAACAATATATAAATATTGTCCGTTATTTAGAAACGGAGGTCGACTTATTTACCTTATTTATGCATATCTTGGGTTTTGTCTATTTCTAAAATTCAACTAAAATTTATAAAGAATATATAAGTTTTGTCCATTATTTAGTAAAGGAGGTTAGTCAGTCTTATTTATGCAAATTTTGAGTTTTGTCCATTATTTAGAAATGGAGGCTAACTTCAAGCTGGTAGTAAACAACAATTTAAGAAATAATTTATAAATAGTTAGCAATAATTTATAAAAAAAATCATCAAATACAAATAAAAATTCAAAAATAATTTATATGGCATGCATAAATATAAAAAAACAAATAGACATGTTACTTCAATAATTTATAAAGAAAAAAAAATACACATGTTCATCAACAATTTATGAAGAGGAATTTAACTGGTTATCAATAATTTGTAAACAAAATTTTTAGTACAAATGCATACATATTTATTTCTAAACTAATAAAAATAATAATTTAACTACCTAGAAATAATTCATAAACATATCAACAATAACTTCACTACCTAGAAATAATTCATAAACAACAAATTAACTAAGCATAAATTTCATTTCAAATTCACATAAGACAATATATCACTATTAGAAAGAAATATAAAAGATTAACATAATTAACATTACCTTGAACAATTTTTCCCACGCAAAGCTAATGAGTGCAGAAAGAGGAAATGAGATGAAAGCAAAATTAAATCAAAAGTTATGAGTGTTGAGAAGAAATAGGAAGAAAGCTAAAAAAAAAAAAAAAAATTGAAGCTGTTTCAAATGAAAATGATGAAGGAGAAATGGAGAAATGAAGAGATCTCTGGTTTCAAAATGAATTGATTAGACAATTGCACGTAGCCTAATACAATTTTATCACCGTGAGTTTCAGTTGGACTTACATATTCATGCCACTTTCAGGTGAGCTCAATTCACTTTTTTTTTTTTAACTAAATATGAATTCGAATTAAAAGTTCGAAATTAGATATTTTTTTTTTAAAGAAAATTAGAATTCGCATAATGAGTATGCAAATTTGAATTAAATTTCTTTTTCTCTTTAAATTAGAATTAGCATGCTCAGTATGCTAATTTGATTTAATATTTTTTTAAATATTTATTATTCCCATACTTATTATGGGAATTTTTAATTAATTTTTTTAAAGAAAAACGAGAATTCGCATACTCAATATGCGAATTTGAATTAAATTTTTTTTAAAAAAAGAATAGAATTCGCATACTCTGTAATTCAAAATTGAATTAAAATATCTTTTTAAAAAATTAGAATTCGCATAATCAGTATGCGGATTGAATTAAAAATCTTTTTTTTAAATTATCTCACACACTAAGTGTGCGAAATCACCTAAATCCACAACCCACGCCCTAACCACCTAAAAACACAATTCGTTTTCAAATATATTATATTTACAAATTTCCCCCCCTAAAGTTTTCATTTACCACTCCATCATGTACCTCTATAAAAAACATCCCATAATTTTCAATTTTACTTCATCATCTTGCACTTTCATTCAACTTTCTATTTTTTATATGAGAATTTTTGAAGGACCACGATTAATTAAAATAAAAAGGATTAGAGAGTGAATGTTAGTTAAGATATTAAGGGAAATTTACTTGTTTAGTACATTATGTGTCATTTTCCAAAAAAAAAAAATCATCAATATTTTCCAGTACCAAAAATATACACTAATTTTGTAACAATTATCAAGAAATGTAAAAAATTATCATGATCTGGCTTTTTCGCTAAACATGGAGTGATCCAAT
Organism: Phtheirospermum japonicum; assembly: GCA_014905375.1. NCBI lineage: Eukaryota > Viridiplantae > Streptophyta > Magnoliopsida > Lamiales > Orobanchaceae > Phtheirospermum > Phtheirospermum japonicum. The sequence goes on along the minus strand of BMAC01000413.1, from coordinate 537,413 downwards.
ACTTTCTATATCATTTTTCTTAATTTTTAAATATTAATTGAAGAAAAAAACTTAAGAAAGAAGTTCATTTTGATCCATATATATTGGTCGCATTGCAAAAAAGGTACGTGGAACAATTGACCATCGTCAAAACCCCGTCTACTAAGTTGGCCCAATTTATCAGAAAATGTCCAAAAAAAATTTGTTCAAAACTTTTGTTGACGTGGCGTGGTGCTATGTTTTCCTTATTATTTTTTCTATAATTATAAACATTACCTATATAATTTCCCCTCCCTTTTTTTCATTTTTCTTTTATTTTTTATTTAATCTAATTAACGAAATTTGAATCAATATAAATTATTAAAAAGTTAGATAAAATATAAAACATAAAATAAGTATAAGAAACTATATAATAAATACAAAAATTTATATTAAAAAACAACCTAATATAGTTAGAGATAAATATAAAATCATAAAATAAATCATAAGAAATTATAAAATATTTATATAAATTTTATATGAATAAAATTAAATTCTTTATCTCTGCTTTTAATAATTTTTTAAATTTATTTTATATATTTATATTTATTCTAATATTATTAATTTTTATAAATTAAAGTCTTATTAATAAAAAAAATATATAAAAATTTATATTTATGTTATAATATTGTAAGATCTACTTTATATTTTTATATTTATATTGATTTTTTAAATTTATTAAATAATAAAATATATTAATTTGATTCAAGGAAGAAGAATGACGGCGAAAATAGGATAACTGT
>BMAC01000413.1:518935-536627 GCA_014905375.1 Phtheirospermum japonicum | reverse complement strand
ACAGTTATCCTATTTTCGCCGTCATTCTTCTTCCTTGAATCAAATTAATATATTTTTATTATTTAATAAATTTAAAAAATAAATATAAATATAAAATATAAAGTAGATCTTACAATATTATAACATAAATATAAACTTTTATATATTTTTTTTATTAATAAGACTTTAATTTATAAAAATTAATAATATTAGAATAAATATAAATATATAAAATAAATTTAAAAAATTATTAAAAGCAGAGATAAAGAATTTAATTTTATTCATATAAACTTTATATAAATATTTTTATAATTTCTTATGATTTATTTTAATGATTTTATATTTATCTCTAACTATATTAGGTTGTTTTTTAATATAAATTTTTGTATTTATTTTATAATTTCTTATACTTATTTTATGTTTTATATATTTATCTAACTTTTTAATAATTTATATTGATTCAAATTTCGTTAATTAGATTAAATAAAAAATAAAAGAAAAATGAAAAAAAGGGAGGGAAATTATATAGGTAATGTTTATAATTATAGAAAAAATAATAAGAAAACATAGCACCACGCCACGTCAACAAAAGTTTTGAACAAATTTTTTTTGGACATTTTCTGATAAATTGCGCCAACTTAGTAGACGGGGTTTGACGATGGTCCATTGTTCCACGTACCTTTTTTGCAATGCGACCAATATATATGGATCAAAATGAACTTCTTTCTTAAGTTTTTTTCTTCAATTAATATTTAAAAATTAAGAAAAATGATATAAGAAAGTATTGGATCACTCCATGTTTAGCGAAAAAGCCAGATCATGATAATTTTTTACATTTCTTGATAATTGTTACAAAATTAGTGTATATTTTTGGTACTGGAAAATATTGATGATTTTTTTTTTTTGGAAAATGACACATAATGTACTAAACAAGTAAATTTCCCTTAATATCTTAACTAACATTCACTCTCTAATCCTTTTTATTTTAATTAATCGTGGTCCTTCAAAAATTCTCATATAAAAAATAGAAAGTTGAATGAAAGTGCAAGATGATGAAGTAAAATTGAAAATTATGGGATGTTTTTTATAGAGGTACATGATGGAGTGGTAAATGAAAACTTTAGGGGGGGAAATTTGTAAATATAATATATTTGAAAACGAATTGTGTTTTTAGGTGGTTAGGGCGTGGGTTGTGGATTTAGGTGATTTCGCACACTTAGTGTGTGAGATAATTTAAAAAAAAGATTTTTAATTCAATCCGCATACTGATTATGCGAATTCTAATTTTTTAAAAAGATATTTTAATTCAATTTTGAATTACAGAGTATGCGAATTCTATTCTTTTTTTAAAAAAAATTTAATTCAAATTCGCATATTGAGTATGCGAATTCTCGTTTTTCTTTAAAAAAATTAATTAAAAATTCCCATAATAAGTATGGGAATAATAAATATTTAAAAAAATATTAAATCAAATTAGCATACTGAGCATGCTAATTCTAATTTAAAGAGAAAAAGAAATTTAATTCAAATTTGCATACTCATTATGCGAATTCTAATTTTCTTTAAAAAAAAAATATCTAATTTCGAACTTTTAATTCGAATTCATATTTAGTTAAAAAAAAAAAAGTGAATTGAGCTCACCTGAAAGTGGCATGAATATGTAAGTCCAACTGAAACTCACGGTGATAAAATTGTATTAGGCTACGTGCAATTGTCTAATCAATTCATTTTGAAACCAGAGAATCTCTTCATTTCTCCATTTCTCCTTCATCATTTTCATTTGAAACAGCTTCAATTTTTTTTTTTTTATATATATATATATATATATATATATATATATATATATATATATATATATATATATATATATATATATATATATATATATATATAGGTGAAAGAATTCATGTTTTGCAATAATTCGTCAAGAAAGAATATAAACTTGAGAACAAAGTGTTAAATATGTCAATATATTTTCTTGATTGTGATTAAAAATGATTTTTCCTTTTTTATATAGAAGTTGTAGATCATTCTACATACTCTACAAATTTGAATAACCCTAGATCCACTATTTAAGGGAATGAAGTGTACTATGCAGGTACAGAAACGGCTCCTCATCCAGCTTGTGTTTTGTCATTTTGTACATCACACAATCCAAGTCTCAAGATGGGCACATGGGTGTATGGGGAGCCTTCCAGCTCGCACACTTTCCTATATCCATCCTATCAGGTTGCAGGTTGCCAGGTTGCATATTTGTGCTGGGGAACTCGCCAGGTCGTACCAGGTTGCCAGGTCGCATAGTCAGCTTGTCAGGTCGCACCCTACCAGGTCGCATGGCGAGCTGATCACTTGTGCTGGGGAGCTCGCCAAGTCGCATAGTAATCTTGTCAAGTCGCATAGGGTGTATCTGATTGCTAACACTCTCCCTCAATTCGAAGGTAGATACTAGTACAACATTCAACATGTGTCTCATCTTCCTTAAGAATTGGCTAACCAGAGGTTTTATTAATGCTTCAACAATCTGATCAAGAGCAGGCACATGCCTAACTGAGATTATTTTTTCTGCAACCTTTTCTCTAACAAAATGCAAACCCAACTCAAAGTGTTTTGATCTTGAGTGAAAAACTGGATTGACAGATAATGCAACAACACCTAGATTGTCATTCCAAATCACATTTGGTTTAGCTATTTCTATCCCTATCTCCTTGAGTAGGGACTGCAGCCAAAGAACTTCACATGTGCTATGTGCAATGCTCATATTCAGCCTCAGTTGATGACTTTGAAATAGTAGCTTGCTTCTTTGCACTCCAAGAAACTAAATTTGGACCAAGATAAATACAATATCCTGAAGTGGATCTCCTGTCATCTACATTTGATCCCCAATCAGCATCAGCAAAACTAGTTACTCTGAAATTATTGGCTGGCCTAAATCTCAATACATAATTAATTGTTCCTGCCAAATACCTCAGTATCCTCTTAACTGCTTTCCAATGTGTGTTGAGGGTATTGTGCATGTATTAACTTACTTTGTTGACACTGTATGAAATATCTGGCCTTGTAATGGTTGCATACAGGAGAGCTCCAACAGTTGCCTATACTGACTTGCATTCAAAATAGGTTGTCCTTGATGCTTGGAGAGGACTAGTTGTGGTACCATTGGAGAAGAAATCTCCTTTGCTTCACTCATTCCAGTTCTGCTGAGCACATCCTTGATGTATTGTTCTTGACCGAGTATCATTTCTCCATTAACATAATGCACTTGTATCCCAAGAAAGTAATTCAGTCTTCCTAAATTCTTGAGAGAAGAATGACCTTGAATCTGAGTGATCACTTTTTGAATTTCATCATTGCTTGATCCAGTGATTATCAGATCATCCACATATGTTAGGATCATCATGTAAGAGGATTTTTTGTTCCTAAAGAATAAGGAATTGTCAGATCTGGACATGGTGAATCCTATATATTTGAGGACCTTGCTCAGTTTGGAGGACCAAGCTCTAGATGCTTGCTTTAGCCCATATAATGACTTGTGTAGCCTGCATATCAAAGGATTTCCATTCTGATCATATTGTTCAAAACCAAGAATCTATTCCATGAATATATCTGTATCCAAATCTCCATTGAAGAAGGCATTATCAATGTCAACCTCTCTGACTGTCCATTTGTTAGTTATGACTATGGACAAAACTGTTCTGGTGGTGGTTGGCTTAATAACCGGGCTGAATGTTTCAGTATAGTCTAATCCTGCCATTTGTGAAAAATCTCTTGCCACTAGTCTTACTTTGTGTCTAGCAACTGATCCATCAGCATTTCTTTTGATTTTTAAAGTCCATTTGCAACTGACAAGTTTCTTGTCTGGAGGTATTTCAGAGATTGGGTAATTGCTCCAGGTCTTGTTTCTTTGCAAGGAACTGTATTCTCTTTCCATAGCTTCTCCATTTTGTCAGACTCAGGGCTTTTTGGTATGATTTTGTCTCAATGCTCTCAGTTAACACAGATGCATAAGTTCTTGGTTTTGAGATTCCAGCCTTTGATCTTGTCACCGTGTGATGTCCCCCTTCATTCCTGTGACTTGAAAAACCCTAATCAACCTGAATAGGATTGTTAGATTTGGAATACACATCCTGACATACATGTAAATCAATAATTATATGTCCTCATGCAAGTACAGAATCAGTTGGAACTTCTATTGGTTGATGGTGAGAGGAATGAGTATGTTGGTGAGAAGATGAGGAGGCTGGTGAAGAGTAGTGTTGGGATGTGGGTGTATTGTGTTTTGAGGGTGAAGTATGTTATGAGGGAGGATGGTTGGTGGATTTGGGGGGGTAAGATGTTGAGTTTGTTGAGAGAGATTAGAGGGGAGATGTGGTATGTGTTGTTGGTAAAGGGTAGAGGATCTTGTTTGGAATGGAAAGGAAACTTTGATTCATCAAAGATGACATTCCTGGTGATTATGACTCTTTTATTTGGTAACAGGACTTTGTAGCCTTTGAAATGAGTGCTATATCCAAGGAAAACAGATGGATTGCTTCTAAAATGGAGCTTGTGTTTATTTATAGGTCTGAGATGAGGAAAACATAAATATCCAAAGGTCTTCAGAGAGTTGTAATCTGGTTTCATGCCAGTGAGTGCTTCTGTAGGAGTTTTGAATCCTAATAACTTGGCTGGCATTTTGTTTATCAAAAAAACCGCAGATACAACTGCATCATCCCAATAGGACTGTGGGATACCTGAATGAGCTAATAGTGAAAGGGCTGTTTCAAGGATGTGTCTGTGCTTTCTTTCAGCTAGACCATTCTATTTTGTAGTATAAGGACATGATATTCTATGAGTGATTCCATTTTCAGAGAAAGAGTTTGAGAGAGTTTTGAATTCCGTTTTACCATGTGATTGAACAGCCTTGATTTTCCTATTGCATTGGTTTTCCACAAGGTTTTTGAAATGAACAAAAGCATTGTGAGTGTCAGATTTAAGTTTGAGTAAATATAGCCAAGTATATCTGCTTTTGTGATCTATGAAGCTTACATAATAGTTATATCCATTATTGGATTTCACAGGTGATGATCCCCATAAATCAGTGTGAATGAGATCAAGAATTTCATAATGATCAGAGTCAGAAGAATTGTAAGGCAATTGATGAAGTTTAGCTTGAATACAAGAGGCACAAATGAAACTAGTCTTATTGTCATTAAAAGGAATATTACAACTCAAAAGAGCTTTTTGACAATTTCTAAAGAGGCATGCCAAAGTCTGCAATGCCACAAGTTTCGATCAAACTTATTCAGCTAACTAGAATTTATTGAAGCTGGAAAGGACAAAGGGATGTTGGCAGAGTGTGCATCAGGTTGTGTCTTGTTTGGGTCTTGAACAAGGTTAACGTTAAACTTGTAAAGGTCATTTTCAACTGTCCCCTTGAGTAGAACCATTCTTGTGCCCTGATCCTTCACCAAGCAAAAATAAGGGTGAAATTCAAAGAAAACTCTATTATCCTTAGCAGACTGAGACACACTGATCAAGTTTTTTGTGATGTCAGGTACATGTAGCAGGTTTTTAAGACTGAAGGTATGATCATTAACAAGAAGACCTTTAACTAAAGAATTACTAGTATGTAAAATATGCAAACCTGATCCATTTCCCATGTGAGCTTTCTCAGATCATTGGTATTCATTAGCCATGCTCAAATTGTTGAAGCCATAGATCAAGTGATTAGTAGCTCCTGAATCAGGGAACCAACAAGAGTCTGGATTGATCTATGGAGATCTGTTGAGAACGTTTGCAGAATGCTTTCCATATTGGCCAAAATGGTTGGTGTTTGAAAACTAAGACTGTTGGTTATGGGTGTTGCTGTTTCCTGGAATAAAGCAAATCTGGTATCTAGGGTTCCAGCCCTGTCTTCTTCCTCTACCTCCAAACCTTGAGTTTCTTCCTCTGAAACCTCCTCTTCCTCTAGAGTTCTGACTATAACTTAGATTGTAACCTCCGCTTCTTGACTGGTCTTGAGTGATGGTGTTGGCACTTGGTGTGGATCCATCAGAGTTGAGCCGGGATATGGTCAAGCCATCAATGTTTTCTAATCTGGCATCAAAGCTCAGGAGCAAGGAGTGAACCTCCATTAGGGTATAAGACTACAATCTTGATGTGATGCTTATCATCACTGGATTATATTCAGTTCCTAATCCAGAAATTATGTAGATAATCTGACTTTGCTCGGATATCTGCTCTCCTGCAGTTGCTAGCATATCACAACAAGCCTTAATCTTGTTCGAGTACTCTCTCATATTCATAGCTCGCTTTTTAGTAGCCTAAAGCTGCAGCTTGTACTGCATGATTTTTGCTCTTGATTAGCTGGCAGAACTTGTCTCTAAGCACTCCCAGATTTGTTTCGAAGAGATTAAACCAACTGTGGTCACAAGAAGACTTTCTGTGAGAGATGAAAGGAGCCAAGATGCTATGAGTTGATCTTGGTGTTTACAGAGTGCATATTCTGGACTTGTGGCTGGAAAAATATTATCTTTGGTTAAATATGTCTCAAGGCCATAACCACTAATGGCATTCATGATCTGTTATTTTCAGATGAGAAAATTAAACTCATTGAGCTTGATGTTAATGGATTGGCTTTGAGAATATATGATTGCATTTTGATCTGCAGATGAATGAGTAGAGTGAGAGGTAGGTGTCTATGAAGAGGAAACCATTTGCTTGTGCTAAATATGTAAAAGGAAAGAAAGAGAAAATATATAGAGTCCATGGATTAACCCGGAGCTCTGATACCATGAAAGAATTCATGCTTTGCCATAATTCGTTTGGAAAGAATATAAACTTGAGAACAAAGTGTTAAATATGACAATATATTTTCTTGATTGTGATTACAAATGACTTTCCCTTCTTTATATAGAAGCTATAGATCATTCTAGATACTCTACAAATTTGAATAACCCTATATCCACTATTTAAGGGAATGAAGTGTACTATGCAGGTACAAAAATGGCTCCTCATCCAGCTGGTGTTTTATCATTTTGTACAGCACACAATCCAAGTATCAAGATGGGAACATGAGTGTATGGGGAGCCTTCCAACTCACACACTTTCCTTTATCCATCGTATCAGGTCGCAGGTTGCCAGGTCGCATACTTGTGCTGGGGAGCTCGCCAGGTCGTACTAGGTTGCCAGGTTGCATAGTCAGCTCACCAGGTCGCACCCTGCCAGGTCGCATGGCGAGCTGATCGCTTGTACTGGGGAGCTCGACAAGTTGCATAGTAAGCTTGTCAGGTCGCATAAGGTGTATCCGATTGCCAAAAAAATGGGTGGGTTCAAATGAGAACAATGTCATTATTTGCAAACCTGCGAACTAATGCTTTTATTATGTACCAGCAGTGTCTTTATTATACAATCACAGTGATTTATTAATATTTCAGTTATACACACCAATAGTGCTTTTATTATACAATCCTAATATTTTTAATTAAATAAGGAAATACACAAAAAATCTGATCCATCCATTTAATTAGATCTAAGGCCCATAATTAACCCTAGGCTCACATATAGGTATATGGTTTTCATTTGAACCTAATCCTATATATATATATATATATATATATATATATATATATATATATATATATATATATGATTGAGATCACGTGGGAACCAACTCCTTGTGTGGGAAGTAGGAACCCACATGAGCCATTAGATCAAATCTAATAAATGGTCAAAATATTATATATTAATTATATAATAAACTAATTATTATAATAAAAAGGTCATAATTGTCATTACCTATATTATCCATATATAACACACAACTAATTATGTTAATTATACCATGATCTTACTCTTATATAATTTTCCAAACTTCATGATTCCTTCTTTCCAAATTAATATAATAATTTACGCCTGATTAAATCTTGGCAACATTATTTTGCTTATTATACCTCACGAAATCCATGACAAGAGTTGTACACTTTTTTAAAATATATATTCATATTAACAAATAAAATACACATTCATAAACATAAAATATTTCTAATCTTTTGATTTTCATAATTAAATGAAAAGAAAATCTTGGAATTATGAATGATTTTTATCTCAAAAATAAAGTTTGATAATGTAATTTGCACAAACGAGATTTTCAACACAATTTAATTTGATTTATTGTTTTCACCGTAAAAGAAAAATCATTCATATTATTCTGATGCTTTCATTTAACAATTATAAGAACAAAAATCTAAACTATTCAAAATAATTAAGTTATATTAATGAGAGAAGCAGATTATCACGGTTAAGACTTGAGAAAAGTCAGCCTCACAATCCCTTTTATCTTTTTATTTTTAAAACAAAACACAAAAAAAACAACTCTTAATATTGGTATAGTTTGATAAATCAAAACTGAAACATACATAAATTCCGGTCTATATACACTTCATCTTAATCTTCGAGAAAGTTGCCTGCAAACACGTAATAAGCTGAGCAACACACACCTAAGAAACCTGAAAATCCAAAAAAAAGGGTCCTTAATCATACGGGATCTGAGTATACGCTGTCATGCCCAAACGGAACATCGGCATACATCCCTGCAAGCGCACACCTCACGCACTCCAAAAGTGTGAATAGATAAGCAAACGCAACGGCCGTCCAGAACTGCCGTCCCCAATACCACGCGAGCGGCATCCAACGTCTCACTGTTCCGATAACATTTAAAAGCAATTTCCAAGAGCAAGCCCATCACCACATGGAACCTAAAGAAATGCGGCCATCAGCTCGGCAATTTGCCCAACGCGCCCAGGAAAGGGTAAGTCAGGATTTCAAAGTCCTCCAAGAAATGTTGTCTCGACGTACATCCATGTCTCGTGAAGATAATTAGGTATGGAAGGCATGCTAAGGTTCTCCACCACCATCTCGGCTGTAATCACATCTTGAATCTAAAATAAGCACCAACTAACATTTGTAATGAGCATATCTATTGTCTATGATGAGTCCAAAAAGTTGAACTACCAAATATAGGGGGTACTAACCTCAGAATAGAGATCAGTGACCTAGATGGAACTTCAAATATACCACAACGACCTCCAAAGTCTCCCGCGATCCTCCAAGGGACCTCACCGTTCCTGCAAAACAACGCCTAGAACGGGCCGAATTTCGAGCCCGTTAAGGCCCTCCGACGTTTAAGTTAATAAGCGAAAGTAACACTTCTTCTCTCTCAATCAATAATGTCAATGTGCAAAGATAGTAAAATGCGTAATAAGCCTTAACCCTTAAAAGAGAAGCCGAAGGCTCCTTTTATAGGGATAGGATAAGATCCCCAATATCTAGGGTTACCTTTCATAATAAGAATTCCATTCACACTAGGATTCTACAATCGACTCTCAATTGGGACTCCTCATACATGGTAAGTTCCCATAAACAACAAARTTCTCRATAGATARCARAATTAAGCCGGGGCATACAGCCCACCAGGCCCATAYTAARTCACGTATGTCAAATCCACAAACGGGCTCAAGTACTCAGCCCAAATCACAAGAGATCGCGACCCTATATGAAAAGTCCTCCCCATACTACAGGTCGCTACTCTTCACAAATAGTCCACTCAAATCATCACAGCTCGCCCATCTCCCAGGGGCACACCCTCCCTAGGAAATGAGGTCGCTTTTCATAAATATTCACATTTATCACATAAAATCACGTATAATTATTTTAGTCCGTATCAGCTAGTCCCCCATGTTCTAGCTGATTGAGGTATGAAATTAGGTAAGACATGTAAACACAGAATTTCACAACAACAAAACATCAATATATTTTACTAAAGCTCGCATCAGAATCACCCGATTTCAACAAACCGAGCTATAACAGGTCGCAACACGTGCACGCGACCTGAAAGGTACCGAGCTCTCTTCTTAAGAAATAATCATAAGTCCCCAAGTATATCAACTTAGGTTGCACACGAGATGAATCATTACGAGCTCAATCTACTTTTTCATAAAGCGACCTGGAAATACCACTGTACCAGTCGACCTCAAAAATGCAAGACCATAATCATAATAAAACCATAAAGTCAAAACACGCTTTCCTCTCTCTATCCCATCTTAGTGACACTTCATTAAATGCGGCCTGCCACGCGTCACCATCTTAAAATCTCGGCATATAATAAGTTCAGTGGGCCTAAGAATTGATGTCCCAAAACATTCCCTTTGCAAACCCTAATTAATCCCGCTCCTATCTGTCACATCAGCTTTTCCGTCTCCCCATACAAATCCTTTTCGCCTCCCCAAATCACCATTTTACGCTATCTCAATTAAAATTTTCACCATTGTCTCTCTGCAAAAAAGCTCGCCAAATCGCAATTACTCAAGGATCCACCGTTAATTCGCCGCTTACCAGCGATCTATAAGCTCGTCAATATGTGTAAGTCCCCAAATTCTCTTTCAAATTTAATTATAATATCAAAATTTCAACTGCATCTGCTGAGTTATGCTTATTTACTGTGTTATCCCTCCCCCTGGATATATCTGATATGAAATAATCATTAGCAACATCCGACAATAACCCCTTAATCCAATCTCTTTCTCCCGACTCCGATTTCGCTGAAAATCCCTTCATTATTGAACAAAGGCCAAAACCCTTAGCATTACCCTCCTCTGGCCTACGCGACGAGCCAGAGGGTGATGTTTCATGGGAAGAACTTCAAGCCCAAACCGTAACCAATAATCCCTTTGGCGGCCTCCCCCTTCTTACTCTTGAGGCTCCCCTTATCCCAAAAGGCATTCCCCTTCGCGAATCGAGGAATCCCGCATCCTCCGAACACTTCCGAGAGAATCCTGTAACTTTAGATAAATCCCTTTCCTTCGACGACCTGCCCTCATTATCCCTAACAACCAAGGAAGTGAAACATAACTATTGGCTACTTCCTGACACTAAAAAGCTGGAATATTTTAAACGTATCATCAACCTTCCTCCTACTGCCAAAATGGTTTTACCCGACAGCCCGCATGCCGACCCCATGCGACCTTCTCCTAACCATATTACTTTATTTGATTCACTATTGGTAGAAGGATTTAGGTTCCCAGCTCACCAATTCTATGTTGAGATCTCTAATATGTATAATATATCACTTCTTCAACTAACTCCCAACTCCATGAAGTACCTGGCCGGATACCTCCTGCTCTGTAAATATTACAATGCCCGTGCCGACCCGAGTTTCTTTCATTTTTGTTTCCAAATAAAATACCAACAAAATTCCTTTTATCTCTCCTATCGTTTAGGGCGACCAAAATTCCTCACTAGTCCCCCTAACAAAGTCCACGAATGGAAGAAAAACTTTTTCTTCATTCATAATACTGAAGCTTGGCCTTTTATAACCGAGCTGAAAGATCGTACTCCCCCGCAAATCAAGCCAACAACCTCCAAGGAAAACCCCCTGTTATACCAGAAACACTTTGACCAACTCGTGGAATGGAGCCGACATCCCTTCGACCTGGCTCTCATCACCAGCTGCTCTACCATATTTCGTTATGCGGGCATTGACTCTTGCCCGGTGGATCCGGATCTTGCCATTTCTAACTCTGAATTCGCTGGGTATTGTAGGTTTTGCAATTATATTCATCCGTGTGTATTAAAGTGAAAATATAACATAATCTCCTTATTTTTCGGTTTCCTTCATCAATTCCTGCGCAGCTGCTCTCCCTGAAGAAAAGAAGAAGCAAGCTACCTCTTCCACATCTCGCACCGTCCCTACCTCCAGCAATACCGATAAGACCGCTCGACCAACACCTGAACCGGTCGACGATGAAGAGGAGGTACAGCTAATCCGTCGAGCTAAGAAGGGCAAGCGACCTCTGTCAGACGCCCCCAACAGTCCAAAAGCCCGAGGTCCAAAGGCCCGAAGTCCAAGCCCTCCAAAAGAAAAAAAACGTCGTCTCCAGAAAGGACTGCCGACAGCCTCTGCTAGCACTGCGGATTTTAGTAAGGTGCTAGCAAAACTGGATACAACCACCGATGTTGAAACTCTCCTCAGCGAGCAATTGCTTAAGCAGGTAAACCCATTGAATTCTCATCCTTAACCAATTTCACAAATACTGAACACTTACAAAATACCTTAATACAGATGAAACCTGTACTTGGCAAGTTCGCGGAGGAATTTATAGCTCATTCAACAGGGTCCGATCTGCAGCAAACTGTTGACGAGCTAACAACCCGAGCTGAACAGCAGACCAAGCAGCTATCTTTGACACAGGGGGAGCTAGACAAAGCGCTCCAAAGGGTGAAAGCACGTGACAAAAGGCTGGCAGTTTCCCTCAGTCAGATCAATAGTCTGAAGGATGAGATGGCGCGCTTGAATGGCGAGTTAGGCAAAAAGGCCGAGGAGTCCGCACAACAATCTGAGGAGCTCGCTCGAAAGGCGGAAGAGCTCTCTCTTCAGCAACAAAAACACTCAGAGCTCCTCAAGACGGCCCGTGAAGAAGGCATTTCGGAGGGTCAGAGAACATTCCTCCTTAGTGAAAACGGCCGAAAGTTCATCGATGCGTACCGTCAAGAGCTCATCCAGGCCTACGAAAAATCATCAATATACTTRGGTCTAATGGCTCGTGGTGCTACCGAATGGGTTGTTGAGACTGCCAAAATCATCAAGGAAGAGGTGGCCGAGTTAAACGTCACATACACTCCGGACGCTAAGGCCATCATTTACAAAATGACCCCCTTCAGCTTTTTTAAAGGTGACTGGAAACATTCCATCCATGCGAAGTGGTGGCTACGTTGTGAGAGTCAAGCAGCACTGGCCACGGGAGTATATGGCGAGCTACAAACGCCTCTGGAGGACCTACTTCCTGAGCCCGCACCTGAGTCTATGCCGGAATCTGACTGCACTATTATTACAACACCCGAGCCTGCGCCCTTAAGTCTTACCCCTGTGCCTGAAAAGACTGCTCAAAACCCTTAATAGCTTTCAGCCCGCTATTTATGTACTCAGACATTCTTATTTGAATTCAAACACAATCAATATATCACTATTTGTAAGCACTCTCAAGTCAATCATAATATCTTATATCAAATAAAAAGTATATTAGCTCGTCACATGATCATTCCAGCTCGCCATGAGCGTCATCATATTAGCTCGCCATGAGCGTAATTACTGTCACACAATCACAAAATACACAATAACTTTCAACTTATTAACACGAGAAAAATATTAGGGTATACTTTCATCTCAACCACATGCAAACACAATCTCATTCAAAATATCAAGAGTTATATATTCTGGCAGGATTTATCCTTTGCCCGTTTCACAAGTATTTGTAAAACTCCATCATAAATAATCGTCGACATAATGAGAGCGTCGGACTTAAACAATCATCGACCTAATGAAAGCATCCGAATTAAACAAGCATCGACCTAATGGAAGCGTCGGAATTATCAAGAGTAGTATAATCTAGCAAGATTTATCCTCTGCCCGTATCACAAGTATTTGTAAAACTCAATCATAAAAAACTGATTAACTTGTATTTATCTTGATTTAAGTTAGTATTCTATTTAGTTTTTATTATTGTTTTAGGTATAAGTTGGATAAAATGAGCTTATTTTCGTATTTTCTTATCTCCAACTTATTTTATTATATTTATTTAATTTTATGTTTATTTTAAGTGTTTGAGGTATTTAGGTTTGGAAGATAGTCGAGGATGGGTGTACGAGTGGAGTTTCAGCGAAAACGGGCCGCGATTTGAAGAATTTAAAGCTGTCATACTTTCTATAACGTATTTCTACCAGTAAACGTTCTAGAAAGCCATGGCCGACCACAACCCTCTGTAGCGTCGACTTCGCGTCGGTCGACTCCAGAACTGATGTTGATCGACGCTGCTGCCAAGGTGTCTGTAGCGTCGACTTCGCATCGGTCAACGCGAGAACTGATGTTGATCGACGCACCTGCCACGGTCTCCGTAGCGTCGACCAGTTCGCGTCAGTTGACGCGAGAACTGACGTCGATCGACGCGCCTGCCACGACCTCTGAAGCATTGACCAGTTTCGCGTCAGTCGACGCCAGAACCGACGTCGATCGACGCGACGGCCCAAAACGTGAATTTTAGGGTTTCTTGTGCGCCAAGTCATTAAATTACTATATAAACCCTTCATATTTCGGTTTAGACACATATCCACGACCCAAAACACCTATCTAGGGTTAAGAAACCTATTTCCAACACCCTCCAGTATATTTTCAAGATCTACGTCGAAGATTCAAGATCCGAAGCACGGAGACGAAGACGTTCGTTCAAGCTCCGATTTTATCGACCAAGATCAACCGTTCGTAGTCCATATCTACAGCAATCCTTCAGCACTTTTTATTCAATAATAAGTTTTCTAAACTCTAGTTATTTTTCTTAGATTAATTGTTAGTTAATTCATGTTTTTAAGTATTTATTGCTTTTCGTTTGATAATTAGAATCGTTGAACGTTGAATCGCTGAGCTTGGACCTTGAGATTTTTAGTTTTATTATTAATATAGTTGCTGCGTTTTCTTATTGTTCATGCTTGGTGATGAGATTTGTTCATGTTAGTTTAATTATTGCTTAGTTTGGATAAATAGTTGATAATCGGTTTACGTTATGCGATTGCTTGAGGATTTTGATATTGATCTTATTCTTGAGAAATCATATGCTTAATTTAGTTCGTAGTAGTTTGATACATGCTAGGTAATTTTAGTTAATTAATTGATATTTAATTCATGCTATGCAATTGCTTGGGAATTTTAGAATTAATTTCGTTCTTGAGACTTCATATGCTTGATATTCGTAGTAATAGTTCAATTCATGCTAGTTGGTCCAATTAGTTTAGTTTAATTAATTTAGATAATTAGTTAAAGTTAATTAATATTTCTTTTCGATTCATAGTTAATAATTTCAAAAACCAAATTTATACAAGTTCTCGTGTTTACATTGTGATTAAACAAACATTAAAATTCCGAACATCAGTCCTTGAGAGGCGACTCGAGTTAAGCTTGCCAAACCTACACGGGATCCCGTTATTTTGCGGGTGAGCTATTAAATTTCTGACAATTATTTATAAAGTAGGCACACACAAAAGCTCGAATCAAAAATTGGCGCCGTTGCCGGGGACTGAAATAGGTTTTGATAATGTTTGTTCGTGTTATTTGCTTTTCTGTCTATTTGTATAAAGGGTTCTTTGTTTTCCACTCGATGCGTTGATGTCGTTTGCGGTTGATGATAGGATGTCGAGAAGTCGAGGATTTCAATCGACAGCCGAACAATGGTATGAAA
Source organism: Phtheirospermum japonicum (assembly GCA_014905375.1). Lineage (NCBI taxonomy): Eukaryota > Viridiplantae > Streptophyta > Magnoliopsida > Lamiales > Orobanchaceae > Phtheirospermum > Phtheirospermum japonicum. The sequence goes on along the minus strand of BMAC01000413.1, from coordinate 521,388 downwards.
ATCCATTCGATTTTCTTGTTCCTAGACCGGCCATTCCAATAAATCCTTTGATGAAAGAGTATGAAATAGATGATTGGTACTACGCACAACTGCCGGAATTCCATGGGCATGAGAGCGAGGATCCGGTGGAGTTCATTCGAAAATACGAAGCAGTCACCCATACTTTTCCTCTACTCAACCTTACAAGAGAGCAAATTAGGAGACGTTTCTTTTCTTTGGCAACTAAATGGTAAAGCATATCAATGGCTGATAAACTTGGGGCCCGATTCTTTGCCAAATTGGGAGGACGTATACGAAGAATTCACGTTGAAATTTTTACACTCCTAGATGGCAACAATACTACTCAAGCCGAGATGATGCTCCATACACCCCACATATTTTTATTGACGAGTCTTACAATTCTTACTTTTCGAGCCATGAATGTAGCCGCTGCGGAGCACTTGGGCATTGGGTGACTGAATGCCAAGTTACGTTTACCGAGGAGCCACTGGAGGATGATATTTCCACAGAGTCTAATGCTTCTTACGACCACTTTTCCTATTATCCTAGCTGTGATTAACACGAGCTTGATGATCAATTTTTAGCGCGGCAAGAGGTTTAAGAAGCTGAGACCATTTTTCATGCAGACGACATTGAGCAATTAACGGATGATGACTTATCTAAGATTGCGGAGTATTTAGAGAGTTCGAGTGCTCGAATAATAGCTTCGTTGAGAGAATCGTCGAGCGCGGGGGATGAGGAACCAATTATTGATGTTGTGGAGCCCATCGCCGAGGTAGAGATTCCGAGCCCAACTCCTTGTTTAGAGGAGGAATGTAACGATGAGGTTATGGAAGATTTGGATGAATTTGTCCCTCTTGTGCTTGTTGATGTCGTGTTGGATGATGATGTGAAGATTTTGCCCTTGGGGAATCCGGAGGTTGATGTAGTGATGGGTTTGCTTGAGTCTTGCAATGTGGTGCCGATTTTGGAGAATGTGATTGTTGAGCCTCACGAGATTCCGGTAGATGCTGCGAATTCAAGCTTAATTGAAGGAGTTGGAGGGGATGAGCAAATTTTAGAAAATGAATTTACTCCTCTTGAACTAGATGGTTTAGACGACAACGCCGAATTTTTCAACCGGGAGGCAGCAATTTTGGGGATAAATGCAAACAACATTGCTGTGGACGATATAAATTTTGATGAATTTTTAGATGAGGATGTTATGCCACACGAACCGTTAATGAATTTTGATTTTGACGTGGTGGACGAATTAATCAAGGAAGATGCGAAGGCCAAGTCTATTTTGGAGCCACCCAAAGCTTTCAACAATTTAGAGATAGAGATGGTGGATGATAAAGTAAAGGGACTTGGAGTGGAGGATGATAGATTCTTGTGTTCGATGGATTTACTCGTTTATACAAAGGTTGTGGATCACCATGTGCCCGAATTGATTGTTGATGTGTTTATGGTGATAGATTATTCTCTTTTTCGACCCCCGAAGCGAGTTAATATTTTTGTTCTACAATTTTCTTACCATGCACGCCTTGGAGGAATACATTGCCTATGCTTACTGTTGGAGAACACTAAGGCGTGGCACGATCGTCACCTTTTCTTAGATCCGGGATAGCATCGTTCGTAGAAGGCGTCAAGCTTTTGACGTTAAACAAGCGCTTCTTGGGAGGCAACCCAAGTATTCATTTTATTTTCTTTTTATTAGTTAGTTTGTTTTTGTTCGTTTGTTTGTCTTTCTAGGTATTTATGCAAGACATTTTCGATCACGATTGGAGACGAAAGATGATTGCACAAGCGCTTTTTGGAGTCGCTCGACTATTTTTAGGGACGTTTTTCTTATTCCCTTTCTCCCTTACTTTTACTTTTCTTATACTCGTTTATGGCAATCAGGGGATTGCCGAGTTTTTAGAGGGGGGGTGGTTGAGTTATAGTTGAAATTTGTGCAATTTTTAAATTTTCGTGGGTTTGTAGTGCTAAATTTTACGTGATTGATCACTATTTCTGCTCTGAATTGTGTTTGTATGGTATGCCTGTCAAAGTTAGCTAAGTGTGATTTGAGGTTCTAGTCATTAGAGCGTGCATAAGTGCATTAATTTTTCAAAATTTATTATTTATATATTGTAAAATGGTACTTGGACGCAATTGATTTCTCAAAACCTTAAAAGCAGCGTCAATTCGAAAAAATTTCATGCAAAAAGCATGTGAGTAGCCTGAGTGATTATCATCATTGCATGTACTTGATAGAGTACATCGAACACAAGAATCGATCGACGCGCCTGCCACAGTCTCTGTAGCGTCGGTCGACGCGCCTGCCACGACCTCTGAAGCGTCGACCAGTTTCGCGTTAGTCGACGCCAGAACCGACGTCGATCGACGCGACGGCCCAAAACGTGAATTTTAGGGTTTCTTGTGCGCCAAGTCATGAAATAACTATATAAACCCTTCATATTTCGGTTTAG
>BMAC01000413.1:457474-517484 GCA_014905375.1 Phtheirospermum japonicum | reverse complement strand
CCCTCCGGTCCAGAGTTACCCTCTCCCACCTCAAACAACAACTTTTTCTTTCGACGAGCTTCATGCGAGAGAAGTGCCCTCTGGTCCAAAGTTACCTTCTCCCGCGACCCATCTATGCATAATACTTCTTCAAATGGCACACATTCCAGCTTCGCGGTAAAACCTTTCCTTTCGCAGTCTTGAGGATGTATGCCCCTCCTCGCAACACTTTTATTACCTTGAATGGCCCAATTCAGTTCGGCTCTAATTTTTTGGTCGCCTTCAAGGCATCAGCTCTCTTCCAAACCAAATCACCGACCTGAAAACGACGGTGTTTAACATGTTTATTAAAGGCAGCCTGCACTCGTTGTTTATAATGTTCCACCCGAGCTGCAGCTTTATCTCGTATCTCATCAATCATTTCAATTGCTCCGCGAGCTAACCTCTCATTTTCTTCCACATTGAACGCTAATAGTCGCTGTGATTCTCCAACTATCTCAGCAGGAATGACCGCGTCCATTCCATAAACCAAGCTAAACGGCGTTTCCCCCGTGGTAGTTCGGGGAGTCGTTCGATAGGCCCATAGAACCGACGCGAGCTCGTCTTCCTAGAGTCCGCCTGCTTTCTCCAATCGCAGCTTAAGTCCCTGCACAATTATTCGATTAGTGGCCTCAACCTGTCCATTAGCCTGTGGATGCACCACGGAAGCAAAAAGTTGCTTCATCCCCATATCCTTGCACCACTTTTGCATCTTTCGCCCATTAAACTGGGTCCCATTGTCCGAGACTAAAATTCGCGGTACTCCAAACCTGCAAAATATATTATCAAAAAGAAAATCCATATGTGCTGTTCGGTAGTTCCCGTGACGGCCTCAGCTTCCACCCACTTGGTGAAATAATCAATGGCCACCACCAAATATTCCTTATTACTCGGGGTCCTTGGAAAAGGACCCACAATATCAATCCCCCATTGCGTAAACGGGCAAGGCGAGCTCATCACATTCATCTACTCGGCTGGTATATGAATAATCGAACCATGCTTTTGGCACTTCTCACAAGTTCGGACTAGCTCGCTAGCCATAGCCTTCATCCCAGGCCAAAAGAAACCTGCTCGCAATATTATGTTCATCAATTCCTTCCCCTTCGTATGATCACCACAGTATCCCTCATGTATCTCTTTTAGCACCTCCACCCCACGTTCTTTTGCCAAACATTTCAGAAGAGGTCCAAATCGCGACTTTTTATACAATTCATCATTTATCACACAGAAGCGAGCTGCGACTCTAGTATCTTTTGTGTTTAATCTCTCCACACCTTCTTGTGCTTTGAGCAGAACATCCCAAATGGGCCCACGCCAGTCATCCTTATCCTCGATCTCCATGACCTCTACTCCTTTTTCAATACTACTACCATCTAACTGCATCAACGTGACTTTTCGAGTATCACAAGTCATTAATGCTCCTGCTATTTGAGCGAGCTGATCTGCCCGTGTATTTTCAGCTCGCGGTAAATGTTCCAACGTGAACTCTTCAAAGTGAGCTGCTTCCTCTCACAATTTTCCCAAATACATTGTCATACGCTCTTCTCTGGTTTCAAAAGAAACATCGAACTGCCGAACTACTAGTTGGGAATCAGTATATGCCCATAATCTCTGAGCTCCCAACTCGCTAGCCATCTTGATCCCCTGTAACACAGCCTCGTACTCAGCCTCATTATTGGATGCCTAATACCCCAACTTAATTGCAAACTCCAAATTCTCTCCTTCCGGGCTAGTTAATACGATGCCTAACCCTGCCCCTGATGCCATGGTCGAACCATCAGTATATAAAGTCCATGCTTTCAGCTCTATCTCTTCATCGACCTGTTTTGTCATCTCTTGCAAGAAGTCCGCTAATACTTGTGCTTTGATAGTGGTCCTGGGCTCATACACCACGTCATACTCACTCAGCTCCACTTCCCACTTCACCAAACGCCCAGACACATTTGGATTGCCCAAAACTTGTTTCAAAGCCAAGTTAGTATGCACCCTCACTCTATGACTCAAAAAATAAGGTCGCAACTTTCTTGCTGTGGTAACCAATGCGAAACCTCCTTTCTCGAGCTCGGTGTACTTCAACTCAGCACCCGCAACATCCTGCTAATATAGTAGATGGGTTTTTGCATGCCTTCCTCCTCTCTTACCAATACCGAACTCACAGCGACTTCACCCACCGACACGTATAAAATTAACTCTTCTCCTGGCATGGGTTCAGTCAGCAGCGGTATTTTTGCTAAGTACTTTTTCAACTCTTCAAAGGCATCCGCTGCTTCCTTTGTCCACTCAAACCGAGATCCCTTTCGAAGTGCCCTAAAAAAGGGGACACCTCGCTCCGCCGATCTGGAAATAAAACGGCTAAGGCCTGCCATCCGACCTGTTAATATTTTTACTTCTGGTAAGTCGCCCCGCATTTTTTAACCCAAAAGGCATGGATACAAAACAGTATGTACCAGTGGAAGTGACGAAACTCACTTTAGGCTGATCTTCTTTGGCAAGAGGTATCTGATGGTATCCCTGCGAAGCATCAATCATACTCAATAGCTCGCACCCAGAGGTAGAGTCCACCAATTGATCAATTCTTGGTAAAGGATAATGATCTTTAGGACAGGCCTTGTTCAAATCTCGGAAATCTATGCACATCCTCCACTTCTGCTCCAGCTTTGGTACCATCACAACATTGGACAAGTACTCAGGGAACTGAATCTCCCTGATATGTCCAGCTTTTAACAGCTTCTGCACCTCCTCCTCAATAACCTTATCGAGCTCGGGTCCGAAATGCCTCCTTTTCTGTTTTACAGGTCTAGCTTCTGGGTCCGCATTCAAATGATGTTGCCCGACCTTCGGTGATACCCCAGTCAACTCCTTCTCCCCAAAAGCAAATACATATCGAAATTCTCTCAACAAGCTAATCATCTCGTCTTTTAATCTTTCAGATAGCAAGGTGCCTATCTTCGTAGTATACTCTGGATGGTCCTTCTCTAAGGAGATCTCCATTAACTCTTCATTCGGCTGGATAGAGGTCGCTTGTTCTTTTATCTTTTTTGGGCTAAGTATACCTTCCGGCCGATCACCATCTCTCTCTCGTTTGTTCTCCATCAACCCCCTTCTGACCGCCATTTGGTAATAAGACCTCGCGACCTGTTGCTCAGCGATGACCTCCCCTACCTTGTCACCTACCGGATATTTTATGCTCATGTGATAGGTCGATGTTACCGCCTGAAATGCATTAAGAGCAGGTCGCCCCAATATTGCATTGTAGGCCGACCTCCCTCGGATGATCAAAAACTTCAAGTCTTTCTTCATTCGGCTCACGCCCTTTCCCAACACTACTTGTAACGTTATCTCGCCTTCCGTATTTACCTGTGCCCCATTGAACGCATATATGGGTGTATTCACAGATCACACCCTCTTATCCACCTCCATCTGCTCAAGACAATCTGTATAGATAATGTTTACCAAACTCCCATTGTCTATAAAGATCCTGCTAACTTCATAGCCCGCTATCTCTGCCTCAATCACCAGCGCGTCATTATGATTCTCCTGCAGCCCACGCCTATCATTGGGGCCAAAAGATATGATTGGCCCCACCACCTGTGGCTGCCTGCTAACACTAGCGACCTCCCAAGTTCTATTGCGAGCTGATTTTACATGCTTCTTGCGCGCATTATTAGAATCACCATCCGTTGGGCCTCCCGAAATCATATTTATCCTCCCCTTATTTCCCCTGGGCCCTCCGAACTTCTGGTTTCTCTGACGCCCTTGTCTCGTGGCCTGCGCAGGAGGTGGACCTCCCGGTGAGGGTGGAGGCAACGTCCTCCTCTGCTCGCTCGGCTCCTTCTCTTTGTAGATTACCTCCTTCAGATGCCCTGCATTTATAAGTCTCTCTATCTCCTCCTTGAGGTGTCTGCATTTTTTCGTGAAATGCCCGTAATTGTTATGGAATCGATAAAAAGAGATAGTTTTCGGATGTGTTGGGACGGGTGTGCGATCCTCCGGCCACTGTATTAGATCAGGTATCGAACGCTCCATGACACCAAACACCTTAGCTTGTGGTAAAGCCAGTGGTGTGAAATCCTCCTCCCTCCAGATTTTCATATTCGGCTCTTGTCTCGCACTGACCCCAGCATTTGAGGCCAAGAGTCCGCGTATACCTCTTCTATGCTCCCTCCTCAGTTCTCTCTCGGGCGCTCTTTCCCTCGCGTTAGCGACCTCTCTACCGAAACGCAATCGGTGTTCTTCCTCTTCCTCTTCTACCTGTACATATTTATGGCATCTCGCGAGAACTTCATCGTACGTGCGAGCTTCTTTCTTTACCAGCGACCTCCGCAAATCCTCCCTCCTTAAACCTTGATGCAAAGCTCCATCTTTCATCTCGTCCGTGGTGGTAGGGACCTCCAAAGTAGCATTGGTAAACCTATTAACATACTGTTTCAGTGTCTCGTCAGGTCGCTGTGCCATTGCGAAGAGCGACTAGGTTGTCTTCACGCTCTGCCTGACGCTAGAGAACTGCTTCAGGAAGGCAGCTCGCAACACCTGATAACTCATAGTTTTACTGCTCGGGAGTTGGTAAAACCAATTCTGTGCAATCCCTCTCAAGGTGGACACAAAGGCTCGACATGCCACAGCCTCCGCATAGTTATGCATCATCCTCGCGTTTTCAAACAACTGCAAGTGTGCGACTGGATCAGTCATTCCCCGGTACTGAAAATCTAACTCCTTATAATTTCGAGGCATCGCTGTGTGCATCATCTCTTCTGAAAATGGATGCCTTTCCTCCCCTTCCAACTTTTCTCCATCCATCCGCTTCTGCAATTTCAGCATGGCCTCCTGCAACTCTCTGAAGGCCTTAGTATGTTGTACCACCTGGCTCTTTTCTCTTCTCTCCTTATGACCTCTGTCACCTTTTCGCGACCTCCCCCGAGAGCCACTACTCGAGTCTGAGGTAGGGGTGTTGCTCCCACTATCATCCTTATGATGCTTGCGACCTCTACCCTTGTAACGATCTCGCCTTAGCTTTATTCCCCTCCGTGTGTGAACACGAGAATCTATGGATGAGGAGGAACTAGAGATATCTCCTTTCTTTCTCTTGTTAATCCCCTTCTTCTTCTTTGTCTCCCGAATCGTTGACTCACCCTCTTTGTCACCGTTTAATTTCTCGCTCTTATCCTTCCCCTTGCTCAGCTCGCAACCCAAATATTTACGCAACTCCTCCTGCTTTTCAACAGGTACAAAGTCCATAAGCCCCGCCAGGAATCCCTTCTTGCCTTGATCAGGTACCTCCTTCGATGGATTTCCCCCTCATGTTGCCTCGGGGATCAATTTTTGTGGTTCTATCCCAGGCGCCTGCTTCTCCACTTCTTCCGCCAGTCCCTTTCCATCTTGCTTTTTAGGAGAAGGTGGAGGTGTATTGCTCGCATCTCGAATCAGAGGACTCATGTGAGGGTACTCCTGCTCCTCCCCTGGGACGTCTTTCCCAGCAAGATGCACGAATCTATTCTTTCTCTTCTTGTTGTTGGACCCGGATCCGTATTCCAAATCTCTCGGTATTATGTTCATCTCCTTCATGTTTCATTTATGCAATCTCTCACGCCTTTCGCTCAAAGACTCGATGTCTCTCTTTCCCACAGACGGCGCCAATTTGATGAGTCCAAAAAGTTGAACTACCAAATATAGGGGGTACTAACCTCAGAATAGAGATCAGTGGCCTAGATGGAACTTCAAATATACCACAACGACCTCCAAAGTCTCCCGCGATCCTCCAAGCGACCTCACCGTTCCTGCAAAACAACGCCTAGAACGGGCCGGATTTCGAGCCCGTTAAGGCCCTCCGACGCTTAAGTTAATAAGCGAAAGTAACACTTCTTCTCTCTCAATCAATAATGTCAATGTGCAAAGATAGTAAAATGCGTAATAAGCCTTAACCCTTAAAAGAGAAGCCGAAGGCTCCTTTTATAGGGATAGGAGAAGATCCCCAATATCTAGGGTTACCTTTCATAATAAGAATTCCATTCACACTAGGATTCCACAATCGACTCTCAATTGGGACTCCTCATACATGGTAAGTTCCCATAAACAACAAATTTCTCCATAGATACCACAATTAAGCCGGGGCATACAGCCCACCAGGCCCATAATAACTCACGTATGTCAAATCCACAAACGGGCTCAAGTACTCAGCCCAAATCACAAGAGATCGCGACCCTATATGAAAAGTCCTCCCCATACTACAGGTCGCTACTCTTCACAAATAGTCCACTCAAATCATCACAGCTCGCCCATCTCCCAGGGCCACACCCTCCCTAGGAAATGAGGTCTCTTTTCCATAAATATTCACATTTATCACATAAAATCACGTATGATTATTTTAGTCAGTATCAGTCTACTAGTGTTTTTATTTTATTAGTTTCAGTTGATCGACTTGAAGCACTTGTGTCCTCTCAACTCGTCGCTGCCACCTGGACCACACCCAAGGCGCCTGTTTGCCTCCTTCTGAAGGAGCTGAAGTAAAAATAAATTGGGGGCAACAAAATAAAAATCAGTACTTTTGAGACAACTTATATATTTTGTGTTAGTTACAAACTACCCACGAGATTTAGTATAATTTTAAAAAAGGGACCAAATACTAATATTTATTTCTGTAAAATAAAAATACAACTATTAAGGAAACTTTCGGGGTGTATTTGTAATTTTGAAGGATGAATGGGTCTTTTCTGTAATTAAGATAACCTTTAGAGGTGGTTTTAGAAGACTAGTATAGTATACATACCCTTTGATTAGAGAATGAGCATCGCTAGACAAAAATGTTGGCAGCTTGACTTTGTCCTTCAGTATCTTTTGTTGAATTTTCTGTCGATTTCCACCGACAAATGGCGGCTGCAAACATAAACTCAATAACTTAAGTATTGCTAAATATAGAAACTAATAGCACAAGATTTGAGAATCTGAAAGTTTAAAAAAAAAAAAAAAACAACCCTAGCATATATATAATTGTAGCCCTTTTACAGTAAAGACAAAAAAAATAAATATAATCATTATGTTGCTTTAAACCCAGTAAGGAAAATTTCAAGTGGATGGCAATAAGCATTTGACGTATAAGCCAAGAACTAACCTTTCTGGTCAAGCATTTGACTTAAAGGGCACAGCTGGTGCTTCATGAAGAAGAAAATGCTTACAATGTGACAAAAAAACATAAAAAAAGAAATGCTAAGTTTCACTTGACAAGCATCACCGGCCAAGCAAATTAGCATACTAAACAATATAATGAAACTTAAAAAACATAATCAAATATGAAAAATTAGCAAACTTCAGTGATGACACACTTACTGCTAAAACAAAAATTACAAAATAAAAATAAAAAATTATAACTACCATGCAGCCTATAAACATAGAGATTAAGATCCCACACCACTCTAGAGTTTATAGCAACAACTATTTAGTTTAATAACATCTTTGATTCAGTAGATTAGCACTACATAAAGTTAAACTAAAGGAACTTCTTATAAGCAAAATCGACAACCGTAGGCTACTTTATAACAATAATTTCTTATTTTAATAACATCTCCGAGTCAGTAAATTAGCACTGCTTCAGATAAATATACACAACATATAATAGCATCTAAAAGCATAATAAACTACATATAATAGCATCATCACATAAAAAAAATTAGCATCATAGGAATAATGCACAAAAAAAGAAGCAATTTTTTTTCCGATAAAATCTTATTAGCATACTGCTTATTATATTTTGTAAGCATATCATGCCCATATTATTAGCATACAGCCATAATAACTAGCATACATTTATATTAGAATACATTTATAATTAGCATATCATGCCCATATTATTAGCATACTGTCATAATAACTAGCATACATTTATATTAGAATACATTTAGAAATAGAACACAGCCCCTGTAATTAGCATATAGTCCATATAATTAGCTTAAGTTTATTTAGCATGCTCCAAATTATTATTTAGCACACAAACTACTTATGTTTTCCAACATACGCTAAAAATGTGTTTTTTAGCATTTCTGTTATGTATATTCAGCAAACTCAATTTGATGAAACTGTTAAAAGGTTAAAGGACGAGATATGATAACTAAAATTCCTGATCTATATTAAAGCAGTATATTAAAGCTAAACTGCAGTGCCGCAGTAAGGTGCAACTCTTGCAGAGGTAACGTACTTCTACTGGTGTTGTTACTAAACGACAGCGTACATAAAAAATTGGAAATGGTACAAATGCTAAAGCATAAGAGTACCATACTAGGGGGCCGAAGAGAGTAGCGACCCAGTGGTAGAGATTGTCGCCTTTGGGGCCGGCGGAGCAATCGGGTGAGGGTCCGTACTCAGCTCCGACATCTCCTTCTGTATTCTCTTCCCCGAAACCGAATTTGAAGTCGACGGCCACGACCGGCCGCCGCTGCCACCTCCTCTTCCGCCACCGCCGCCCGCCAACAACATCATCACGCTGCTGCTATTACTCATTTTAAAAAATATTCGAGAAAATCAGACTAATCCATCTTTTCTGCTATAGTAATCGTAACTCGTAACTACGGCTCGGTTTCATTGATTGTCTAGAAATCTGGGAGGCTTTGATTTGGGGAAGACGCTTCAAAACGTAACCAGATTTTGCAGAAAATTGAAAAACCGCGAATTTGGGGAGGCTTTGATTTTGGGATTTTCCGCTGATTTGGGGCGATATCAGAAATGACATAGATGCCCTCCAATACACAAATAATACGGGCGCGTGTGCTGTAATTAATGTAACATACCTTATATACTGTAATCAACAAGCATTGTTTGATCAACAAATTTAAGATTAGTTCTCGGTTCCCACGTAGGGCATGGTTTCCATAAGATCCCACCCCAATATATATATAGAGTTTGGTTTAAATGAAAATCCGTCATTATATGTGAACGTAGGGACTCATCTACACCATAGATTCATTTAATCAAAGGTAATATTTAATTCAAAATTTGTGTTTAAAAATGAAAAATATGAAATTCAAATGCTGGTTTATTGATTGAGATGAATTATACTAATTGCCAATTGTATATTATCTTTCCTTTTCTTTTAAAAGGAAAAAAAAGATTGTATTTTATCTTTTCTTTTCTTTTAAAAGGAAAGATAGATTTTCCATAAAAATTATTAATTTACTTAAAAAAGAGATTAAAAATAAACTAATGACGTTCTTAAGTAAATTACTCATGTATTAATAATAGGGGCGATTGTCAAATACTACATAAGAAAAAACATTTTTGCCAAATACTCTAACCAATTATAGAAAATGTCAAATAGTTCAACCATAAATATATAATTACAATGTTACCCCTATTAAAGATAAAATAATAATAATATCAATAAACAACACACCACCACCACTACTCCATTCCACCTCCCGCCGGCCACCCCCACCGCTGTCATTGTCACTTTCCGCCCGCTGGCCGAGATTTCTCCGGCGACCACCGCCAGAAATTTTTTCGGCAAGTTTTCTTTTTTGTTTGTTTGTTTTTTCCCAGCAAAAATAAAGTAAGAAGTCTCACTATAAAGTAAGAAATTCAGACATATAGTAAGAAATCCAGACATATAGTAAGAAATTGTTTGGGTTGAAAAAAAAATCCGACTACACTGATTTCATGGACATTTAGTAAAAAACTCAGATATACAGTTAGAAATATTTATCTTGTACCAAATTAAATAACCAAACTCCCAAAATTATCTATTAGTATTTAATTAACCCCATAAAAATGAGTGAAAAATCATCTGCTTCTCATTTCTTCCTCTCCCTCACACTCCACGGACAAGTGTTAAGCCATTAAACCATTGTTATCTCCTTCGCAAACCCTAATCACACCGTTTATTAATTAATCCCTTATTATCACACGTATATACACAATAATGTCAGGGATGTGGATCAAGTTGATCAAAACGTTGTCGTTAAAGCATGTCGGAGACTCTGCTTTATCCTCTCATCTCCCACCATGTGTGCCCAAGCAATCGAAATCTCGATCCCCTTCCTCCGCCACCTCATCCAACTCGCCGTCGTTCTCCGGCCGCCTCTCCCGCGACTTTAGCACCAGCGGACGTGTAACCAAGGTTTGTTATTTTTTCCGTCTTCACGTTTCAATTTTTATTTTTCGATTTCGTTTTGTGTCGTGAAGATCGGGATTTTCCGGCGAGATTAAACTGAATTTCACGGTTGTGTTCTCTTTTCTCTTTGCCGCAAAAATGACGTTAGTTTCCCGAGAGACCAGCACACACAAAAAAATAAAAAGAAATTACTCATGTTTATAAATTGACAAAATGTCCCTCGAACATTTCCGCTTATTTCTCTGTCATATGGGCAATTTCGGATTTTTTGATGTGTTTTAATTGTTACTTTAAGTGGTTTTAAAATTGCATCTTTAACACAGTGGATTAGGAAAAGGTTGATTATTATTTGATTTATTTTTATCATTAGTAGAACATTTCTGAAAGTTTATCATTAGCTGTTTTACCATATATATACTCAACATATGTTGTTTGTTAAGAATGCTTATATATTTATTTTTGGAAAATTGAAAATGATATCTGCTAGTTTTCATATCAATAAGTTGAAAAGCTTCCCCTCGTAGATAATGTAACTATAAACATCATTATCTTTAAGTGAACATTAATAATAGCATTGTTATGGTTAATCGGTGCCAGGTGTACTGAGACTAGTTGTTGAGGTGCTGATTTTTGTTTCTGTTGAACAAACTCGACAACATGAATTTTTTGTTTCTTTATTTAAATGCGGAAAGCTTGTGCGATTTGCCTGTGGAACGTGCAAAACGGACAGGGGCAGGCCATCTCCACAGCCGAGTGCTCTCACTCGTTTCACTCCAGATGCATCGCCAACAACGTTACTTTATTAAGCAAGAATTTTTTTTTCTATTTTTCTTTGGCGAAAAATAGTGTGTAATAAGTAAAAAAAAGTGTCTAATAAGTAACAACATTTTCACATCAAATCAAGAAACTTTTGCAATCAAATAAAATACTCTTTATCATCAAGTATAAATTTTTTGACATTAAATAAAAAATATGTTACATATAGTAAGAAACTCGAGCATATAGTAAGAAATATTTTCGGTGATCTTAATTATTTTTGTACATATGGTAAGAAATTCGGACATAATATTTTCGGTGACCGAAAATATTTTTGGACATAAGTTAAGAAATGTTTATAGTAAGAAATTCATATATATAGTAAGAAATACAGACATATAGTAAGAAATTGTATGGGTTGAAAAAAAAACTGACTACACTGACTTCATGGATATTTAGTAAGAAATTCAGACATACAATAATAAGTATTTTGGGCGGAAAAAAAACACCGAAAATAAATTCCGGTAGACAGAAAATTTTTCGGTGGCCGGAAAATATCCTCAAATGATCAAAAAAAAAGGTGACCAGAAAAAAAATTTCGGCGGCTAAAAAATTTTCTGGCCGGCAGCCGACGACAACAAGTGAGGCGGCAGCCACCTACTACCCCAATTAATTATTATTATTATTATTATTGTTATTATTATTATTATTATTATTATTATTATTATTATTATTATTATTAGTTTTTTTAATAGTAAGGGTATTGTGGTATATTCATCACAATTTTGGATTATTTGGCAAAAAATAGGCACTATTTGACTTAAAATTGGATGTAGGACTAATTGGTAAATGGACATCCACTTGGAGGACTATTTGACAATTTCCCCTTAATAATATTATAATAAAATAAAACTGATTTTCTTAATATATTAAGACTAGTTTTTTTATATAATTGCAGTGCTTTTTTACTACACTAACAATGCTTTTTCTGTTGAACCAGTAATAGAATAAGAGTGCTTTTCTTATGTAGTTGCATTGTTTTTTTTACTACACTAACAATGTTTCTACTATTGAATCACTAATATACTAATTTGATTTAGTTTTTGACCTAAAATAAAAGTGTTCTTGTCCAAGGAAAACACACCTCCATTCCAATAAAAATGTACTAATTTGATTTAGCTTTTGGTTTGAAATAAAAGTATTCTTAGCCAAGAGAAGCATCGTTTCAAAGTATAAAAAGCACCACCAATGTAATTAAAATAATAATAATTTGAAAAGGAAAGCACCAACAATTTTCTTATAAGCACTCGTCACTATCACCAACACAATTACATTTGAACGAAAGCACCAACAAATACTTACAAAAGCACTGTGTAATATTCAAAAAATTACTGAGTAAAGTATTCTCAAAGCAGCGGAGAAATTGGATGTGGCAGCACCAGTTTCGTTGACGAAAATTTAAACACAACTTTGAAAATTGAAACCCTCGGCATGAAACCTTCAACGCTGCCATGCCCATGGGTTTTAGACCAAAAAAATAAAAAGAGAATTTCAACAACCACCACTGTGATCGGAACCCCACTGATGGAGATATCCCTGATGGTGAGATTGGATGCCATCATCGATCCAAATTACAAATCTGGGCTATCGTGTACCCTTGCAATATCGTATACCCAAAAAATGTATATGAATTGGACGTTGCTTTCAACAAAACAACGTATATGAATTGACAGCCTTCGAAAAAAAAGAGTTGCGCTTTTTTTAATATATGTCGGTGCTTTTTGAGTGATCTGATAGTTCTTTCAAAAAATCAACCAAAAGATTTTCCTTTTTTTCTTGAAATAATTACGTTTTTTGTAATGGAGATGATAAAGGAGATGGATTAATTCTGAATTGTCCCGTCAATCTGGTGAGAATGATTATAATGGAGATGGATTAAATCCTTATAATAGAAAAGGAATATATGTAATTATGGAAAATGAATATATGTAATTATGGGACTGTCTTAATTGCAAAGATTGGAAAAAGACAAGAATTTCCCTATTATGCTTGAATTAGAGCGAAAACTTCCTTTCAATATTAACCATTGATCTTACTTAATCAGCTGTGTGAATGAATCCCTATGTTCACATATAATGGCGTGGTTCTCATTTGAACATAATCATACATACATACATACATACATACACACACACACACACACACACACACACACACACACACACACACACACACACACACACACACATATATATATATATAGAGAGAGAGAGAGATTAGGTTCAAATGAGAACCATGTCATAATATGTGAACCTATGGTCAATTATAGGCCTTAGATCTAATTAAATGGATGGATCAGACTTTTTGTGTATTTCCTTATTTGATTAAAAGCAATACGATTGTCTAATAAAAGTACTATTGGTGTATATAACTGAAAATATTATTAAAGCACTGTGATTGTATAATAAAAGCACTACTGGTATACAATAAAAGCACTAGTTCGCAGGTTCGAATATAATGACATGGTTCTATTTGAACCCACCCCTATATATATATATATATTTATTTATTTATTTATTTATTTATTTATTTATTTATTTATTGGGATGATTCTTTTAGAATACTCTTAGTTGATATTGTGATACTTAAAGTATCATATGTCTCGGTAAAAAGTATCATAGTAGCCCTTTAAACTTGTTTAAGTAAAAGTATCACAAAATAATTATTTTAATAGTAATTTCAAATTTTCTCACTATGTTCAGTAAAAGCATCATAAAATTAGCTCAATGTATCATAATAACAACCAAAAGTATCACTAAAATTTACTAATCACATTGAAATTACATAAATTACATAAAAAATATAGTTGGCCAAATTTTCATGGGAAAAATGACATAATTTTGATTACAATTTTGATTAATATAAACTTCATTGAAATCATAAAACTTTTTTATATTTTCATCTACAAGATTGAAAATGACTTTACCCAATAAAACTATACAAAACATATAAAATAAATCTGAGAGTTTATAAAATTAGTGGGAAAAAATATTAAAAACTTATAAAGAATTTCTTAAAATATATAAAAAGATATTACTAAAATATATTTAAGGTATCACACATTTTTTATATTTACTTTATGTTTTCACTATTTATTTTTACAATGAGTTTTTTAAGGTATTATTAATGGTTGCTCGGTGTCACAGAATATTATTAAAGTATCACAAATTATAGTTATAGTATGACATGATTGTGATATGTATTTTTTTAAAACTTAACTATATATATTTCTTTTACTATATGTTGTTAAAGTATCACATAAGTTTATTAAAGTATTACAAATTATAATTAATGTATTTATAATTTCTAATGCATGATTTATATTGTTAACATGTATGTTTTACATTTGCTAGTTAAAGTATCAAAAAAATAGTTAAAGTTTCACATAATATAGTTAAAGTATATCTTGTATCTGATATTTATTATTACATCTAAATAGTTAAAGTATTACAGAAGTTTGTTAAAGTAACATACATTTCTAATATATGATTTCTATTGTTTACATGTATGTTTAATACAATAGGTAGTTAAAGTATCACAAACAATAGTTAAAGTATCAAATAATATAAATAAGGGAAAAAAACTTTTTGCCTCCCAGACTATTTCGATTTTTACAGTTTACCATACAATTTTTTTTTCCGACAAACTACCATCTGAACTATGCGCGAATTATATTTTACCCCCTACACCACTTTTTTTGTGGTTTTGTGATAAAAAATGGATGATGTGGCGCAATCGGGGTGTGCCACATCATCCGGTTTTGATTACAAAACCACAAAAAACGTGGTGTAGGGGATAAAATGCAATTCGCGCATAGTTCAGATGGCAGTTTGTTGAAAAAAAAGTTTGTATGGTAAACTGTAAAAATCAAAATAGTTTGGGGGGGGGGGGGAATAATTACCCCTATAAATAAAGTATGAAGAAGTTTTGTATCTGATATTTATTATTATATCTAAACTATTAATTGATAGAGTAGAGCGACCAACAGAATTCAGATCGCATGAGTCCTTACATGATCAGCGACCTGATACCAACAGGTCGCATGATTGCTGACCTGATCATAAGAGCCAACCTGGTCAGCGACCTGATAATATTAGGTCACGTGCGTACCGACCTATGAGAATCCGCCATAAGAGCCCACTGTGATTAGTTGGAGCCTACACTATCACATGATATCAGCCCTAGTACAGTACGTTTGACCAGCCTGCTACAGCTGTGAGATTGTACTGAAGCAATCTTAGCCACTCATTTGAAATAGTCGTTGTCAGGCTGTACTATATAGATCTGAGCCGCATATTATATGGTTGTTATAGTCAGGTATTTTACTATAAATAGCCGCACACTGCTCATTTGAATGTAACGAATTATTATATTCACCAATATATATAGAAACTCCTTTATACTCATATTTACCTTTATTAGATCGCTAAGAGCTCGCTACTTTTCCTCCATGGTATCAAGCAAGGTTTAGCCTATCTCTGCCAAAAAAAAATGGCTACAACAAATGATAATGTTGCAAGCCAAACCAATACCTCACTTAATCTAAATGGTATCTTACCTACCACCAGCTTTATACAGCCCCAAAGCCAGCTTATTTCCATCAAACTTACTGATACTAATTTCCTACTATGGAGACAGCAGATCCTGACTGCAATTAAAGGTTATGGCCTTGTATTCTACATCTCAAACAACCATTCACCACCTGCATAGACTTTTACTGAATTTAATACCTCTCAAATCACAGTTATTCCAGAATATATCAACTGGATGAAGCAAGATCAACTGCTCGACTCTTGGTTACTTTCCTCTTTATCTGAAAACCATCTAGTTATGGTGGTCGATAAGAACACAACTAGAGAAATCTGGCAAGCCTTAGAGTCTAATTTTTCTGGTCAATCAAGGGCCAGACTTATGCAATAAAAATTGTAGCTTCAAACCCTGAAAAAAGGCAACCTTTGTATGAGAGAGTTCTTGGGCAAAGTCAAAGCCTGTTGTGATGCCCTTAGCACTACTGGAGAACCTATTTTTGAGCAAAATTATATCTTGCATTTCCTGGGAGGTCGAGGACCTGATTA
Source organism: Phtheirospermum japonicum (assembly GCA_014905375.1). NCBI lineage: Eukaryota > Viridiplantae > Streptophyta > Magnoliopsida > Lamiales > Orobanchaceae > Phtheirospermum > Phtheirospermum japonicum. The sequence continues at coordinate 501,482 of BMAC01000413.1, read as the reverse complement.
TAATCATGTTGTGGTAGATGTCGCCTCTAGAGTGGAGCCCTACAACCTTAATGACATCTATGCCATGTTGCTGAGCGTTGAGTCCAGATTTGATACCTTTGTAGCACCTACAACCATCAACACTGATGCATCTACACCAGTGGCCAATATGGCCACACAGAGCAACAGTAACCAAAGAAACTACAACAACTCGTTGAATATACCGCTGACCTACAACCAGAACAACTTTAGGGAAAGAGGCAGGAATAACAACTACAGAGGTAGATGGGGCAGAGGCTACAGAAACAACAACAGAGCTGCTACCAAGTTTGTGGGCTGTCTAACCATATTGCAGACAAATGTTATCACAGGTTTGACTTTGCATATCCTGGGCCCACAAATATGCAGTCTCATATTTAGATGCAAGCATAGAAAGCTCAAACAAGCAATGGTTCCCCTATTCAGACAAGCGCAACCTCTCATTTATCAATGTCAGCCTCTCCAGATTTTGGTAGCGGCCCCTTTTGGTATGCAGACTTCGGTGCATCTAATCATGTTACAAATGAACTCTCAATCTCAACATAGCCTCAGAATTTCAAGGCCACAACAAGCTTCAAGTTGGTAATGGAACAGGTTTGTACATTTCACATATTGGCGATTCTTTACTCACAAAACCTCACTCAAAATCCTTTATCTTGAAAAATCTCTTACATGTTGCAGAAATACCCAAAAATCTTCTAAGTGTGTCAGAACTTGCTAGAGATAATTCTCTGTTTTATGAATTTCATCCCAGTTTTTGTTTTGTTAAGGATCAAGCTACACATAAGTGCTTCTCCAAGGTTATCTTAAAAATGGCCTCTACAGCTTTGATGTTCAATGTGTCAAGCCTCCTGCCCCTACACAATTAATACCCCCTAGTGTTTCCACCTTCTCCGCTCGCCTAGTTCAAGATAATAAGTCTAACAATCTAGATTTGTGGCATTTTTGATTAGGACATGATGTTATAATTAAAGTTATGAAAGACTGTAATGTTCCATTTTTTGTTAATAAAAATAAGTATCCTTTTGGTTCTTGTATGCGGTCTAAAATCCATGCCTTACCTTATACTGATTCTGATTCTGCTTCTGCATATACAACACCATTAGAGCTCATTCACACAGATGTTTGGGGACCATTTCTTGTTACATCATCCACCTGTTCACACTATTATGTTTGTTTCCTAGATCACTTTACCAGATTTACATGGATCTATTTTTTAAAAGCCAGATTCGATGTTAAATATGCCTTCATTCATTTTAAAAACCTTGCTGAAAACTAACTTTCTTATAAAGTCAAAGTCGTACAAGGTGACTGGGGTGGGGAATTCAGAAATTTCACTCGAATTTTCCATGATTCTGGCATTGTGCATAAGGTTTCCTGTCCCTACACTCCAGCTCAGAATGGTCTAGCTGAACATCGACATAGAACCATAGTAGAAATGAGACTAGCACTGATGACTCATGCTCACATTCCACTTCGATTCTGGGATGATGCTTTTAGCACAACAGTTTACATTTTAAATAGATTATCAGTCAAGTCCATCAAATACATGTCTCCACTTCAAAAGCTACATGGTCATAAACCTAATTATAGCTCTCTTAAGACATCCGGCTGCTTATGTTAGCCCAATATTTTCCCTTACAACCAACACAAACTAGAACCTAGATCCTTACCAGGTACTTTTCTTAGCTTTACAGCTGAACATAAATGTTTCAAAGCTCTTTTACCAAATGGCAAGGTCATAATCTCTAGAGATGTCATCTTTGACGAAAGCAAATTTCCTTTTTCCATCCACTCCAACCCAAGACCAAACCTCTTCCTTCTATCACTTGGGACCCCCAGTTTTAAAACCAGATACTACGTCCCATATTACCTCGCCCATACCCCATTCTAACATTGATGTTCACAGTCCCTCTCCTATCAGCACTCAGTCTCCCAGTCACGATCAGGCACCTACGAATCCTCTTTCTCAACTTCATTCACCCTCACATCAACCTGTTTCTATCTCCTCTGACTCTACTCACACCACAGTTCCTCTGTGTGTAAATTTTCCATTTGTGAACTGTTCTCCACCTATTTCTATTACTAACAATGCAGATGCAGCCCATAAGCGACACCATATGGTCACCAGGTCGCAAACAGGACACCTCAAACCACGGGCCTTCACTGCTCTTGTTTTGGATTCACAGGAACCTACCTCCTTTCAGGAGGCACTCTCACACTCTCTTTCAAAACAGGCTATGGATGCTGAATATCGAGACTTGCTTCACAACAAAACCTGGAATCTTGTACGTGATCCATCCAACAAGTCCATCATAGGGTGCACATGGATATTTAAGCTCAAAAGACATGCTGATGGAAGTATAGCTTGATATAAAGCTAGACTCATGGCAAAAGGCTATAGTTAGACTGCTGGCATTGACTTCTCAGAAACTTTCAGTCCAGTGGTTAAGTTGACCATAATCAGGATTGTGTTGTCTTCAGCCACTCACTACAATTTGTTTGTTCGGCAACATGATATTAATAATGTTTTTCTTCATGGCCAAATTGATGAAGAATTATACATGGCACAACCTCCTTGTTTTGAACTTCCTTCTTGTCCAACGCATGTCTGCAAGCTCGCGAAATCCCTGTATGGCCTCAACCAGGCCCCTCGAGCCTGGTTTTCAAGCTCGAGTAAATTTTGCATTCCCTTGGCTTCTCCAACTCCAAGTCTGACTCTATGTACTACAAAAACACAAGCACCTTCTGCATTTGGCTTCTAGTCTACATTGATGAAATCTTGATAACTGTAAATAATACCTCGGCGATATCTCTGGTCATTACCCAGCTGCACACCTTTTTCTCTCTTAAAGACTTGGGAGAGATTAACCATTTCTTAGGTGTTGAGGTTCACAGAACAGAAACAAACATGCATCTCTCCTAGAATAAGTATATCAAAGAGTTACTCAGTAAATCTAAGATGCTTGAGGCCAAACAAACACCCAAGCCTATGGTCAGATTGATCCGAACTTTGTGTTCCTTTCAAAATTAAAATCCAGTTAAACAATACGCGTCTACGTTTGAAAGGGTTTAGTTCACCCGCAAGAGAACGGGGTTACCGTAGACTGAAAAGTTAACTCGAGTCGATCTCTTGAGGAATGGAAATCGGAGTCAATGAAGTTTATTGAACTAATAACACAATTTCTACTTATAAAACACACGATCAGGAGTGGTTTCGGAGATGTGAATACGAAGTAACTTGAATAAACTCAAACTCTTCTTGCCTCAAGGGTGTCAACCTCTCGACGAATAGTAAGAAAACTACTTTAGCAAACTCAATTGTGAACTATCTAACTATCTTGGCAAACGCCGAGGTCTGGCACCTACTTTGGTGAGTTGTGGCGCAGGTTGGCTAGTATTCCAGAATGTTTGGGCATTTTTGAGCCTCTTTTGGCTTGGAGTCTGGCTTGCCTTGGCTAGTACTTATAGCCTTCAATGCCTTTACCTATAAAAATAGGAATTTTAAAACATAAAAATCTAAAATTACACCAAACCTCCAATTAATTGAAACTATTTAACCCATTTAAACTTAAAATTAACAAGAAACACAAAAAACAAGAAAACAAGAAAAACGACCTAAAAAACAAACGAAAAATGACTCAAAACTACTAAAATCAATATAAAAATCTATCTAGAAACACAAAGAAAAACACAACAATTACATGCAAAATAAGCCATAACAAGAAATTTAACAAACCATAAGTTAACCATAGTCACCCAAGCACAAACACAAGAAAATAATAATACATCTAATAAATCCGAATAATAGCAAATAGTCTAGAAAGGAAATAAAAGTTGGATAGAGTGATGATACAGATGGGGCATGGGCCCGCCTACTGGTCCATGTCGTCCGGAGGTGGAGGTGGGTAGCGCTGCTCAGGACGGAAGTGGCGCTCGTCTATCGTGACAAGGTATCCATGATTTTCCTCGACATTTCTGGTCAACCGGACAAGATTTTAATTCGTTTCGGCCAAGTCGGTTCCCAACATAGTTAATGTGCTCCGGAAATACCTCGCCTCCTCCAGTGCCTCTTCTCGTGCTTCCCAGGCGTTGTTTCGAGCGTTTCTCGCATGCTCTTCTTGATTAAGGCCCAATTGCCTCATTTGATCCATCATGCGTGCCTGGAAATCCTGGTGCTGCCTCCATTACTCGTCCAAGTAGTACAAACCCTCCCCATAGTCGCCATGTTCATAATTCCGGGAACCGGTATTCCCATCCCCTCCATCCTCATCATTCACATTCTCCTCCTCGTTATCCCCGTTGCCATCATCGTTCTCATTGTCATCGACATCATCATCATCATTTTCATCCTCGTCGTCGGTGTTCTCGATTACCTCAGCTCTTTTCCTCTCCGAGGGCATCATGAACGTTGGAATAGCTACATTTCGGCCATTGATCGTCCGACTCTCAACTAGCATTGCCACACTCGGATACACGATGTCATCGTCATAGGGGTCACAAACTTGGTGCCGGGCAAGCTCAGTGATAAAAGCTCCCAAGGTGAGTTTTGTTGTTTTCTTCTCCCGCACTTGCTGGACGTTTTCGATTGTCGCGATCAAAAGTGGATAGATGTTCGCGCTGCCTCGGTGGTACGCGATCCACAGTTCTTTCAACTCGGGGGAAGATATCCTTGTTGCGTTGTCTTTACCCAATAATACTTGCATGAAGAATTTGTACGTTAAGTAGACAATGTTTGACTTCAAGGTCGAATTGAAACGACACCCGGGTTCCGGTGGTGATCTAAAAAGTTTGGTCCACCAAGTTTTCTTGTCGTATTCGTCGAGTTGAAATGCTTCATTTTCCTCTCTCTCGCTATCAATTCCAAAGATGACATCGAGGTCACCCCTGGAGGTGTAGAGGGAATGTCTGCGGAGACGACACTCAAAGGACCCATCGGCGAGTGCTTTAAAGGTAGTGAAGAATTCGAGCATGAGAGTGCGATAACCGGGCTGCCTCACATCGGCCCACTCATTAAGTTGAGGGCCGAGATGCCCTCCATGTATTTCTCCCCTGTCTTATCTCCCAAGCTAATTTGCACCTCCCAGAAGTTGGTGTCGATGAATCAAGGGTGATAGACGTCCCGTTTAATCAAAGATTTGTATAGCGTAACCTCGCGGTCATCCTTGAGGTAGAAGGGAGATAGACTCCCCTGGGTGTTGCTCGACCCTCTACCGGAGTTGTTCCCAAGCCTAGGATGAGATCCGAATGCTATATCAAACAACTCAGAAATCGAGAATAGGCGACAAAAACTCTCTAGGTAGTTTTGTCGAACACCTTCTGTGCGACTTGGAACTAACACCCAAAAAGAATCAAACCACTTCCAACCAACACCCAATGCATAGAAAACCTGCAAATCAACTCCCAAGCAAGTAATCAAGTCCGGGTTCAAGCCATTTTACCTTGAAATTTGCAGTGATTGGAGAGTTGATGTGGTTTGGGCAATTTTGTTCTTAATTCAAGAATCTATGGAAGGATGCAATTTCTCTCGGATCGGACGTGTTGGTGGTTGCAACTCGTAGTTTGGGGAAGGTTCAAAAGAGAGAATTTTGAGTTTTTGCCTGCAAGAGCAAAATTAAGATGTTTTAGGGTAAAATATTTCGAATGAGGAGGTCTGACTTTATAAGCCTGCGTAATCGTCCGATTGGATAGAGCAGTCGTCCGATCGGACAGTGGTCCAGTAGGTATGGTCCAATCGGTATGTGCTTATGTCCGATCGGATTATTCTGTTCATGGATTTTTATTTTTTAAATATGTATATATATACAGCATGGTCCTGCAACAATTCACTAACAAAAGTCAAGAACGAATGAATTATACCACACCAAATAATTATTTATTTCAAATTTGAGCAACAACGCTCATTATTTATATAATAACGCAATTCATAATTAGACTTAATAATATCCCACTTATTGAACTTTAGAGCAACAAAATCATTTATTCTAAATTGGCATATTTGGGTGTTATGTATCCAAAGGCTAGCTCGTAAAGGTCCTCCACCTGAGATTTGAGCCCGACGATCTTATCCTTCAGCCAAATAATCTCGGTATCCGCCTCATTCAAGATGTTGTGAAGGCGCTCGATGTTGTTGGTCAGAGCAATCTCTTCGGAGAGACTGTTGTTGAGATGGGCTTGGTGTTTGTTGATCTTTTCACAAAGCTCGTCTAATTCATCCTCCAACTTGTCTATGGTGTCCTCATACCTCTTTCGGGCCACCCATCCATAACCGATGTTGTTATGATGGTTCATTGCTCTCGTTGACTACTCGTAGGTAAGAAGGTTATGAAGTAGTAGAGGAGAAGGTGTTGTGGGAATTTAAGTCTTTAGGGTGGGTTTATATAGGAGATTGAGAGTAGATAGAAGGGGTTTTCAAGAATCAAATAAAATCAATATGAGGGGAAGAAAATATTAGGTTTTCTAGGCACAAAATCAATTCCCCCAATTAAAGTTCACCTTACCTCAGCAATTATTTTCGGAAATTCTTACCAAATCAGCCTTTCCTTGATGGTAATATTATTTCCAAATTAACTCTCTCGCACCCGTTATCTGATCGATCACTTGTCTCCTCCGATCGGATAGTTGTCTAGAAAAGTTCGATCAGTTACTTCTGGGCCTCCAATCGGATGGTTCTTGAAAATCATCCAATGTTGTTGCAGAACTCGAAACTGTACTTGCCCAATGTGCTAGAACAGAGAAGTATATATTACAAGAATCAAAGAATTAAGAAAATAAAAGGAAAAACTTGGGTTACCTCCCAAGAAGTGCAACGTTTAACGTCTTATGCTTGACGGTAAGATTCAGGCTTCTCGAGGGGGATCGTCAAGTAACACCACTGCATGATCCCTTTGAGAAATAGGTCCCCCGTGATACAACTTCACTTGGTGTCCATTAACTTGGAATGAATACTTATTATTCTCGTCAAGTAAGGTTAAAGCTCTAAACTCGTTGATGTCAGTGATCAAATATGGGCCACTCCACTTTGACTTTAGTTTACCTGGAAAAAGTTTGAAACGTGAATTAAAGAGTAAGGTTAACTTTCCTACCTCCAAGTTCTTATGAACGAGCTTTTTGTCGTGCAATTCCCTCATCCTTCATTTGCTCGCCCACGACATATCGTATGAATCATTTCTTATTTCTTCCAGTTCACTCAATTCCAGTTTCCTATATTCCCCTGCCTCGTTCAGATCCAAATTTAACATGCGAATTGCCCATTCTTCTTTATTTTCCAACTCTACGGGGAGATGACAAGCCTTTCCATAAACCAACCGAAATGGGCTCATTCCCAACACTGTTTTGTAGGCCGTACGGTACACCCACAAGGCATCAATCAGCTTCATCGCCCAGTCCTTACGATTCGATTTCACTGTCTTTTATAGGATGGCCTTAATTTGCCGGTTGCTTGTGTCCACTTGCCCCGAGGTTTGTGGGTGGTAAGGATTTGACACTTTATGATGCACCCCATACTTATTCATTAGTCGATTAAAAGCTCGGTTGCAGAAATTGCTACCCCCATCGCTGATGATAGCTCTTGGCACTCCGAACCGGCTGAAATTGTTCTCTTGAATAAACTTGAGAACAATTTCAGAGTTAATCCTCCGAGTTGGGATCGCCTCTACCCATTGATTTGTACATATTTGTATGTGATTTTAGTGTGTTTTTGCATTGCGTTCTGTGTGTTTTGTCGGGTTTTTAGGTTTATTTTCTCCTCGTTTCTCTTCTTTATAGTATTTTTCATTTCTTATATCATTTTATATTCTTCTCCTTTATTTTATAAGTAATAGTCTAATTATGTTTAATTTTCTATTTCAGCATCGAGATGGCGAAGATTGGACGAGCAATGTGCTAGGATTACCGGGAAGCGTCGACCGACGCTAGATTAATGCACATGCCTAGAAACTCTCTGTGAGCGTTGATCCATAGACCTTCGACCGACGCACACTTGCCCACGCCCATCGATGCAACCCTGTCGACACGTACCGCCGAGCCCTAGCATGCGTCGACGCTGAGCCTTGGCAAGCGTCGACCGACGCTTCGATGCTGGAGCAGTTATTTTGGCAGTTTCTTTAGGAAAAATCTATAAATATCCGTCTCTTCCTTCAGAAAATGGTGGCCTGACTGAGGGGAAAGGTTCCAGGTCATAGAATACCCTCGGTTCTCGTCCCTTTTAATTTCATGCAAGATTCGGGTTGAAGACCTCGTTGTTTCGTCGTTTCCATTCCGTTCATTGTTCAAGTTTGTTCTTCGTCTTTGTTTAACTTTTCAGTTCTTAAATTTTAGTTTCTTAGATGTTATATGTTAGATAGATTAGTTCGTAATATGTAGTTTAATTATTAGTTTGAACGTTGTTACTTTCTTGCTTTTAATTCGTATTTCGTTTTTGCTTCTTTATGAATGTTCTCGTTAGATTAGTTGTTTGTTTTTAATGTCGATAATGTTCATGCCTTGCATTTAAATTATGATTTGATCATGTGTCTAGGGTCATTTAGAACCATCGGGATTGATAACTCTGATCGTGGAGATGATTCTGGCGCACTGGAACCCTCGTTTTCATAATCGTTTCAAGCTTTCGATTTAATTGCTCGTAGATGTTAGAAACCCCCAAACCAAATTTTATCGTGTGTTTAGTTTAGTTTTTATTTCATCTTTATGTTCGTGAAATCAAACACCGGAATAGCTTCTGATTAGTCTTCCTTGTGATTCGACTCGAGTCCAACCTACAGCTGCTCCGTTCTCTTGCGGACGAGCTTTTTATTTTTAAATAAAAAGTAGATGTAAAAAGTTCGATTCAAAATTTGGCGTTGTTGCCGGGGAAGGCTAAAGGTCGTCGATTTTTGGTGTTTGCTTTTATTGACTTTTGTTCGTGTTATTACTTGTTTGTTTATGTTAATGTTCGTTTGTGATTTTTATTTTTGTTTATTTTTGTTCTTTCTGGTACGTTTAATCTCGGTTGTTTGAGTGTTGTGCTTTGTAGCCACATTTTCGAAGACTCGAGATTATTTTGATTGAAGATGGCGGATTATCAAGTGAGTTTGCCATATGATGACCTATACGCTCCACCTTTCGATGAAGAGATATTTTGCCCAACGTCCGATTGGAGTGAGTTTCGACCAGCCATTCCTTTGAGCCTTGCAATGCGGGAGTACGATCTTGATGTGTTCTACCTCGAGCAACTCCTGATTCTTCATGGACTACCGAGCGAAGACCCGCTGAACTTCATCCGAGAGTACAATACCATCACCCCGACGTTCCCTCTTCTCGGCCTGCCAATTGATCAAGTGAAGATGCGACTCTTTATTTTCACGCTAAAGGATCGGGCGAGAACATGGTTGCTGGGTCTAGAGCCTGACTCCTTGAGATCGTGGGAGGAAATTTATGATCGGTTCATGGATACGTTCTACTTTCACCCATCCGAACCTCCGAATAACCAATGGGCCCCGCCTTAAATTTCCTACAATTCGGCCCACAATGACCCTTATGCCAATTATTCCGATCCTAGTTTTGGTCTTCACATCCCAGCTGCATGTCACGATTGGATATATAATGATCAATATGCTCCTCATGAACTACATGCTTATAATCCGAGCTATGATTATTATTCCTTGTCTCCTTCGTGTAACCATCCAAGTTCCAATCATCACACCGAACTCTCCTCACCCATGATTGTTCATGAAGCTTGGGATGAAGTTAGCCAACCCTGTTCAGACGAGGTGCCGATATTTGATGTGATGGAACCCACCTTGGAATTGGGGGAATCAAACTTAAACGTTTGTTTAGAAAGGTTGTGTACAGAGGAGGTTATTGGAGATCAGGTTGAATTTGCCGCCCCGATTGTGCTAACTTATTACATTTTTAAGGAGGAAGAAGAAGAGAATTTGCCGTTGGAATGCCCGGAGGATGTTGGAGATTCGAGCCTCCCAAATCTTGGTGAAGAAGGCGGAGTTATGGTGTAGATCTTGTAGGGTAGTGAGACTATTGAGTCACATTCTGAACCACCAGTAGCTTTGTTGAAATTTGATTTTGAGGTGGTAGATGAGATAGTCGAGAAGGTGCCTGATCACCCCATGTTACAATTGCCGTTGGACATATTCGAGGTGATCGATTACTTGTAGTTCCAACCTTCAAAGCTAGTTGGGATTTTCACCCCTTGCATCTCGAGGCATGCTTTTTGTGCTCGCCTTGGTGATTATCATCGCCAATTCTTGCTTTTAGAGAATACCAAGGCGTGGCATGATCGTCATTTATTTTTAGACCCGGGATGACAATGACCGTGGACGTCGTCGAGCTTTTGACGTTAAATAAGCGCTTCTTGGGAGGCAACCTATGCCTTTTAACTTTATTTGTTTTTGTGTGTTTTTGTTTCTTTTTGTTTCAGGTTCCCCGTAACTTTGAAGCCCGTTGGATGATCTTGGATACTCGACTCATCACCACAAGTGCGATTTTAGGGACGTCTCTCTCTTTCTCTTACCTTTTACCATACTTAGCATAATTTTTCATGTTATACAATGTGGACATTGTATGGTTTAAGTGTGGGGGGGTTTGTCCTTGGTTTGGTTAGTAAATTTTTGCATGCTTGCTTGTGGTTGATTTGAGTCGTGTGTATTGATATTGATTGGAACCTTGACGAATTGACGTGGTTAGATGCTTTGGTTAGGATATTTAGACTTCCGTTCGAATAATAGTGTAATCGTGGGGAATGAAGTGTAAATAATCTATGAAGTGTCTTGTCCCATGTTCTGTTCTTGTTTCGTTCCAAAGATTCAAATACTCTCTACTAGCCTTGTTTTCTAATACCCTCTATAGGATTTTATGCAATTTTTTCTTTTTACTAGAGACGTTAAAACTCCATGTGCCAAGTTGAAAAATGTTAATAGTTTCACTCAGCAACATAAGATCGGAGTCAATGAACTCTCGTTTTTTATTTATGTAAATTATGTTCGTTTGTACCTCATCTTTATGGGTAGTCATTAAAAAAAGAGAAAAAGAAAAAGAAAAGAAAAAGAATAAAAAACAATAAGTACAAGAAGAGAATTCCATGTATATGTTAAGTTCTTGTTTTTTCGTGTTTCTTAGATTGTTTTGTTAAAGAGGTGTATAGATGACTAGGCTAATTGGGTGACGACTTGGCGGTTTGTTCAGGGATAGACTTTGGCCGAGGCATGGATGGGTGACTTACATGAAGGTCAACTCATTACTTTTAGGTGTTCGGAAGCTAGTCTAAATCTCTTATCTCAACGTTGTCGTGTCGTCCTTTTAGTTGAGTTTTCAGTTGATCTAATGCATTAGCTTCTTGAGTCATTTGGATGCATTAGCAATTAGGTCATCGGGTAATTAGCTTTTCCTTGTCTACGTCTAGTTCTGATTTTACTTGAGGATAAGCAAAAAAGCTAAGTGTGGGGGAGTTGATTTGTACATATTTGTATGTGATTTTAAAGTGTTTTTGCATTGCGTTCTGTGTGTTTTGTCGGGTTTTTAGGTTTCTTTTCTCCTCGTTTCTCTTCCTTTTAGTATTTTTTGTTTCTTATATCATTTTATATTTTTCTCCTTTATTTTATAAGTAATAGTACTATTTCAGCATCGAGACGACAAATATTGGACGAGCAACGTGCTAGGATTACCGGGAAGCGTCGGTCGACGCCGTTGAGCTGTACGCGTCGGCCGACACTAGGTCGACGCACATGCCTAGCAACTCTCTGTGAACGTCGATACATAGACCGTCAACCTATGCACACCTGCCCATGCCCATCGACGCAACCATGCCGACATGTACCGCTAAGCCCTAGCACGCGTCAACGCCGAGCCTTGGCAAGCGTCAACCGATGCTCCGACGCTGTAGCAGTTATTTTGGCAGTTTATTCGGGAAAAATCTATAAATATCTGTCTCTTCCTTTAGAAAATGGTGGCCTGACTGAGGGGAAAGGTTCCAGATCATAGAATACCCTCGGTTCTTGTCCCTTTCAATTTCATGCAAGATTCGGGTTGAAGATTTCGTTGTTTTATCGTTTCCATTTCGTTCATTGTTCAAGTTTGTTGTTTGTCTTTGTTTTACTTTTCAGTTCTTAAACTTTAGTTTCTTAGATGTTATATGTTAGATAGATTAGTTCGTAGTATGTAGTTTAATTGTTAGTTTGAACGTTGTTACTTTCTTGCTTTTAATAATCTTTTTCAAAGTTTTCGATTTAATTGCTCGTAGATGTTAGAAACCCCCAAACCAAATTTGATCGCGTGTTTAGTTTAGTTTTTATTTTGTCTTTATGTTCGTGAAATCAAACACCGGAATAACTTCTGATTAGTCTTCCTTGTGATTCGACTCGAGTCCAACTTACCACTTACAGCTGCTCCGTTCTCTTGCGGATGAGCTTTTTATTTTTAAATAAAAAGTAGATGTAAAAAGTTCGATTCACCCATTTTGACACGTAATCTACTCCAACGAGTATATACTCGTACTCTCCACTCTTCGACAATGGGCCCATGAAATCGATGCCCCATACATAATCCATCCATAGACGAATAATCCCCCTTCGGGTTCGTGAAAAGCCGAGACGGGAAAACATTCTCGAACCTCTTGGGGATGACAAGCCATGAGCGTTCTTGAATCTTTCTTCATTTTATCTCTCTTTTCAAGATCAAAACCTACCCGGATAGAAGGGACGAAGAACTCCCATGAGGACACGCTTGGAACTAACAACTCCGATCCGTCACCTCAAAGCCCCACGGCAACCAGTTGCAGTAGCGTAGATTCGGTAGTTACCACGGTGGTCGTAGCTTCTCGGGAGTCCGTGACAGCTTCCAAGGCTCGACTCGGAGACGATAATCACTCCAGAATAGCTGGAGATAGTTCTCGCAAACATTTCAATTTAGTACTCTCTAAACTCTACTTTAATTGTATGGTTGAATGTTTGAACGCTTTAAGTTTCGATAGTTAATGGTTATTTTAATATTTCTTTATCGTGTAACACAAATAAACATCATCAACACCTTTGCCATTCCCCGGCAATGGCGCGAAATTCTGATCCGAACTTTTGTGTTCCTTTCAAAATTAAAATCCAAATAAACAATACACGTCTACGTTTGAAAGGGTTTAGTTCGCCCGCAAGAGAACGGGGTCACCGTAGACTGGCAAGTTAACTCGAGTCGATCTCTCGAGGAATGGAAATCAGAGTCAATGAAGTTTATTATACTAATAACACAATTTCAATTTCTAAAACACACGATCAGGGGTGGTTTTGGAGATGTGAATAATAAGTAACTTGAATAAACTGAAACTCTTCTTACCTCGAGGGTGTCAACCTCTCGACAAGTAGTAAGAAAACTACTTTAGCAAACTCGATTGTGAACTATCTAATATCAAACGGAAGATCATAAACCCGCTTAACTCTTATCGTGCACAACCAATAACCAACTAACATTCAAATAACCTAAATAACCATAGAACACTAAACGATTCATTAATTATACTACTACGATATTTTTACGCAATACTAATCATGCTCAACTTCCAATATTCAACCAAGATTCAAACCAACTGAATAGTTAAAACGCAGCAACTCCTTCGACTAAATCAATCATAACTTTATTTGAATAATAATTCTTTGTTCAAACATCAACAACTAGAATACGAGCATAATAATTCGATTAATCAACAATCCAACGAGTCATTAACATAATCCCAACTCAATCTAAAACAAGCAATTCAACACAATTATCTAATCAAACTAATTACGATCAACATGAAAAAACGAGTTTAGATGTTACTAGTTGTCGAAACTACTTTCAACGAATGTCGATGATGGACTTGACCACTCCAAAGATTGCGTCGGAACCTCCAAGATTGTCACAACCCTTGGATTCCAGCAATGAACGATGGCTGCGAAATACTCGAACTGTATTATGATTGTCGTAAGGGCTTTATGCTAGAGGTACGAGAGATGTGTCAAATCTCTCAACCTATTGAGATGTATCTCTGGCTTCTCTAGCCTCTCTTTGGCCCAAAGTTCCAAATTCAGACCTTGCTTCTCAGTTTTAAACACTCCAAGCCATTTCGTAACCAAAGATTTCAAAAAATTCTGCATTCGGAACGTACATGTCGGATCGGACGTTGGTATTGTCCGATCGGACGAAAGCTTCTGTCCGCAACTTCGATCGGTGTGTCAGTTTGTCTGATCGGTGTGCACTTCATCAGTCAATCTAATCGGAGATGCAATTTGTCCGATCGGACGAGTATCCTTAAGGCTACTTTTGAGCGTTTCTTCCTTTATTCCTTCGGATCCACCGGGCACTCTAGATGCATGAGAAAATGAAGAATTGTTCTCATTTGGACCTATTATTAATCAACAAGTCAAAAAGTTAAGCAAGAAGGCAAAGAACGCAAAACTATGCAATTTAGCCTAATCTTAACCCAAAAAAGAGAACAAAAAGACTCAAATATGACTCAGTTATATACAGATTTGTAACAAATACGTATGAATCACACATCTCATATCCTGTCCAAGCATACTGGTGCTCCCTTTGTTGATTTATCTCTTTACAGAAGTATAGTTGGCTCACTACGGATGGACAACAATAACGAGGATGGACATTGCTTTCAATGTAAACAAAATATGCCAGTATATGAAAATTCCCCTTGATACTCACTGGAGAGCATTCAATCGGATCCTAAGATATCTAGCTGGAATTGCGACCTATGGCATTCAATTTACAAAACACTCTGGTGTACATTTGACAAGGTTTTCAAACTCTGATTGGGCCTGCGAGCTAGATGGCAGGAAGCTAATCACTGGTTTATGTGTCTTTTTAGGATGAGATCTCGTCTCTTGGTAATCCAAAAAGTAATCATCTATCTCCAGATCCAGCACTGAAGCTGAATACAGAAGCTTAGCCCACATCACAGCAGAATTAATTTGGATTCAAGCACTTCTCTCTGAGCTGAAAGTTAAACTTCCTCAAATTCCATCTATTTGGGTAGATAACCTCAGCAGCATCTCTCTTGCGAGCAATCTTGTTCTCCATGCTAGAACCAAGCACATTGAAATTGACTTTCATTTTGTTAGAGATCAAGTTGCTTCAAATAAGCTGAAAGTGTATCATGTTCCATCTCTTTATCATATAGCAGATTCACTAACTAAACCTTTGAGCAAGCAATTCTTCACTCGGTTCAGAAGTCAACTTCAACTCCTGCCTCTGACCTCGTTTGAATTGAGGGGGCAAGATAGAGTAGATCGACCAACAGAATTCAGGCCGCATGAGAACTTACATGATCAGCAACCTGATACCAATGGGTCGCAGGATTGTCGACCTGGTCATTGGAGTCAACCTGGTCAGTGACCTAATAATATTAGGTCGCGTGCGTACCGACCTATGAGAGGCCACCATAAGATACTTGGAGCCTACACTATCAGATGATACCAGCCCTAGTACAATACGCTCGGCTAGCCTGACAGCTTTGAGAATGTACTTAAGCAATCTTAGCCACTCATTTGAAATAGCTGTTGGCAGGCTGTACTATATAGATCTGATCCGCATATTCTAGGGTTATTATAGTCAGATGTTTTTCTATAAATAGCCACACACTACTCAGTTGAATGTAACGAATTATTGTATTCATCAATATATACCGAAACTCCTTTATGCTCATAGTTACCTTTATTAGCTCGCTAAGAGCTCCCTACTTTTCCTTCATTAATGCATTACAAAATCTTGTTAAAGTTTCATAAAACATATTTAAAGTATGTCATGGATTTATGGTTAATTGGTTTGGAAGGAGGAGAAGAGGGAAAGGGAAAACCTAATTTGGCTATTGAGAAAGGGAAAGAAGAGGATTGGGGGTTTGTTGCAGCTGGAGCACCATTTACTAAAGGGGACGGATCGGGTCATGAAGATGGATCCGACGTGGTGGTCTACGGGCCCGAATTGGAGGAATGCGTGGCGGGTTGAATTACTCTGAAGGGCTGAGGATTGCTGGGCTTTATAGCCTCTAAGACCAAGGCCTTATTTATTTAAATGATCCAAGTTGTTTAGAAATTTTATGGGTATGTTAGTCATTTTAATTAAGTGGTCCTCCCACAATCACTATTTGTAAGCAATGAAGCAAGGGAATGAAACAAGTAGTTACAATATTCTTTTGCCTTCATCCGTTTCCCCTCTCTCTCTCTCTCCTAAACCTTCTATCTTCCTCCCCAAGTTCCATACATCTTTTACATTTCTATAGCTATAAAAATACAGAAAATACTACCCAAAATACAGAAAATCCCAGAAAATCGATAAAAACATTACAATTGGCACCAGAGCAGTCGATCCTCGGACATGGCTGAGATCACCTGCTTCAAAGACCTCCAAGAAGCTTAAAAAAAGCTTGGCCAAATTCTTCAAACTGAAGCCCAGAAAAGGGAAGCTTCAGAAATTAAATTACAAGAACAAATTTTAGAAATCAACTCAGAAACAAGGGCCCAAATCACAAACATCAGGTCAGATATCATGGAACAAAACCAAAACCTTACCAGCAATATGGATCACCTCAATGCTCTACTAGCCACCATCCAGATGAAGCTCCTTAACCCAGAAAAAGGAAGAGGCCAGTCTGAAGGAGAATCAATTCTGGGCAGGCCTTTCTCTACACCTGCAAATGATACCAGATCCAGGTCATTCACTGTCAACAAAAACAAAGCACAAATAGAATATCCAGGTAACCACACAACCAGTCCAATGCCCAAAATTAATTTCCCTCGTTTTGATGGGACACAGCCCAGGTCTTGGATGCTTAAATGCAAATGATATTTTAAATTGGTACCATTCACATCTGATGTTCAAAAAATAACCATAGCCACTATGCACTTTGAGGGGAAGGCAGCCCAATGGTACCAGAATTTCAACCACACTCATGCTGAACTATCATGGCCTCAATTCTTAGATATCATATCTGCTAGGTTTGAGCAGTTAAAAGAAGCCAAGATCATTGCAGAATTCAATAAAATCAAACACACAGGGTCATACACAGATTATGTGGAGAAATTTGAAGAGCTAAAATCTTGTATGTTAACCCTAAATCAAGGGTATTATGAGGAGTATTTCATAGCTATTTTTGGCAGTGGCCTGGCAGAAGAGGTACAGGCTTTTATCACCATGTTTGAACCCCATACACTGCAGCAAGCCATAGAACTGGGCAAGAACCAGCTGATCACAATGGAGGCCATTACCAAAAAGCTCAAGGGAACAGCTAGGTACCAACAATTCACAACTCCCAGAAATACAGAATCAACACCCTTTGTCCAATCAAGAACACCCATCAACCAAAAACCCCCCACCAAGCTATTGACAATAGGAGAAATGGCAGCCAGAAGGGAGAAACGGTTGTGCTACAATGGTGATGAAAGATTCTCACCTGAGCACAGGTGCAAAAACAGGATTAACTACATGATCATGACAGAGGAAGAAGAACTTACCTACCTGGGCTCTGCAGAATCACAGCAACCCCACTCACCTAAGGATTTGGAAGAGGTACAGATGTCAGTGAATGCCATAGCAGGAGAAGATGGCATTACAACCATGAGGGTGTTTGGACAGGTAGGAGGGCATAAACTACACATTCTGATAGACTCAGGTAGCACCCTGAGTTTTATACAGGAAAACACTGCAAGGAAGCTGAGGTGTAAAATGTCTGCAGTTAAACCCCTACTTGTCACGGTAGCAAATGGTCAGAAGATGGTGAGTACTCAAGGGGTGGAGGATTTTTCTTGGGAAATGTAGGTCCACACATTTAATTACTCTCTGAGGGTACTACAAAATGAGGGGTGTGATTTGATTTTAGGAGGAGATTGGATTAAAGCTTGCACACCTATAGAGTTGGACTATGATAAGATGACATTCTTTGTTAACTATGGGGCAAAAGGGTAAAGATACAAGCACTCACTTCAACCAAAGAGTGCAAACTCATCTCAGGGCATTCATTATACAAGATGTTACATGAGGACCAGATTGAAGAGGTGTATTGGCTGACCATAGGGAAACCAGATCAAGAACCCAATCCTGAAATGACTAAACTGTTGAGTGAATACCAAGATGTGTTTGAGGAACCCAAAGGGCTACCATCATGGAGAGGGGTTGGACACCAAATTATTTTGAAACCTGGCAGCATACCCAAACATCAGTATCCATGTAGGAATACACATGAACACGAGGAAGAAATTGAGAGGTTAGTTAAGGATATGTTGGAAGCTGGGATCATACAGGATGTAAGAGTCCTTTTGCTTCCCCAGTAATTCTAGTAAGGAAGAAGGATTCCACTTGGAGGTTATGCATTGATTACAGATACTTAAATGGGCTTACAATTAAGTAGGACTATCCTATTCCTGTGGTTGATGAACTGTTGGATGAACTGCATGGTACCAGTAGAACTGGGAGGAGCATTTGAGTCATCTTAAAGAAGTGTTACAACTGTTAAGGGAAAATCAGCTTTATGCCAAGGAGAGTAAATGCGGTTTTGGAAAATTGGAGGTTGAGTATTTGGGACATATCATATCCCAAGCTAGGGTCTCAACTGACCCAAAGAAGACTTGTAGTATGACAGCTTGGCCTACACCTAGAACATTAAAGCAACTTAGAGGGTTCTTAGGGCTAACTAGTTATTACAGGAGATTCATTCATGGGTATGGTGTTTTGAGTAGGCCTTTGACTGATTTATTGAAGAAGGATAAGTTTGGGTGGAATGAAGAGGCCCAGAGTGCTTTTGATTCATTAAAAAGCGCAATGATTACAGCCCCTATTTTGACAATTCCAAATTTTCCCAAACAATTTGTGTTGGAGACAGATGCTAGTGGTAAGGGAATTGGGGCAGTGCTGATGCAACAAGGGAAACCATTAGCATACATGAGCAAGGTGTTATGTCCAGAAACCAGGCACTCTCAGTGTATGAGAGGGAATTTCTAGCAGTTATCATGGCTGTTCAAAAATGGAAACACTACCTACATGGACAGAAGTTTGTGATTAAAACTGATCAACAAGCCCTTAAATACCTCCTAGACCAGAAAGTGATGACTCTAGTTCAACAGAAATGGATAACCAAATTACTAGGGTCAGACTATGAAATACAGTACAAGAAGGGATAAGAAAATAGAGCAGCTGATGCTCTATCCAGGAGAGAGGGGAATGACAGTGAGAGCACTAACAACATTACCATTGTTCCTAGCTGGGTACAGGAAGTGGTTCAGAGTTATGCTACAGATGACATGTTTCAGAAGATTTTAGCAGCAAATACAATTGACCCTTCTGCATTTCCAAAGTTTAACATCATTGGTGATCTGATAAGGTACAAGGGTAGGCTGTGTATAGGGGGAAATGAAAACCTGAGGAAGACCATTTTAGCAACACTATACAATTCAGCCTTTGGGGGGCACTCTAGGTGCAAGGTACCTATATGAGGGCAAAAAGGAGTTTTTATTTGCCAAGGATGAAGAGTGACATCAACCAATGGGTTAAAGAGTGTGAGGTTTGCCAAAGGAATAAGGTTGATCATGGGGTATTGAAGTGTAAGTTTTCGTAGTTTTAGAAATAAAAGGTTCTATTGGCTCGGTATCATCGGAACTCGATTCAATTGTGAGATTCAATGTGTTTCAAGCTTGGGAAAGTAAAGGAAAATGAAAATAAGTCTATTACCTAACTAAACTATTCTAGGAATTGAAATTGCATGTTGGTAGAATGCCTCATCGTATCCTCAATATGTAAATGCAAAGCAATAATGAAAATAAGCAAGAAAATGTAATGTTTCACCAAGTACAAGCATGCATGCACAAGGTACAACTATGCATAAAATCCTAAATAATGTAAATAAGCAAAAATTGAAAGTATGGATGTAAAGAGAAATGAAAGTTGACATGAAAGTTTAAAATTTTAAGGAAAGTAACAAGTAACAAAGAGTAGATCTAAGATTTAACCTAAAACTATGCATGAAAATAAAATTTCAAATAAAGCATAGCAAAATCTCAAAATCAAGGTGATCCAAGACCCGATCTATGATCTAGATGTGTCACTCATCTAGATTCCATAGCCAATTCTTAAGATCTAACATGAATTCAAGGTGCTAAGACAAAATGCATAAAATGAAGAACAAGCATGTAAATGAAGAACAAAGTATGGAAATAAAGCATAAAACATGAAATTGAAAGGAAACTTACTTGAATTAAGAAATGAAGCAAAGCTTGAATGTAATTGCAATCAAAAGTAACAATCCAAAGGAGTATTTAGATTCTTCTTAGGCTTACAAACCCAAGGAGGTGCTTGAAATTAAATCTAATATAGAAAGGAAATTAAAATTAAGCTTCAAATTAAATCTAAAACTAGGAAAAGAAATTACATTAAAGCTTGAAATTAAATCTAAAACCTAAGGAAGAGAAAATTGATCTTAAAAACTAGAGAGAGAATTTTTAATCCCAAACCCATGCTTGGGTTGGGAGAAAATGAGAGGTGTTCCTTTACAAAATGAGAGTTGTGAGCTATTTATACTAATTTTTATTGGGTTTAAATGGGTCAATTTGGGCTTTTTAGGCTTAATTTCACGAATTTGACCAAAATTGACCAGTTTTGACCAAGATAACTCAAGGTGGCTCAGTCTTGGCTCAAGGTGGCTCGGTCTGGGCGAGCCTGGGTGTGCTGGGGCTGGATGGGGCGTCCTTAGGTTGACTGGGGTGGCTGGGCGCCAGTTTGGGCTGCTGGGCGCTGCCTGGGTTGCTGCTGGGCGCTGCCCGGGTTGCTACTGGGCGCCAGTTTAGGCACCAGTTTGCTGCCTGGGTTGCTGCCTAGGGGTGCTGCTGCTGGGCGCTGCCTGGGTTGCTGCTGGGCGCTGCCTGGGTTGCTGCTAGGCGCCAGTTTGGGCTGCCTAGGCACGAAAATGGGCCACCATTCTAGAATATTAGCCCCTTTGAAACTTTCTCTTGACACCAACTTGGGCATGCAAATAGGCACGACTTGGCTTGAACTTTGGCCCTCAATGCCTTGGCCTATAAAATAGGAGTTTTTAAACATAAAAACTCAAGAATTACACAAAACCTCCAATTAATTGAAGCCATTTAACCCAATTAAATATAAGATTAACAAGAAACACGAAAAACAACAAAAATAAGAAAAATAACCGAAAAACCTAATTAATCGACTTAAAAACCGTTGAAATCAATATAAAACCTTAATTAAAAACACGAGAAAAACACAACAATTACAAGCAAAATAGGTATACCCAGGGGTGTTACAACCAATGCCAATCCCAGAGCAAGCATGGAGTGATTAACATGAATTTGTCTTGATTTTAGTTAGTATTTTAGTTCATTTTTGTTATTGTTTTCGGTGAAAGTTGGATAGATTGAGCATATTTTCACATTTTCTTATCTCCAACTTGTTTTACCGTATTTTAATTATAATTAATTAATTTTATATTTATTTTATGTATTTTGAGGTATTTAGGTTTGGACGTAGTCAAGAATGGGCAAACGAGTAGAGTTTCAGCGAAAACGGGCCGCGATTTGAAGAAATGAAAGTTTTGGGCCTTCTAGAAGGGCTGTCGCTTGGCCCAACCGGTATAAAGCTGGGCTGGCAGCACCTCCTGATTTTGGGCCTTCTAGAAGGGATGTCTCTGGGCCCAACCGGCATGAAAAGTGCTGAACGTCCTAGAAGGGGCGGAAACCCTAATCTTGACTCCTTTTCTAAGCCACCTACACCTATAAATACCCCCCACCCCTCACATTCGAAAATACACATTAATCCTAGGGTTTCTAAGGCCTTTTGGGGGTTGACAACCCCAAGAGTGCCATTTTATTATCTTAATTTCTCTTTATAATTCTTAGTTTTATATTCTTAGACTTTAGATTAGCTATTAGATAGTTTAGTTCAAGATTCTTCACCAAAACGCTGCGGATTTTCTTCGTTAATTAGTAAGTATTTATTTTCTAATCTCTTTAATTTAGTTGCATGCTTTTCATTAGTTTAATTAATAATTATTACTTCCATGACGAATCGTTCTTGTGATTGTGTTGGGATTGTGATGTTGAGATTGATGATTATTGTTAGCTAGATATTATGGGTCTAGAGCCTAGATTTGTTGTGAACCATCAATTGGGACTTCCCAAGCGATCGTGGAGATAAATCGAAGCTCTAGAACCCTAGTTTTCTTAAATCGGTTTATAAGTCTTTTAATTAATTTAAATGAATTCTAGATCTAATTGCTCTTAGATAATTTAATCTTAGTTTTAGATAATTAATGCGTAGTTTAAATAATCTTAGATTTAATTAATTAGTTCATAGCTTAGATAATCTAGATTTAATTAGATTTAATTAGTTTTAGTTCTTAAAACTCTCAAATAAAACCCCCTTGTCCGCGTATTTAGATTAATTTTATTTTTATTTTCTTATTCGTGAAAACAAATACAAAACGAACTTCCGAATCTAGCTTTCCTCTGAGATCGACACGAGTCGACTTACCCACCTACAAGTGATCCCGTTCTCTTGCGGGCGAACTTTTTAAAATTGATAACTTTAAATAAAAATACGTGCAAAAAGTTCGAATCATGGAGCCATATTTCAATGGACTTTATTGAGGGATTGCCTAAGTCTCAAGGGAAAAATGTAATATTTGTAGTGGTGGACAGGCTGACTAAATATGCTCACTTTTCTAATATGTCACATCCATATACTGCCCTCACTGTGGCCACTCAATTCTTGGATAATGTTTACAAACTACATGGATTACCAAGCCAAATTATCTTTGATAGGGATAAGATTTTCACTAGCTCATTTTGGAAGGAGTTGTTTAGACTACTGAGGGTACAATTGAATATGTCAACTGCTTATCACCCTCAAACAGATGGTCAAACTGAAAGAGTCAACCAGTGTTTAGAGAATTATTTGAGGTGCATGGTACACCACAATCCTAAGGGATGGACTAAATGGCTAACTCTGGTTGAGTATTGGTATAACACTAACTATCACACCAGTTTAAAAGCAACTCCTTTTGAGGCTCTATATGGCTATACTCCACCTTTCATCACTGTGGTGCAAGAGAAAGGGACTCAAAATGAAGATGTAAAAGAGGTAATACACCAGAGGGAATTGGCAAGGGGCATCATTAAGGACAACCTCATACAAGCACAACAAAGAATGAAAATTCAAGCTGATAAACACAGACAGGAGCGAGAGTTTGCAGTGGGTGAACAGGTTTTCTTAAAGCTACAACCTTTCAGGAAAAATTCGATTTATCTCAGAAAAAATCTCAAACTTTCCTCTAAATATTATGGGCCCTACACCATTTTAGAAAGGGTGGGTAAAGTGGCTTACCGTTTGGATTTGCCGGAGGATGCTCGCATTCACCCTGTTTTCCACGTCTCCTTACTCAAGCGCCGGGTAGGGTCAGCCACACCCATTACCATGGAATTGCCCGTCACAACACCGGAAGGAGAGTTTCCGATCACACCCTTGGCGGCTCTGGGAACCAGATCCGTCGACCACAACGGGACCACTGTCTCGCAGACCTTGGTCCAGTGGACGAATACCGAACCTCAGCCAATTGGGAAGACACCAAGTTTATTATGAAGAAATTTTCAAACTGTGATCCTTGGGGTCAAGGATCTTCATTGTCATGGATTTAGGGTTAATTGGTTTGGAAGGAGGAGAAGAGGGAAAGGGAAAACCTAATTGGCCATTGAGAAAGGGAAAGAAGAGGATCGGGGGTTTGTTGCAGCTGGAGCACCATTTACTAAAGGGGACGGATAGGGTCGTGAAGATGGATCCGACGTGGTGGTCTACGGGCCCGAATTGGAGGAATGCGTGGCGGGTTGAATTACTCTGAAGGGCTGAGGATTGCTGGGCTTTATGGCCTCTAAGCCCAAGGCCATATTTATTTAAATGATTCAAGTTGTTTAGATATTTTATGGGTATGTTAGTCATTTTAATTAAGTGGTCCTCCCACAATCACTATTTGTAAGCAATGAAGCAAGGGAATGAAACAAGCATTTACAATATTCTTTTGCCTTCATCCGTTTCCCCTCTCTCTCTCTCTCCTAAACCTTCTATCTTCCTCCCCAAGTTCCATACATCTTTTGCATTTTTATAGCTATAAAAATACAGAAAATACTACCAAGAATACAGAAAATCCCAGAAAATCGATAAAAACATTACAAAGTATCACTCTTCTTATATTTAATTTCTTTTTGTATATCTATATATTTATACAACCGGTTGTTAAATTACCATTAAAGGTTGTTCCGGTATCACAAAATATAGTTAAAGTAGTCCATGTTTTTGATATGTATTTTTGAACTTAACTAAATATTTATTTTTTTACTACATGCTTCTGATATGTATTTATTTTAACTTAACTAAATATTTATTTTTTTACTACATGTTTGTTAAAATATTACGAAAGGTTATTAAAGTATTGTAACATATAATTAATGTATTACGAATTTCTAATGTATGATTTTCAAGAAAAGCAATCGATATCTGGTGTGTCGAATCGCAACAGATTTGAGGTTGAATTTGATAGATTAATAAATTTAATCGGCGATTTGCTGGAGAATGAAGCATTAGATCGTGTGTCAATTTCGGATCTGGGTCGAGCAAAACGAGAGGAATCAAATGGTGTAGACGACAATTAATTCCATGGCCGGTGAATGGTGGCGATGGTGGCTAACGGTGCCGACAACGACATGGGAAGATAACATAGAGACAGGGGAGAGGAGGGAATTGAAGAGGTTCTGTCATGTTCGCCCTGAGTTCGCGGGTGGGCAACAATTTGAACGCGGGTCAACTTACATAAATAGTAAAATGTGATCTGACAATATGAGATAGATCATATTATAAAGGTCCAATTTTATAATCAACAATAATTTTAAAGAATTGTAAATGATGTCCAAGGGAATATTGTCTTTATATGAGGCTTCAGTTTTGTATGGGAAGTGAAAATATATTGGATTTGGATAAAAGATTTTTTGACTCATCATCTTAATGACATGCTCGAGAAAATATCGGACCTGAGTCTAGCTAAGATAGTAAGTCATGCTTTAGAGCTTCCAATACACTGGAAATTACACAAACTCAAAGCCAAATGGTTCATAAATGTCTACGAGTCTAAACACGGTGCAAACCTTGTTTTGCTGCAAATTGCCAAATTGGATGACAATACGTATACAAGGCAAATATCAACATGAGCTTGAACAATTGTCAAGTTACATTTATTTATTTATTTATTTATTTGTGATTGGAAATTATAAGAACTAAGATTATGTAATGGCTGATTTACTTGAGATTACTGATACGACATCAAATGTCCACATCGGTTATATGCAGGTATTTATGGTAATTAGGAAAAGCGACCTCATTTTTTGGAAAGAGCATTCTTTCTGGGAGTTGAGTGAGTAGTAGTGACCTGATGTATGGGAGTGACAAACACTTATACGGTGTAGCGAGCTCCTATGGTATGGGCTCATTATACCAGTTCGGTGCTGAGTGGTAGCTCGGCGTTGAGTGTTGGGTTTTATGGTTTTAGGCCTTAACGGGCTGATATGGGTTGTTTTTGTGGGGTCCCGGCGGACTATATCATGAAAGAATTACAGGTCCGGGCCTACTCTGGTAATTTAGCGAGAGATCTATTATTTATGAAAACTTAGCATACAAGAGGAATCATAATTCTAAGTCGATTGTGGTATTTATGGTATTATAGTAGGAGAGGGGAGCCCTAACTTGGTGAATACTTCTCTTATCTATAAAAACAAGACTCAGGCTCACTTTTCTCTCTAAGTTAATTTGATATTCTACGTATTTTGAGCTCTCAAATCTCTCTCGCATTCATTAACTTAAGTATCGGAGGGCTTACGTCGGGGCCGTCCACCACCTTGGCATTAGGTGTTGTTCTGCAGGATCGATCAGGTCGCCATGAGTCTTCTGAAGATCAATCAGGTCGCTGATCGCGTATTTAAATCTATTCAAGTCGTTGACTTCCAATTTAAAGTCAGTACCTCATATTCTTGATTCACTAATCTTTTTTATCATATTTGGTCCATTATATTAGTCATATTTAAGAAAAAATTACGTGATGTTGGTTATAATTAAATAACGTATGCTAAGTTAGTTTTATAAAAATGTCCAAAAAGTTAACGTGACGTGATTCAATACTTTATTATTTTTTAAAAAAAACATTAAATTGAAGACATAATCCTGGAAAATTTTTATTTTGATCCATTTTATTGGCCACATTTTAGAAAAAGTACGTGACGTGACTCTATGTTTTCAATTTTATTTAATTTTAAACAATAATTTGAAGACAAAAACCTATTATACCCTCCGTATTCTTTTCCTTTTTTCTTTAATAAAATTACTAAAATTTTAATTACTAAAAAATATAAAATATAAAATATAAAATAAATCTTAAAAAATAAAAAAATATATATAAAAATTTATATAAATTTTTTGTGATTAATAAGATTTGAATTAATAAAAAATTAATAAAATCAAATATAAATGTAAAAATAATAAATATCTTAAAAAATTATAAAATAAATATAGAAATTTATATGAAAAGATCTAAGTTTTTTCATAAGAATTGTTGTTCGACAAATCAATAAAATCAGTAGATGCGAATTGTTGTTCCACAAATCTTGTGTCAATAAAATGATATCAAGCAAGTCACTATTTTACCGAAAATCTTATCGATTGCTTCTAAATAGTAGTGAA
Source organism: Phtheirospermum japonicum (assembly GCA_014905375.1). Lineage (NCBI taxonomy): Eukaryota > Viridiplantae > Streptophyta > Magnoliopsida > Lamiales > Orobanchaceae > Phtheirospermum > Phtheirospermum japonicum. The sequence goes on along the minus strand of BMAC01000413.1, from coordinate 474,722 downwards.
ATTATATTTTTCAAACACTACACAAAACAAAACGCCACTTATTATACAAATAAAATTCCGCTTATTAGTATAAATATGGAGAATACACATTTTTCATGAGAGGAAACTGGCAAACAATAATAGCAGGGTACGAAAATTATTTTCCCTTTAACGTGAAGAATGGGGAAAAAATGACGACTCGATTAAACCGGTGGAGGTTTGCTTTTGCTCACGATGAATAAAAAAAATAAATATTCAACTCATTAAACTTTCTTGCTAGAAAGAAAAGAAATAGGGTAGATTTTTTGTCTTACTGAATCGCAAGTAGAGATATTGATAATACACATAGAGTTAATGTCATTAGTGCGTAAACCGATTGTATACCACCACTGATAAACACCAGAATAAGCAATATTGCAATATTCACTGGGCCAGGAGCACCCCCTCGAGTAAAAGCTTCCACAGCTGGTTGACCAAAATGAGGATCCCAAATTGCATGAGCAATAGGTCTTACATGTAAAGGGTCCTGTACCCATGATTCAAAATTTCATTGCCAAGCTACATGAAACAGATTTCCGGAAGACCACAGAAAAATGATTGTTAATTGACCGAAATGAGAAGCAAAAATATTCTAATAAAGACGTTCCTCAGTAATATCATCATGACTTTCAAAGTCATTTTTTTATTAGTGATTTAGAATAGAACAAATGGATATTTCAAACAGAAGAAAATGGATAAGTATTTTCATCTCAGGACTTACTAGCCAAATGGAAATTAGCACATACAATACGCCCAGTCGCTTCTCGTGGATTTCCAGATTTGATATGGGCTGCTTTAAGATTTTTTTCATTCATTCCCATCCAATCAAAAAACCCTTTATGAGAATTTGGTGGATTTTTTTTCTGGAATTGTGAGATAACACGGCGTGTGCATCTAGGAAATAGTCGCTTCAAGGCGAATTCTCCCTAGATACATCTATTCAATAAATTTTGAAAGAAATTTCGAATATATAAATTGGGCTACATATTCAAAACCGATTTTCATCTTCAAAAAGACGAAAAAATTTCAATAGATTTAAAACTTCTTTTCAAGAATTCATGCACTTTCCTTTACTCCATAGGGCCTTCTCGAATAGGGAGCCTTCCTTCTTTGGATTTGCTCAAAGATCTTTGGAATTCATTTATTTCTCTCTGGAGTGGCTTGCTTTGGTTTTGTTGCATTTCATGTAACAGGCTTGTACGGTCCTGGAATATGGGTGTCCGATCCTTATGGGCTAACGGAAAAAGTGTAACCTGTAAATTCGCCGTGGGTCGTGGAAGTTGATCAGCATGAAGAATATACAGCTCTGCGAGAGTGTATCACTTTGGGAATTCCAACAATTTGTTTAATCTATACAAATTGTGAAAGAAAGAAAGAATCAGGTAGCTCACTTCCAGTGTCTCGGGTCCCAGAAGGGCATGATAAATACCGCCAAAGCATTCTTGATTAGTGCTGAGCAAACTATAGTGCAAAGTCACAATTGATGAAGGAAATATCCGAAAAGAATTAGTTTGATAATTAAGTAGATCGATAAACTAAAGTTTTGTCGTTCTAGGCCATCGGAGGAGCCAGGGCTCTGACCGCGTGCCTGTTGAAGAATGAGCCGGCGACTCATAGGCAGTGGCTTTGTTAAGGGAACCCATCGGTGCCGTAGCAAAAGCGAGTATTCATAGGGCAATATTGAAGAAAAAATATTCATTCATCAAATCATTCACTCCATAGTCCGATCGATCTTTTTTAAAAGATCTGATTAATCAGAAGGTTTTTAACGAAAACGTCAGAAAATATCGAGAAAAAAAACACTATTTTTTAGTTTTAACCCTGCGACATAGAAGGAATAGGAAAAGACCCTATAGAAATATTTTAAATTTAGGACAGCTCATGATGTTCATATCGATCTATTATGCGCCTCTGCATCTAGCATTGGGTAGACCTAATACAATAAGTCCATTCAACGATGGAAAACATCACGATGTGATAAAAGAATCAATTAAAATTACAAAAGATCCTCTAATTCGAATTAATAATTCGTTGGGGCCTTTAGGACAGCCACGCACCACCTGTGTCCGCGTTCCCGAAGGCACCCCTCTCTTTCAAGAGGATTCGCGGCATGTCAAGCCCTAGTAAGGTTCTTCGCTTTGCATCGAATTAAACCACATGCTCCACCGCTTGTGCGGGCCTCCGTCAATTCCTCAGACCATTCAGGAAGTTGAAATAGGAGTATACGTACAATATTTTTCGCAATTATGAATGAAGGTAATAGAATATATTTTCTAAAAATAGATTGAGTTAGTAACATGCAACCTCTTATTACTTGCGCAAGTGGAATGGTATCCCAGCCTCTGCAGAAAAGTGCACTATGGAAGAATCGAGAGTTCTTTTTTTAGTTCGGAAAATATAATCAAACAATTATTAGGAAAAAGTCCTTTTTGTTCTTAATCGCTAGAAGTAATTCGAGAAGGGGTATCCTATAGTTATAGTAAATTAATACATGAGTTAATATCATTCCAATTGCCATTACAAAAGTAATTAGAGCTTTTGTCATTAAAAGATATTTTTGGCTAAATTTGTGTTTGTCGATGCATGCTTTGGATCCCATGTGGAATTTTCGTGTCAATAATTTGGTGCGGAATTCTCAACATAGTAATATATTTACAACTTTCCACTTGAAAAAATTATGATAAAATAATAGTGTCTCAATTCTTAATATAATCATTATTATGTAATTGATATAAAATAAAATAAACCCATATCGAGAGACCATAAAAACTTTAAAACCGTCATTTTCAATTTTGTAGATCGACATTTACCCATGGAAAAATTGGGAATTGAAAACGAGATAGGAAAAAAAAAAAAAAAAAAAAAAAAGGGACTTGAGGCGTTGAGTGGTGATTGGAATTGGTGGTGAAAATTAGTCGAGGCACAATCACATAAACAGGAAGATTTCACTTCTAAAAACCCATCAATTATGATTGTCGTTCAATTGATTATTCCTTGAACAACTGTCTTATGCCATAAAAATATCAAATAATGATCATCACAACATTTAATTAAGAAAAAAAAAACAATTCGCTCCAGATTTTTCAGGCACCATGATCGGTAATAATTCTGCTGCCAAATACACACCCTCCTGTATTTCAGTAACCATTAATCTGAGGCCTCGGGGTGGGTCCAGTCAGACGAGAAAAAGGCATCTGACCACGGCTGGGAACGCCTCTAGACCCGGGAAACCGATCAGCCATTGTCGGATCGGACACAGATTTCGAGAAGGCCTGGGCGAGCTCGACCGCCGAAGCCGCTTTCCCATATCGCACCGCAGGGGCATCGTGGGATGAAGAATCTGGCTCGACCGGTTTTCGCCAAGTCTCGGGCGACGGGGCCCGGTTGTCCTGCTGCTTCTGTTGCTGATTACGGTTCTTGTTCTCCACGACGTCCCGATTATTATTTCTCCGAATCTCGTTCGGCCTGTTGTTTCTCCTATGTGGGTCCGCTTTCTCACCATTGTCTCGCCTGTCGGTGTACTTAGCAGCTATCCTTTGATCGGTGGCATTAGCTTCGGCTTTTTCATTGTAGCGCGCGGGTGGTATGTGCGTCATGAATGTATCGGCCTTCGGGGAGTGTTCTTTTACCCTTTAGGGAGTAATTAATAATTTAATAGTAATAAAAGATTTCTAAGCCATTCGACTTTTAAAATATTGAGATCTGGTTAAAGTGGAAACAATTAACTAAATCATTACCTCAAAGGAGGTGGACTCTCGTAACTGCTTACATCATCTTCGATCCCTCGCTCCTTTAGAACCTGGCATACGAATCATCACTATGTTACACTACAACAATTCTAACTGAAGAACAAAAAAGCTAGTGAATTATATTCAGGACTTAATTGGACAAAAATAAAATTATCCTATACGACTTGGAGATGCAAAGAAACTATTCAATCCCGGTCTAATTAATTACACTAGGTGTACAATTCAGAAGCTGGATTGGAAAAATGGGAATTGCTTAACGAAAAGAGGAAAAAAAAAATGAACTTACCAATTCTCGCGGGCGAGCTCCTCCAAAAACAGTCCCTCTGAAGCAACAAGAAAGAGAAAAATGGAAATGTCAAAAAGTACAAACTTCCTACTAGAAATAACTAAGTTTCAAATAGAAAACAAAACACCAACCCAAAAAAAAGGAGGAATTTGTTGTAGAAAAGAAATAGCAGCCATTTAAACCATTATATTCCACACAAAGGTAGATGAAATACTCTTAGACTTGGTCTCCTTTTTCTTGAACCTAATACACTGGTTCTGAATACTGATATCACTGAACATATTTCAAAATGTATCTCACAGCTACTAATCCCCGTATTGTATTAATTTTTAGTGTTACTACATTACGTATATACTATATAAGAGCAACATCAAAAGACAGGTTGCTGACAATTTCACACTCTTGCAAATCTTGTTGGTTCAAACTGAATCCCCACCCCCCGAAACCAACAAAAAAAAGGAAAAATGGTGCAGCAACCCCCAAAATAAGACAAATATACCTCACATCAGGGGACGTATGAACTGAGTGCTACAAAGAGCAAACTTTTGGGGAATATTCATAACGACATATATTAAAATTGTCAACATGTCATCCCTAGTCGCCCACCAGGCGATAGCAAAAAAAATATTAATTGCAGATAAGTTTCAACTCTGAATCCAACTGCCATCCCAAAAAGCTAAAAGACGGAAGGAAACAAAAACCAAAGTAGACAGGAAATTTCCAAGAATCCAACTTTTGAGTAGTCAAATATGACATTATCCCATCTTCGTGAAAAAACAGTATCATCCCACCACTTTTGCAATAAGAGTATATGATAAATTAAAATATGAAACAGGCACAACTACAATTCGGGCTTCAACACTGCAATGCAGAATACAAAAATAGAAAATTAAGGTTTTCAGCTCATCGAGGCCAGCAGCCCATCTAGAAAGAGAAGCCAAAAATTTTAGCACATACAGAGTACATAGTAATCATGCAAATCTTACAAATCATATACTACTTAGATTTCCTTCTTATTTCCTTTTTTTTTTTCCTTGGTGTTGAACTCAATCTGATACCTTACAAATTTTAACATCTAAAAATAACATGAATATGTTTTTTTTAACCTTAAGTCATTAGTCATGTATCTCGATGAGAGATCTAATAATAACAAGGTAGATAGCTAGATACTAATAGTCTTGACTATGAGCAAATAAAATAAAATACATAATTTCAAGACTGAGCACCTTTTCGATCCACCGTTTCCTTCGAGATGCTCAGGGGTCTGTGTCCGTGGTTTCAAATTCAATTTTGGCCTCTCAGGAGCTCGATCGCCAACCACCGGTCCAACAGAACCAGACTGCAACGGATTTTTAGGTTCATGCACAACATAGCTATCTTCCACATGAAGATGATTGCTTATCTGCTTGCATAAATAAACTCCAACATAATGAGATACAGAACCAAATTATTGATGATGATGATGATGATGAATCCAAGTTTACCTGCTTATAATCAGTTGGTGATGATTCCACATTCTCCACCGGCTTCGATCTCGGGAGTAGTTTCAGTTTCGGCCGTTCTGATGATTCCAAAGGCTCGGGCCCACCAGATTTTCCAGTAAAAGACGCACTTCTCTCATAAGATCTAGCGAGACCTCTCTCAGCATGCATCGCCAAGGTAACATCATGATACTCAGATTCGCCTACAGCATCCTTTTTAGGAGAACCAACGAGCTGTTTCGAGTTCCACCGACCGGACGAGACCTTCTCAAGAGCACTCGCGTGAGCCAGCTTCGTCTCGGCATTCGGACCCGACCATTCAACCGTCTCTTTAATGCAAACTGTCTCTTTCCTTAATCCCCAAGCATTCGGATAGGATCCGCCCACCGCCTGTGCTGCATTATTGCCGCCCACCGCCTGTGCTGCATTATTGCCGCCCATAACTGGATAACCCGACCCGTAACCACGATTATTGCCGCCAGAAGTCTGATGGTTCAACCTAGCATTATTATGTGCTTCACTAACCCGACTCGCATAAGAGCTAGGACTCGAACCAGTCTGAGACAAAGGGATTGAAGAAGCGGAGGCCCGACTACCAACTCTAGGCCCGGATGAATTATCAACCTTGGGCTCTGCTACGCGACTGGATTGAGCCCGAACACTTTCATCGCCGATTGTTCGACGAGGGCCCGACACCCCATCTAAAGGCTTGCGCTCATCCTCGTCGAAATTGCGACCTATATGCGAGCTGTGACTAAAGAATGGAGTCTTTTCGTCGAGGTTTCTAGCTGAGCCAGCAGATGCAGGCCGTGTACGATGATCAGGCCTTCCTACTGGATTACCCCATGACATTTGCCTATCAAAACCAGGGCGATCGACAGGCCTCACAGTTCTGTCAAAAATAAAACATTATCAGATTATTCAATAGGAAATTCATTACATATCACACTATTTAATTGGAATTCAATCACGACATTATTAGGGTTTAGCAGCCCAAAGATCTAAAACAAAATCAACTACATATATATCAAAAATGGCCAGATCTAGGTTATCGAAGTAAACAAATCCAATGTCTCATTGACAAATCCCCATCAAAAAAGCAGAAACAATCTTCATAGAATAAATGTCAGATTAATAACTCACACTTTACATTACCATCAAATCCGCAATAAAAATATTCAATCATGAAGAAAATAATTCAAAAGCGCTAAATGAAGAGACAAAAGGAAATAATCAGATTCAGGAGAGAAGGAACTAGACTAAAACTCAATTTCCCCGGAAAAAAAATGTTAAAAAAAGGATCGTAAACTTGAAGAAAGTAAATTATAAAGGGACTCACACGCCAGGCGCAGAGGGGAGACGAAGATCAGAAGGAATTGAGCCGCCATGAAAGTCTTTCAAAGTCATCGTCGCCTTCTTCTTCGACATTTTTCTTCTGACTTTCTCTCTTCAAGGATATCGAATAAATATAAAAATCGATTTCAAAGAATATCTAACATATATATTTATCAGAAGAGGGGGAAAAGTACAAACGCAAATTAAAGAGAAACAAAAGCTCTTGTCCCCCTTGTTGGGTGTGGAATGGATGAATCTGTAAATGATTAAATTGCAAAATGGAACAGAGGCAATATAAGATCCGGCTTGCTTAATAATTTGGCTGGAAATAGAAGATTTTGGGGGAAAAGGGTTTGGTACAATGGATTAGCGTAGCACTCACGAGTCACGGACAAATCGAGCAAACGCTTCAAGGTGTTGTACTTCACCAGGCTTCTTGTTTTATCTATTTCTTTTCTTTCGTGGGTTGTACTTTTTCAGGTTCCAAGTTTTATCCGTCCAATAGACGCGCGTGTTCGATTTTGTTTTTGGGTCGTCTGTCCTTTGTCCCGATTAGCTCACTGTTGATCTAACAATCCAAATATTTCGTCATGTTCATATCTTTTTTATTTTTCCTTATTTATTCTTCTAAATGAATCATGCATATAATTCTTGCACATCGATACATTATATTATATTTCCTCACTTCCAAAAAAATATATTCATACTTATTTTTGTTTATCCCACAAAATAATCGTATTCGTTTATTGAATAGAGCACTTAAAATATTGAATTACGTATTGTTATGATTTTTGAAGTTTTAAAACTTCAAAGTCAATTTTATTATTTATTTTTATAAACTATATTTTAATTTTGTAACACCCCTCATAGTGGTCATTATTTTTCATTTGACTCTTAATTTTCAACAGATACTCTAATACTATAAATAGGAGTACCCAGGGGGTCTAGCTAAGTACACAAACACTCAGAAGCATACAAGCATACAAACAAAATCTTGAATTCTTTATAATATTTTGGGTAACGTGATAAAGTTTTATTCTTTAGTTTTCTTGTGAATGTGCTCACAATAGAAGACACCGGTTGTGACCTTCTTGTGTTTTATTTTGGGGTGGTGGTGTGCCGTTAAAACTTGCACGAAGGGAGGCCATCACGATCTTAGGACAGCGTCAAGTGGTGTCCTACATACCAACTTTCTACTTTATATATTATTTAATTTTGTTTTGTTTCAAGTGGTTTTTATATTTCATTTTAGTTAATATATATTTGCAAGCAATTTGAAATTATAATAAATAATTTATCTTACAACAATCTAAGATCGTGATTGAAACATAATTTATTGTAGCAAATTTATGTTATTTCCGTGAAATAAGATTTTATTATTTAAATTCTTTGTTTATAACCTTCTGTTACATATATCATTTGGTAGTTGTATTTTTTTATTGATATAGAATATTCACATGCTAAAGAATAGCTTTCATTTCATTATTCACTAACTGAGTCAATTTTATTAAGTGACATTTTTTTTTTAATAATCGCAAAGTGAGTGTTAATTTTTATTTGTTATTTAAGTTGGATGCTATTATTATAAATAAATAAATACATAAATAAATATAACTTTCAATTTAGCATATTAAAATATTAGTTGAACTTATTTTTATTTTATGTGCTTTAAATATTTTATGTGACATTGTGAATATTTGACTCCTACAGATTTTGTTTCTTGTTCTTTTATTTGCCTAAAATAATTTCTCCAAATAAAATTTAAAAAAATTGTGTAATGGCTTAAGAGATGGAAAAATCAAATGAAATATTGGTTAACTGTTCTAAGATTTACTTCTGTCATAGATGAAAACATATAATCAAGTTCTTGGCATACCCCTGAACAAATGAATTACCATTGTCTTAATCGTATTCTTAGTGCTTTGTCAGATAGACTTTATGATGGAGAAGAGACCACCAATTGATATTCTCATACATGCATCACCAATTAATATTTCCATGCATGCATTTACTTATCAAGCCTTTATTAGAGTTTGAATTCATGCATCTAATAGTTTAAATTCATGCATCTAATTAATAAGTCTTTTATTACTTTGCTGAAATTTAGAGTTTGAACCATTGAATCTACCTTTCACACTTTACTATTTAAACTCTTGTAATCCTTCTTGGAAAGACAGATTATGATTGAATAAAGTTGTGTTCTTAAGCATATTATCTTTTACATTCATACGCTCTAGCTGCGTCAGTTGGTATTCGGAGTCAGGTCCGGGACCGCACGATGCCGCCCAGACGTGACACCCAAGAGATTGCTATCCTCCGCGACCAAGTCGCTGCCCTCACTTCTGCCCTTGAATCATTGCGGGTGGAATTCCAGGGAAACCGCCCTCAGGGCAACCCTCGCACTCCTCCAGATACCAAGTCTCAAGACGACGCGTCCGAACAGTTGGCCGCCTCGGACGACGAATACACGGTGACATATGACAACCCCTTCGCTCAACACCATCGCCGACAACCACCCCTTGACAACAGATGGGAATCAGGTTTCCGCTTGGATATTCCCGAGTTCACTAGCACGGGCTCGCCTGATGACTGGATCCACACTGCCAAGGACCTCTTGAACTTCAAATTTGTTCCCCCTGCACGGCGTGTTGCTCTTATTGCGACCCGGTTTCGAGCCCGAGCAGCCGCTTGGTGGCGTCATCTAAAAGTTTCCCGTACCCGCCGTAACCAAAGGGAGATCACCCTTTGGGAGGAATTCAAAACCCTTTTGAACGCTGAATTCCTACCTCTGAATTATGACAGCACGCAATACCAGAAATTCCAAATTCTGCGTCAGGGCCCGCGCTCTGTCGACGCTTACATTACAGAATTCTATCAACTCCTTACGCGCATCGACAATCGGGAAACGCCGGCGCAACTTGTTTCACGGTATATTGGGGGCCTTCGCCTCCAATTTCAAGACTTGATAAACTTGTTGTGCCCTTCATCTCTAAGTGAAGCCCATAGCTATGCGGTCACTTTGGAGGTCCAGTTCAACCGACGGTCGAGTTATGGCACTCTACCCTCTGATCGACGATCTAACCTACCATCGCCCTCTACAACCATTCTGAAGACCCCTGTCACTCCGCCAGTGGGTTCTATAACGCCTCGAACCTCTTCGGCCCCTGCTATTGGACCACGGTCATCCTTCAAGGGTCGTTGCTTCAATTACGGTGACCCTGGCCATCGCATGACAGCCTACCCCCATCCCCGAAGTTCCCGCACTCTCTTGCTTGAGGGCGATTCTCCTGATCTGTTTGAAACACCTCCGGTGTTTGATGATGACCCTATCACGAATGCCTTGGAAACCCACTTACAGGGTGATACTGGACCCTTTTTGGTATTATGACACGCATTTTGCTCACCAAAGATCACTCCTCTGTCGGACCAATGGAACTGCATTTTTCACTCCACCTGCACCATCAAAGGAAAAGTTTGTAAGTTCATTATCGACTCGGGTGCGTGCGAAAATGTTATTTCTAGTGATGCTGTTGAAAAATTGGCTCTTCTCCTCTCCTCTCACCCTCAACCTTATAGCCTTGCATGGCTAAATAATACTACCAAGGTGGCGGTTACTGATCGAGTGAAAGTTCCTTTTTCCGTGGGTGGCACTTATTCCGACACTATTTGGTGTGATGTAGTACCCATGGATGCCTGCCACATGTTGTTGGGGCGTCCTTGGCAATTTGATCGGCAAGTAGCGCATGATGGCTTCCTGAATACATATTCGTTTGTGGTTAATGGGGCCAAATTTGTGTTGTATTCTTCTTGCACGCCAGCACCTCCCCCTGCCTCGGCACCGCTGGTTTCACTACTCTCTCGCGCTGCCTTCGAGCGAGAATTATCTCCTGATTCATCGGTGTTCGTGCTTGCCGCACACGATGTTTCCCCTTCATACACCGTCCCTCCAGTGGCTCAATCCCTTTTGGCTGAATTTATTGATGTCTTCCCCACCGAGCTCCCAACAGACCCCACTACCGCATGAGCCCCTCTGAGCATGCAGAGCCTTGGCGGCAGGTTGAACGTTACCACCCGTTATATAAATAGTCGACCCAGACCATCTTAAGTTGACGAGTCATTGCACATTGACTAGTCAAGATCCGAGACCAACTTAACGTGCCGCGCCCATACCCGACCGAACTGGCCGACCAGTGCCGAGCAGGCGTCGAGCCCGTGCGCCAACACCCGGCCAACCTGGCCGACCAGCGCTGAGCAGGCATCGAGGCCCGCGCGCCCATACCCGGCCGACCTGGCCGACCAGCACCGAGCAGGCGTCGAGCCCGCGCGCTCATACCCGGCCGAGCTAGCGCCGAGCCCGCGCGCCCATACCCGGCCGACCAGTGCCGAGCAGGCGCCGATTCCGCGCGCTCGTGCCCGGCCGATCGGCCGACCAGCGCCGAGCAATCCCCAACATGCTATTTTGACTGGATCTATATTCGTGATGCCAAACCCGAGGTCGACTAATCGATCAGGAGGTCTGCTCGTCTCACCAGAGAAATCGCGTGTGAATCATCGAGATCTATTTGATAGGGAGTTCAAATCTACTCGTCATATATCTTTGTTTGAAAGAGTATGCTCGGAGGATAAGGACGTTTCAACCAAGACTGATCGGCCGTGAGGGAAGGTCGGTCCGACCTCGAGACGGTTTGAGATCGGATTCGAGGCGGCGGAAGAGATATGATCAAGGCTTTATTCTTTGACTCAGAAAGGGATGTGTAACCAATGATAAAGCGCCAGGTGTCTAATTAGGGTTAGGGTTTCTGTGATTGACTTATTGAGTAGGTAAGTTGGTGCCCACTAAGGTGGTGACACGTGTCCAAGTAGGGTTTAGGAGGAAAAAACTATAAATAGCCTCTCCAAGAGAGAGAGAAAGGATCCCAAGCTGCTGGAGAGAGAAATACATAGAGAGTTAGAAAGAGAAAGGCTTGTAACAAGAGTTCTAACCTGTAAAAGGATCCGGTCAAAAACGATCCGACCTGAGATGAAGGAATAAAATTCAAGCACTTTTTCCTACTCATTTTCTGATATCTGGTTGTTGCTCTTTTTCCTATTTTCGGTTCTCTATTTTCTATTGCTGAACTGCTTGTTTTCTTGGTTTTTTATGATTTAGACTACTCTTGGTCTAAACAAAAGGCTTGTAAGCAAGAAACTGCACTGTACAAGAATCCGGCTAAGGCCGATCCGACCCAATTTTAAGGAATAAAAGTCAAGCACTTTTTTCTATTTTTGTTTTTCTATTTTCTATTGCTGAACTGCTTATTTTCTTGGTTTTAATGATTTAGACTACTCTTGGTCTAAACATGAGTAATTGATTATTTAAATTGGACGTTATTAGTGATAGCAATGAGAATTCTAGTTTTATTTTTAATATGCAGTCTAATGTTTCATGGTACGAAAGATTGGTTTAAGAGTATGATCCATTATGAAGATGTATCTACAATGCGCAATCTTTATTGCGGAGATCATGTATTGAGATGCCTGACTGATAGCAAGCTCACATGGGAGAGAAACAAGAACAAAAACTGTACTGGGCCCATTCTTTTCCTCGTTGTATGTATAAACCCAGCATATATATATATATATATATATATATATATATATATATATATATATATATATATATATATAGCTATGCCATTATGCATTGTACAAAGCAATATAAAATATTATAACAAGCATGAGCTTAGTGAATAATTAGCAGTGATTCACATATGTGTGTACACAATAATATATTAAAATACAATAGGTAGTAGTGTTTTCAATATGTGAGAAATATGATTTTGTATTTACCTCGTGGTAAGTAGAAGACTCGACAGATATTATAGCTATTCCTTTGTGCTTATATGTAGCATTTTAATATACAATGATAAGCATTATATTGTGAAATAGCGAGCAGTGAATTAATGTTCAACTTGAATAGTAATATACATTACTTAGCAGTGTGATGCGGCACTAAAAATCCATACGTAATATATGGGGTTATTTATGATAAGCGACCTCATCTCTTGGGAGGAGCATTTCTTCTGGGAGGTGAGCGAGTTGGGTTGAAGGATAGCGACCTGGAGTATGAGGATGAGTTCTCATATAGGGTCGCGACCTCTTATATTTTATGTGTTGGGCGCTAATTGTTAAGCTCGGATATGGGCTTTATAAATGTCAGGCCCAAGTGGGCTCATATGGATGGTCTTATGGGGTCCCGGCGAACTGTATGGAAAGAATTACAGGCCCAGGTCTATTCTGGTAATTTAAGCGAGAGATCTATTATTCATGGGAACTTAATATAAAGGAGAAATTCTAATTCTAAGACGGTCATGGTATTTATGGAAGTATGGTGGGAGAAGGAAATCCTGGCTTGGGGAACACTTCTCTTGTCTCTATAAAAGGGGTGCATACCTCTCTTTTATGTTCATATTGTTTATGACGGATTGATCTCTCAAATTTTCTCTCGCACTATCTAACTTAAGCATCGGAGGACCTTCGCCAGGGCCGCCCCCCGCCTTGGCTGAAGGTGTTATTTTGCAGGATCGGCTAGGTCGCCATGAAGATTTCTGGAAGCTTATCATGTCGCCGTGACGTATTTGGAGGCTATTTTAGGTCTCTGGTCTCATATTTGAGGTTAGTGCCCCTATTCTTGGTAACCAATCTTTTTGGTTTTATCAAGTGGCGCCGTCTGTGGGAAAGAGGGACATCGAGTTCTTGAGTAAAAGACGTGAGAAGTTTCGCAAGCGCAGTATGAAGGATAAAAACATACAACCCAAGATCCTATATTTTGGTTCTGGATCGAACAAACTGAAGAAGAACAACAAGATGGTGGAACACTAGTGCACAAAATCAAATTAGAGGCCCTGCATATAAGACGATTTAATTTAGGCCCGCCTCAAAAATGATATATTTGGCTGTTGTGTCATTTCAACCGCCTCATAGTAATAAAAAAATAGCAGGGTGGCGGTTCTTATCATGAACTGCATCATATAATAATAATTGAGGCGGTTCTATAAAAAACCGCCTCATAGTTCTTTGTTCGGGTGGCGGTTCTTCAACGAACCGCCTCAGAAATATTTGACTGGGCGGCAGTTTCTATCTAAAAGCCACCTTGTAAATTGTGAGAGGCGGTTTTCTAACCAAATCGCCTCAAAAAGTGATGAAATAAACTGCCGCATACTTCCTTACAAAAATTAATACAAAATATGCAAGAATGTATAGGGAATTTCGTCCCCACCAGAGAACTCTCCTTCGGCGCCCCTTGCTCCTACACCAGATAATTCATCCACACACTCTCATCTCCACCGCGGCTCCTCCGCCCTAATGTCCAGTTGCCCTAATTGCACCTCCCAACCCAATCTACCACTTCCCTCACACCGCAATGATACTTMGCTCGAAATCAACRTATGCATAAGGTTTCACTGAAATTACATAGGTATGTTAAACAATTAACTGTTTCTTATACTTACAAAATGCCTTTCTAAGCAAAATCCTTTTTTCTATTCACAATCCAAAAAAAATCTCTCTTATCGCTTACATTATCATAATTTTTGGTTGATTTACAAGATTTTCTCTATTTATTTGCAAGTTGTTTCTGATTTATCCTTATTTCTCCTGATTTTCTTGTTTTATTGTGTGAATTTTGGGGCATATTATTACAAAATTAAAATACGGGAGAATTTTGAATTTTTCGAAAACTATTTCTCTTTTTTGGCTTTTAATTTCAAGCTTCTTTTGTTGTTTTTTGCTCGATCCCTAAGAAAATCCCCCAATTTCTACTCAGTTTTCAAGGTTTTATAGCAGAAAAGCCTTACTTTTTTTAGTTTAAGAATGTTATTAATTACAATTCATATTTCGATGAATCTTTCATACCCCAAGGCGCAACTCCTGGTCCATTTCTAGTGTGTAGTGCCATTTTTCCATTTGGTGTATAGTAATTAAAGCTTTCAACACTTCTTGGATTATTTTACATTTTTTGAGCGAACTTATTCTCTTGTTACTCCGTTAGAACCTGAGTTTGTGGTCAATTACCTTCAGACCCTGAGGTCCTCTGAGGAGTCTCTGAGAGAGCATGTTTGGAATATGAAAGCCTTTTTATTTGAATTTTTACTTGGATGATCTATTCAGTTTTGCTTTATTTATTTATTTATTGGTATCTGCTTTACAAAGCAAGAAAAAAGAAGTTGCGTTCATTGTGACATTTGCGAAACGGGAGCAGGAGATAGCTGAGTTGAAGGTTAGAAATAGTTAGTTGCGTTTGTATCATTTCCAGTAATCTATATGGTTATGTGCAACGTTATTTATTTATTATTTTTTTTGGAACTAAGTTTTCATTGCTGATCGTGCTTTATCCGTCTTTATTGTCTCTTCAATGCATGTAAATTTTCAAAACTTGTCATCACTACTCAATGTAAAGAAATGTATTTACTTTCATTTCAGTTTTTAAAACTGGAAATTTTAGCTTGAGAAAAAACGGCTGTATTGACTTATAATGCATCATCTGGACTTTTTTTTTGTTATTGTCGTTTGTTGTTAAAGTGAAGGGAAACTTTTAGTTTTGGTACATTATGTTGGCGACTTTCCACAAAAGGCA
Source organism: Phtheirospermum japonicum (assembly GCA_014905375.1). Classification (NCBI taxonomy): domain Eukaryota; kingdom Viridiplantae; phylum Streptophyta; class Magnoliopsida; order Lamiales; family Orobanchaceae; genus Phtheirospermum; species Phtheirospermum japonicum. Next base: position 459,239 of record BMAC01000413.1, on the reverse strand, counting down.
GTATCAAAGTACATCCACTAAGTTGGCAAATTCATCGAATATGGTTCATTTTTATCACAAATGCTGACGTGGCAGGATTATTTAATTTCTTATCATTTTTTATTTAATTTTAACTATTAAATGGATGTGAAAATTCATTTTTGTCCCTCCATTCTAGGTTTTTTTCCTTCCTTCCTTTCTCTCTCTCTCCCCCGTTTTTCTTCATCTTCGGTCTGAGGACACAATTTCATCACAGATTGCACTATCAGATTTCAAACATTTAATTTAAAAAGCAATTAGACATAATATAACAACAAATTTAATTCAACAAAATCCCACAAAGAAAAAACAAATCTTGAGATAAACAAGCGAGATCAGATGGTGATGCATGTTTGGTATTCATCATTCAAATGCAGAACATTTTGGATAGGAATCATCACGCCTCTTCTTGCATATTTAAAAAACTTATAAAAAAAAACCAAGCATCTAAAACATAAAAAAATGAGAATACAAGTATTAAAATTAGGGGAAAATATAAAATCACAAAAGATTCTCGAGGAATCAGATAAAAGGTCAATCACCACGTTGCATCAATAAGAAGATGCAAATTAAGACTTGGGCGACAAAATTACTATCATCATATTCCTCGCATAAAGACGTCACAAATCCAAACTTAATCAACAAAATTGAATAATAATACCAAAAAACAAAAAAACAGAGAGAAAGAGAGACTAATCTGATGTGTCCTGAAATCGGTGCATCGTTTTTATGATTTTCTTATCAGGTAGATGAAACCCGATTGCCGCACACACTCATTACACAAATAAAATTGAAAAGAGAAAAAATAACTGATTTGATCGAACGGGTAAAGTAGAAGAAGAAATTGGGGATGATTAGGCTCATAGAATTTTGGTTGTGTTCAGCCGCCCTGGTGATGGAGTTAAGGGATTCTGATTTTACAGAATGAAGAAAAACGGGGAGAGAGAGAAAGAAGGAAGGAAGGAAAAAGACCTAGAAGGGAGGGGGCAAAAATGAATTTTCACATCTATTTAATATTTAAATTTAAATAAAAAATGATAAAAAAATTAAATAATCTTGCCACGTCAGCATTTGTGATAAAAATGTACCATATTTGATGAATTTGCCAACTTAGTGATGTACTTTGATGCTGGCCAACATAAAAATGAAATTTTCCCTTAAAGTGAATATATCAACTTGACAGGCGAGGAGATTATTACTAGACCCTGTTATCCATGAAGAATTCACAAGATTAAAGGTGATTCTTTTGAGTCCTACTTATAATTAATGACAACTAATTTACTTTTATAGCAGAATGTGACTTTTAATTGTTGGAACTATATTTTACCTTTCTACTGATGTATGTTGCTTGCTTGTTGGCCGTCAACAAAGTGGCTTTGGATCCTTATGCTTGGTTCGTTTATGTATATTGTACAGAATGCCTTTGAAAAATAATAAAAATGCCTTGTATACCTTTCACGTGTTATACATTTTGAAATTTCATTCTTTTAAGTGTGATCTGTGGTGTCGATAAAGCGTTCTCTTTGTTTTTGACAAAATTTGGTGGAAGAGAAGGATAAAAAAGTAAAAGAATTGCAACATAATATAGCTGCAGTCAGTTTCACCCCACAGAGTAAAATGGGAAATGTGTTAATGGCAAAATGCAGGACTCTGCAGGAAGAGAATGAGGAGATTGGTAACCAAGCTAACGAAGGAAAGGTATTGGTTTCCATACATCTCATTTACCATTTTTTGTTTGTTAATTATT
>BMAC01000413.1:438947-456949 GCA_014905375.1 Phtheirospermum japonicum | reverse complement strand
ATTTATATTTTTAGCTTGATTCTTGTTTACAAACTCAAACAAAGTGCTTATAAGCTTCTAGGTGATAGAAGCCGAGAATCACTTTTTTGTTTTTGTTTTTGCAAATACTCACTTAGCTTTACTATTTTAATTGACAGGTAGTGCAAATGGAAAGTCGTGTTTTGAATTTTTTAGGCTTTCAATTGTGTGTTCCCACCACAAAGAGATTCCTCAGGTACCCCTCTTATATTTGTTAATTACAATAGATCCATCTTTCGAATTCATAAATACCCTCTCGGTATCTTGAGTCATCTTATGACATAGAAAATCGTCAACGATCGTATGACATTCTATTTTATTACCGTGTGTTTTAAATTTTAATATTTTTGATTTTTTTTTCTTTTTTTTTAAATTAAATAATTGTTAATTATGCCTGGCAGCGAGATACATTCGTGGAAAGATTATGTTGCTAAAGCTCTTATAAATACTATTGACCATTTGGGCTCAGTGACTGATAAACTCAACAGCTTCTTGGATGAAAAGACTAATGAATTCTTGGCAACAAATACTATATTCTATTGCATTGAACAGGTAATTAAACAATTATTTTTTTTTATTTTAATTAATTACAGTTTTATTTATTTATTGTTTCCATGTTGATGGGATTATAGATATTGAGCACGTTTCAAGAATTAGTCAACTTGAAAGGCGTATCACAACACTCGTTGATGATCAAAGCTCCAAAGCACCACAAGCAATACATTGTGCCATGTACGTAATTATGTTTTTCTCCACTTTTTTTTAATGTTTTTTTACTACTTGAATTGCATGTTTTTTCATCTATCAGCTGCAGAGACTCTTCAAATCGGCAAACCAAAGTCGACATGTACAAATTTCATCTCGTGCACCCAATCAGATACACACAAACCGAAGCAAGGTAAATCCTTGCCAATTTTATGTCATGTATATATTAGACGTATTATTGAACAAATGAGAAATAACTCTCAAATTCGACAATAAACTAACTTATTAATTCATATGCAGACAATAACAATCCATACGCTAAAGCTTTCCAATCAGGAGTGACAAAACCACCGTTGCCATAAATACCCTCTATGTACGTATTCTGTGGTTTTGTGTTTGTGACTTTGGTGTGAATTTATTCTGTGGTTTTGTGTGGAATTGTTGTGAATTTTTTGCTTCGATCTTGTTAAACAGTGATGTAATCTTATTTGGATATGTTGGATCAAATTGTGCAAGGTCGATTTATTTAAGCTTGGTAATATCTCAACATAATTTTGATGATATTTGATTGATGAATATTAAGTTGAATGATATTTTATTTGAAATATTGTTGGATTCTCAGGCTGTGTCTTTTTGATCAAATTTGTTTGATTAAAGAATGTTAAACCTTTTAACATTATTAGGTGAATGATCTTGCGAAGAAGAAAGAAGAGAGCTTCGATTGTGTAGGTAACGAGATCTAATTTTATAGAGTTGACTATTATTGAATCCCTAGTGATTATGTAGTATTTAGTTGTGGTTTTCTTGATTGTTATTGTAACTATTAAATTTTTTTGACATTATAATCTTATGTCAACTAAATAAGATTTTTTTTTTATATCGTTTGGTTTTGGTTTGTTGTATTTGGTATATATGGATAATGTGGTTTGGAAGGCTTGAGAGTAAACCTGAATTATTATTTTTTAAATAAACAAACGAGTCGGTTCTCAGTAAGAACCGCCTCCAAAGTCGGTAATTTTAAGCATCGCCTGACTTCTTTATTTGAGGCGGCTCGAATCTTATAATCGCCGCAAATTCTCTTTGTTTGAGGCGGTTCGAAGATAATAACCGCCGCGAAGGACTTTGTTTTGAGGCAGTTTGAACCGCCTCCCGGACTGCATGTACCATTTGTGGCGCCTCGATCAGAGGCGGTTCAAAACCGCCTCCAAAGACTGTTTAAAATCGCCTCGAATCGCCCTTTTTACACTAGTGTAAATCGATAAGGGAGAACCAACAAAAGAAGGACAGACACCTTCTCAAACGGAACCAGCCGTTCAAAATTTGGGTGGCACACCGCCGCCCTCCCCGAAGCAATACAAAGGAAAGGAGCCGAAAGGAGACTTGGAGGCAGAGAAGCCGGAGGTTGTGGCGTAAAAAGTAGTTCATATAGGGACGAGAGAATGGAAAGATTTACCCAAGGATAAGCCATGTCAAATCAAAAAAATGATTTTTAGAGGGGCTCATGGACTTTGTGCCCTTGGAGAAGCAGGAGGAACTAAGCAGGTATCTAGCAGGCGAGCTGGGTATCCCGAAAGAGAAGGCTGATGGATTGGATGACGGGTAGGGAGAAAAGTCTACAGCGGAAAAGACAAAACAAAGCGGAGGGTCTCTGTCTCGGAGATCTTCTCACGGAAAAAAGGGCCGGAGTAAACGAAAACAGGTAGATTCTTCCAGCTCTACCTCGTCCACGGGGTCTTATACCCGTAAACACAAGGGCAAGAAATTAAGGAAAGTAAAGATAGAGCTGAATCATCATAAACATAGAGGTCGGCGGCATAGTAAGCATACCAGCGAGAGCGGGATGCAAACCTCAGGCACAGATGGAGAATCTCTGGATAAATCCCGTAAGAGTCGGAGCGAGTACCATGAGGGGAATGGTGATAATGAGGTCGGGCCAGGGAATAAGGCTTTTAGAGAGATGCAAGAGGCCTTATTAAAACTACAAAAGAGGGTGGAAGGAGAGAAGTTTGAGGAAGATGAGGGACATCCCCTTTCAGATGATATGCTGCGAGTTGCGATGCCTAAAGGATATAAGGCGTTGGAGTTTCAGTATCAAGGAATGACGGATCTAGTGGCACATTACAGCTTTTTGAGAATGAGAGGATGTTACATGGTTATACCGATGCTGTAGCGTGTCGGGCCTTTGTGTCTACTTTGAGGGGAATCGCGCAAAACTGGTTATACCAATTGCCGCAAGAAAAAATTACCATTTTTCAGACACTGCGAGCTGCTTTTTTGAATTAATTTTCTAGTGTGAGGCAGAATGCGAGGACGGCACAATCATTGTTTACTATGGTGCAGCGACCTGACGAAACCTTGCAGAAGTATGTTAACAGATTTACTAGTACTACACTAGGGGTGCCTGCCGCAACAGACGAGATGAAGGTATGAGCTTTACACCAAGAATTGAGGAGAGAGGACTTACGCAAGTCGCTGGTGAAGAAGGAGGCGCGAACATACGATGAGGTCCTAGAAAGATGCCATAAATATATACATGTGGAGGAGGCAGAAGAGGAGCATCGTGGGCGATTTAGCAGGGAGGTCGCCGATACAGGAGGCAGTATTTCAAGGAGGGAGATCAGAAGAGAACCAAAGAGGATAGTGCGCGGGCTCCTAACCCCGAGCCCCGTGGTGAGGGAAAAATCGGAGATAGATATGCGAAACTGGAGGAACGAGGATTTTACACCACTGGCCTATCCACGGGCTAAGGTGTTTACTATCATGGAGCGCTTGATACTTAATGACATCAAGTGGCCGGAAAATCGCACGCCGCTCCCTATTAATCCTAAATCTTACTTCTTTTGTTTGTTTCACAACAATTATGGGCATGCCACAGAGAGGTGTAGACATCTTAAAGAGGAAATCGAGAGGCTCATAAAAGCTGGGCACCTGAAAGAAGTTAGTTACAAGGACAGAGAGCCAAGGGAACCGAGGCAACCATTGCCTCCACCACCATCGAGGGACCCGCCTGAGGACTAGGTCGCGAGGCAGCCACAACAAGGGAATCTAGGACATAATGGTCCAAGGAGAAACAAGGGGAGAATAGATATGATTTCGGGTGGCACTACTGCAGAAAGTAGATACAAAGGCGCCTCATCCATGGCGGTTCTGGGAAAATCGCCGTTAAATACTTTTTTACGGCGGTTTTCCAAAAAACCGCCGTTAAATCGGTCATTTAACGGCGATTTTCATAAAACCGCCGTAGAATCGTACATTTTACGGCGGTTTTATGAAAATCGACGTTAAAACAGAACTAATTAACGGCGGTTTTTAAGAAAGCGCCGTGAATTATCAAGTATTCACGGCGGTTCCTTAAAAACCGACGTTAATTAGTTCATACGTTAATTATTGCGGTAGATTTAACGTCGGTTCTATTAGAACCGCCGTGAATAAGATAACATTTAACGGCGGTTTTATAGGAACTGTCGTAGAATAGTAAGCTGCCATGTCACCGATCCTCGTCCTTATCAAGCAAAAATATTGGGCCGTTGATCCGTATCTTATCCGACGATCTGGATTAAATATTAAACTAAAAAAAATATTAAATCAAAAAAATAATAAATATTAAAATAAAAAACCCTAATCCACTTTCACTCGTTTAGATTCTTATCTACCTCCGCCCTAATTTCACTCGTTTAGATTTTGGAATTCGGTGACCATATGGCGGAGGCGGGGGCGGTGAACCAGCAGCGGCGGCTGTGGGATGGCGTATTGGAGCTGACCATGGCCGCGCAAGAGAGGGGCATCGACCCCCTGAAAATCCCGCGCAAGAGAGGGGCACGAACTAATTTCCGGAAAATCCCGTGAGCCTGAACCCGCACTAGATGAAGAGGGTGGCGCGCTTCGGGCCGACAGAGATATAAAGGACGATTATGAAATATTCAACTTAAGAATCATACACAGAAAAAACAGGTTTGTTATATATGCCATATCCGATTCTTTCTTCATTTCACGTATTTTATTTTATTCCTTTTAGATTCTGATTAAATTGTGAAGAATTAGAGGAAGTTGATATTTGAAATCACTAAAAAATAAGTTGTTGTTTTTTTTCTTTTAAATTAAATGAGAAATCGATTTATTCGAGATTGGTGATGAAGCCCAACAGTGAATTGCAGAGGTTGACCTGGATTCCGACAAGCGGGATCTGGAATTTATTCTGGTACGCTCCGAAGGACTAGTGTGATGATTACAGGGAGTGCGGGGTTTACGGGATATGCGACACGGATGCGTCGCCGGTCTACAAGTGCATCAAAGGCTTCGGGCCGAGAAACCCGCAGGCCTGGGGTTTGCGAGACGGGTCGGACGGGTGTTTTCGCGAGACACGGTTAGACTGCGACACAGACGGGTTTCTAAAGATGACTAACGTGAAGTTGCCGGAGAGTGGGGCGGCATTTGTGAACAAGGGGATGGATTTGGACACGTGTCGGGAATGTGCCGTCGAAATTGCTCGTGTCGGGGTTACTCGGATGCGGATATCGCCGGCGGTTCTAGTGGGTGTGCTATTTGGGCGGAGGATCTTTATGATATGCGGCAGTACGCGGCGGCGGAAGGCGGGCAGGATTCTTACTTCCGGGTCGCCGCCGCTGATTTAGGTACTGATTTAGGAAAAAATCTGATTGCTTTTACTTTTGGTTAATTGCTACTTTAAAGATAGTACTACGTATTATTGTTTAATTAAAGATACTCTAATTGTCATTTAAATTTAATTTATTGTTTTGTTCGGATGAATCTAGTTATATTTAGACGGGAAGATTCAGATTTAGGGAGAGAATTTGAAGGAAGGATTTCAAATGATTTAATTAGAAAGATAATTATGAGGATGATTAGGAGTATGGGCAACACTCTTGTTAGGCCGGACTAACGAATCATTCGTTAGGCCAAAATTTCACATCAATACATTGTAGTGCAAAAACCAATACATTATAATAAAAAACCAATATATCATGGTAAAAAAACATTACAGTATAAAAACCAATAAATCATAACACGGGTCAGAGATTTATGAAAAACTAATACTTTACAGTACAAAAACCAATACATCACAATACAAAAACCAATACATCACGGTATCGGGTCAGATGGCCTAACGGGTCATGACCCGTTAATTTGGCCTAACGCAAGTCTTTGCCTAGGAGTATAGTTAAATGTTTGTTTATTAATTTGTAACATATTTTGGACTAGTTGGGAATTTTTCCTAAAAAAAAAAAGAAGTGTTTGTTTTATGAAGTAGTATCTCACTGGTTGTTCAAATTTATGTTTGAAATTACATGTGAAACTGAAGATCATAAGACAACTAATTACAGTGGTCGAAAGAATTTAATGGACTTGTAAGTTTCATCAAGCATTATAACATGGTAATTAGGATCAAAGCTAAACCAGCTCATCTGTTGGTTATTCAGAAAGATTTTAGTAACACTCTTCATAATTTAACTAATAATATCATTTAGGACAATTTTAAAAAAGTAATAGTGATCCAATAAATTTTGGCAGATGATTACACTCAGAACAACAAATATGGACAAAAGATTATAAGCAGCTCTTACACAGCTTCAGAGAGGTTTTTGGTATAAATTAAAGTGTCGAACCACCATATTTACCGCGTGATAGATTATTTCTCGAAGCCAGAATATAGGAAGCTAAAGTTTCTACAGATAGGTAATTTAGTTGATATTAATAAGTGAAAATCAAGTAAACAGGAGCAATTCAGGATACAAATACACAAACTTAAGGTGATTAAGCTCACCACACGGTGACAACAATTATTAAGAAAAAAAGTAAATAAATATTTGGGATATAATTATATAAATATGCATATGTCCTTGCAGGTCATCACTCGACAATGTTTGGAGGCATTATCGTATCTGCATGGTTTGGGAATCGTCCATTGTGATCTAAAACCGGAAAATATTCTGATCAAAAATTATCAAACATGTGAAATAAAGGTTATCGATCTCGGCAGCAGTTGTTTCTAGACAGATGACCTGTCCGTGTATATACAATCTCGTTCTTATCGGGCTCCTGAGGTTATGTTAGGCCTCACGTACGACCAGAAGATCGATGTGTGGTCGGTTGGGTGTATTTTGGCCGAGGATCTTTTTGACGACGAGCAATAGTGGAGAACGGAAAGTGAAGAGGATTAGGAACATGTTTTTTAGATATTTTTGAATCATTATTTCAACGGCTATGTATATTGTGTTTGCAAAAATTCAAGCCTTGCATTTTAGTGTTAATTTCAATAAATAATTCCAGTAAAAATAATGAATCTCTAAAAACTTGTGCACCTGCTTTCATTTCTTTTTTTTTTTAAAATTTCTGTACTACTTTCTAGAAGGTACTTCTCAATAACCGTCGTAAAATATTCGTTCTGAAATAGACTTTATAGAAGATATTTTTTAAGAACAGTCGTAGAATCTACCGCCGTTGTTTTTTATGGCGGTTCTTAAAACCGCCGTAAAAGCATCACTTTCTACGGCGGTTCAAGAAAAACCGCCGTAAAAAGCATCACTTTCTACGGCGGTTTTTGAAAAACCGCCGTAAAAATTTACGGCGGTGGATTTAAGGGCGGTTCCAAAACCGCCGTAAAAACCCTCAGAAAACCGCCTTTAAATCCATTTTCTGTAGTAGTGTGGACCAATGGATTGCGATACCAATAGTGCGCGGAAGAAGCATGTTAACTCAGCTCGCTCGGGAACGTGGGAGGTTGCTAGCGTGAGTCGACGCCCGCAGATAGTGGGACCAGTCATCTCTTTTGGTCCCAATGAGCGACGCGGGCTGCAGGAGGATCATAATGATGCCTTGGTAATCGAAGCTGAGGTGGCGGGGTACGAGGTCAGTAGAATTTATGTGGACAATGGGAGCTCGGTCAATATAATATACACAGATTGTCTGGAGCAAATGAAGCTGGAGACCAAGTTGCGACCTGTGAATACGCCCATATACGTGTTTAATGGGGCACAAGTGATTACTGAAGGGGAGCTGACGCTGACAGTGGTATTGGGGAAGGATGAGTTGCAGGTAAGGAGAAATTTGAAGTTTTTGATAGTCCGGGAAAGGTCGGCATATAACGCAATATTAGGCCGACCTGCCCTCAACGCATTCCAGGCAGTGGACGTCGACTTATCACATGAGTATCAAGTATCCGGTGGGAGATAGAGTGGGAGAAGTTATTTCTGAACAACAGGTCGCAAGGTCGTGTTACCAAATTTGAATGATGGTCAGGAAAGGGTTGATTGAGAACAAGCGTTGAAGGGATGGCGATTTGCCAGAAGGGGTACTTAGTGCGAAGAAGGTGAAAGAACAGGAGAGCTCTGTTCAACCACATGAGGAGTTGATGGAGATTTCATTAGAGGAAGGTCGCCCGGAATACACTACGAGTGTGGGGACCTTAATGGCTGAGAACACTGAGGGACGAGCTAATGAAGTTGTTAAAAGAATTTAGAGATGTATTTGCTTTTGGGGATGGGGAGTTAACAGTGGTGTCTCCGTAGGTCGCGCAACATCATCTAAATGCAGACCTAGAGGCGAGGTCAGTCAAGCAGAAGAGGAGGCATTTTGGTCTTGAATTGGATAAGGTGATTGAAGAGGAGGTGCAGAAATTTCTAAAGGCTGGACATATCCGAGAAATCCAATTTCCTGAGTACTTATCTAATGTTGTGATGGTGCCTAAGCTGGGAAAAAAGTGGAGGATGTGTGTGGACTTCCGCGATTTGAATAAAGCTTGTCCAAAGGATCAGTACCCTTTGCCGCGGATTGATCAATTGGTGGATTCAACCCTCATGATGCGAGCTACTGAGCATGATGGATGCTTCACAAGGGTATCACCAAATACCTCTTGCAAGGGAGGATCGACCCAAGGTGAGCTTCGTTACTTCTACGGGGACATATTGTTTTGTATCCATGCCCTTCGGCCTGAAGAATGCTGGAGTGACCTATCAAAGGTTGGTGGATCTAATTTTCAAGGACCTGTTGGGGTCCACTATGGAGGTTTACATCGATGATATGTGGTGAAGAGCAGGAAAGAAGAATCCCACATGGAGGACTTGAGGAAGACATTTCTTATACTGAGATAATATGGGATGAAGCTTAACCCGAAAAAGTGCGCGTTTGGTGTATGATATAGAAAATTCTTGGGGTATATGGTGATGGAGAGAGGTATTGAGGTTAATCCGAAGAAGGTACGGGCTGTTCTGGAAATGCCACATCCTCGGACGTTGCGCTATGTACAGGTGCTTATAGGTCGCATTGCAGGGCTTAATTATTTTATTTGCAGGTCGGCAGAGAGGGGTGTCCCCTTTTTCAGGGCACTCCGAAAGGGGTCCAAGTTCAAATGGACAAAAGAGGCAGCAGATGCGTTTGAGGGATTGAAAAATATTTGGCTGAAATACTATTGTTGACTAAGCCAATTTCCTGGAGAAGACCTGATCTTATACATATCGGTTGGGGAGGTCTCAATAAGTTTGGTGCTAATAAGAGAGCATTTAGGTACATAAAAACCTATTTATTATGTCAGCAGGATGCTGCGGGGGGCTGAGCTGAATTATTTCGAGCTAGAAAAAGGAGGTTTTGTGCTGATTTGTACAACAAGGAAGTTGCGGCCGTACTTTTTGAGCCACAGGATGAGAGTACGTACCAATTTAGCTCTCAAGCAGGTCTTGAGTAATCCAAATGTATCTGGGAGGTTGGTGAAGTGGGATATGGAGTTAAGCGAGTACGATGTTGTGTATGAACCCAGGGTAGCCATGAAGGCGCAAGTGTTGGTAGATTTTTTTTGCAGGAAATGGTGTGTCCATATGAGGCAAGCGACAAGGTAAAGCCATGGGTATTGCATACTGATGGATAACCTATGGTGTCAGGTGCAGGGTTGGGGGTCGTGTTAACCAGGCCAAAAGGAGAAAATTTGGAGTTCGCGATTAAGATGGGATACAAAGCATCTAACAATGAGGCTGAGTATGAGGCTGTGTGCAGGGTGTGAAAATGGCGAGCGATCTGGGAGCAAGAAAGGTATGGGCGTACATGGATTCCCAGTTGATAGATCATCAGTTCGACAGTTCCTTTGAGGCTAAGGAGGAACGCATGGCGATATACTTAAATAAATTACGAGAAGAGGTAGCGCCACTTTGAGGAGTTTAGACTAGAGCAATTGCCACGAGCTGAAAACACTGGGGCTGATCAGCTCGCTCGGATTGCAGGAGCGTTGGGGACTTGTGATACTTGGAAAATCATGCTGATGGAACTAAGTCACAGTAGTGTGGAGAAAGGAAAGGAGGTAATGGAGCTCGAATTTAAGGATGATTGGCGCACGCCTATATGGGATACTCTCATTAAAGCGAAAGAGGGAGCAGAGCGGTTGCCAACAACGGCAGCTAAAACAACGGCTCGTTTTTGCATTATAAATGAGGAGTTATATAAGAGGTCGCGCTTCGGGATTTTTTTGAAATGCTTGGCTAAGGAGCAAGGATTAGAGGTGCTGAAAGAGATACATGAGGGGTATTGTGGTGATCATGTGAATGGAAAAGCGTTGGTTGGCATAACATTGTGGGCTGACTTCTTTTGGCCAGGAATGAAGGGTATGGCCAGCCGACATGGTGAGAACATGTAAAAAGTGTCAGATGCATGCTCTGGTTATCCATATACCAGGCCGAGGAGATGATGGTTATGAGCTCGTCGTGCCCATTTGCACAATGAGGGATTGATATTGTGGGACCTTTTCCAAAGGCTCCGGGCAATAAAGAATATTTGGTGGTGGCAGTTGATTATTTCACAAAGTGGGTGGAGGCTGAAGCGGTTACGGGTATAAGCGAGCAGGATATGATGGGTTTTATCTTTAACAATATTTTTTGCAGGTTAGGAGTACCACGAGTGTTCGTGCCTGACAATGGAACTCTGTTTAATGGGCAGAAAATTCGAGATTGGTTCAAGGAGATGGGGATGAAGCAACTATTTGCTTCTGTGGCACATCCCCAAACTAACGGGCAAGTTGAGGTTACTAACCGTATCATTGTGCAAGGTCTTAAGTTACGATTGGAAAAGGCAGGTGGGCTTTGGGAAGAAGAGCTCACGTCGGTCTTGTGGGCTTATCGAACAATTCCCCGAACTTCTACGGGGGAGTCGCCGTTCAGTCTGGTCTATGGGATGGAAGTTGTTATTCCAGCAGAGATAGTAGGTGGATCGCAGTGCTTATCAGCATTTAATGTAGAGGAAAACGAAAGGTTAGCTCGGGGAGCAATTGAAACGATTGATGAAATACGAGATAAGGCTGCGGCCCGGGTCAAACATTACAAATAAAGAATACAGGCTGCTTTTAACAAACGGGTCAAGCATCGTTGTTTTCAGGTTGGTGATTTTGTATGGAGGCGGGCTGATGCATTGTGTATGACTAGGAAGCTTGAGCCAAATTGGGTTGGGCCATTTAAAGTTGTAAAACTATTACGAGGAGGAGCATATATACTTGAAGATGCAAAAGGAAAATTTCTACCTAGGAGATGGAATGTGTGTCACTTAAAGAAATATTACGCCTAGATGGCAGGCTGATGATGTTTTACCCTTCGGGGCGGTGATGGCGTTTTACCCTTCGGGGCGGGCTGGTTGTATTTTTACCCTTTGGGGCGGTTATGGTGTTTTACCCTTCGGGGCATACTGGTTGTATTTTTACCCTTCGGGGTGGTGATGGCGTTTTACCCTTCGGGGCGGGCTGGTTGTATTTTTACCCTTTGGGGCGGTTATGGTGTTTTACCCTTCGAGGCATACTGGTTGTATTTTTACCCTTCGGGGTGGTGATGGCGTTTTACCCTTCGGGGCGGGCTATGATATTTTACCCTGCGAGGCGGTTATGATGTACCCTTTGGGGCGGATATCTTTTTCAGTATATATAATAAAATTTGGTGAACACTTTCATGGTTTTTAAATATGGTTAAAGGGTGTGATTGTGTTGTTTTATATAGAGAGAAAAGATATGTTTGACTTACATATCTTTGTCGAGTTGTTGTGTTCTTATGGATGGTTATATCTTTGAGAGCCAATGTGTTTAATTTTTGTCTGCGAGCTTGTTTTTGTTCCATGTGATTATTTATGATTTATGGTTTGTTATTGCTCTTGGACCTCACGGTCTTAGGGGGATGGGAAATATGATTGCGACCTGTATTAAACTTATGGGTATTTTAGACATGGTTTATGTTTTGGTTTTTACATGATTTAAATTGCAGAATTATGCATGGTTTGAGAATGGAAGAGCTATTTGTACGATAAATAAAAATGGAGTTGTCATACAGGAGTAAATATTGTTAATTGAGCGAGCGAGATACAGGTTTGGGAATATTAAAGGAAGCAGAAAGCTATCAGGTCGTACTCGGCCCAGCAGTAGGAACAATGTCTTCAAGTGGCGTGTCCAACTCGGAGGATAGTTTAGCAGACAAAACAGCTCGACTTTGGCATGATAACCACCACTCAGCATCGATTGGCTGGTTCATGTCGCCCTTGAAGATGCTAAAAGGGGATAACATGTCGATGATGGCTGGCACATTTGGGTTGTACGTGACATTTAAGGCCGCGACCTGGTTCTTGATTATTCCGGCGGCCTTGAAAACCCACTCTTGGGCGCCACCAGCCATCTTGCCGAAGTATATGGAAGATTTTTTATAAGCTTTCAGCAGCTCTTCCCGGTAGGCGCCCACGAACCTTTTGCCCACTGTGCTCGTAAGGAAGGTCCACCGACCTTCAGCTACGCCTTGCTCGTGCGCCACCTGGTTCTACTCCTCGAGCTTCTGATTTTGTGCTTTGATCTCTCCGACCTGACGAGCTGCGTCTTTGACCTCGGTCCCCAAGCGAGCTGTCTCATCCTTTAAGTTGTTCACCTGACTCTTCAGGATAAGAATCTCTTCCTCGCGAGCTTTTAACAGATGAAGCGCGCCGTCCAGTTCTCCCTATGTCAGGGATAGCTGTCGGGTTTGTTGTTCGGTCTGGGTGGTCAGCTCGTCGCATGTTTTTTGGAGCTCTCTCTCCGCAGAATGAGCCATCAATTCCACTGATAGCTTGGAAACCAGGGGACTCAGTTGTACCACAAAATTTTATAAGGGTTTGCAGATATTATCTTGATAAGGAGAAGGGCTTTCAGAAATTACCTGTTTGATTATTCGCTCGTCGAGGAAGGCCAGGACCTCTTTTGCATTATCACACAGGGCTAGTCCTTTGCCCAGGTCTGGAGAGCTAGAAGAGGTCGTAACGAACGTTTTGCGGAGGCGACGATGTTTTTGGGCTGGAAAGCTGGGGTTCTTAGCCGCGGGCTTAAGGGGTCGCTTCCCCTTAGAGGATCTTTGCACCAACGACACCTCCTCCAGGTCGTCTTCTATATCCTGATCAGCCTCTTTTCCAAAGGCTTGATCTAGCACTTCATCCATGTTGAGGACTGAGTAAGGAGGTGCGGAGGTAACGGCGGGTTGTGGGTTGATTAGCTCTGTGACTTCCTCAGAGCTCGGCGAGGCACACCTATTGACAAATGCAACTGCAATAGCAAAGTGGTGTTATTACTCATTCATAACAATGGATGATGATGTAAAGTCATAAGAAAATGGAGACCTACTGAACTCTAATTCGGTCAGGGCAAGATCTGGGTCGACTGGGCAAGAGTCGATGCCTACATATCGGAAAACTTTGGACTGGCTGGTGAGTAGCACCACGTCGAACAGGCGCTTACTTCATTCCACGAGCTGGTCAGAACATCTTTTGTACAAGATAGGTAAATGTTTGGGACTAGGAAGTTTGGCTTATTTTGGGGTGTGGTATTGCAGCTCGGTCGGAAAGGGCCAGTCCTCAGTGTTGTGAATGAAGAAGAAACTTTTCCTCCATTCAGGAGCTTTATTTGAAGGATTTATTATAAAACGAGATTTGCCCGTGCGGGAAGAAAGTTAAAAGGAATCTTGTTGATGTTTTATTTGAAAGCAAAAATGGAAAAAGCCTACGTCGGGCTGTGTATCATAATATTTACATAGTATAATATACCCCGCCATGAACTTCATGGAGTTAGGGGTCAATTGTAAAGGGGAGACTTTATACAGGAGTGAGGTTTCAATATAAAATTGGTGTGGTGGGAATCTAAATCCCGCCCTTAGTAGCTCGTCGAAGAGGGTAATGTGGTTTGGGGAAGGTTTCATAGGGTTTAAGCGAAGGATATCGGGCAGAACCATTTTGGCGGTCTCAGGGAGGTTGAGGGTTTGTTGGAATTCTTCAAGTTTTTCCGGGTCAGGGAGTAACCAGTAATTGTCCTTAATTTCCTTGGTTGTTAGGGACGAGCGAGGTGGGTCGACAGCATTTATGGAGCGAGCTACAGTCACTAGGTTTTCTAGAAAGTGCTCGCAAGGTGGTGGGTTCGTATGCTTAACTACGGGAATGCCCTATAGTATATTTATAAGGGTCAAGGGGGCAGGAGAAGGGTCGTCGGATATGTTTTCTAGAGAGGCTTGGGCGTCAGCATGAACCCTAGTCTGGGCTTCTAATTCCGACCAACTTACATCGCCTTATGGCTCATCGTGAAGGCCGGAGGGGGGAGAAAGAGGCTGTTTTCGTCTTCTCTTAAGAATATAGGGGTTTTCGGTGGGAACAGAATACGGGAAAAGGCTTGAATTTTGGGAATTCAGGTTGGGGGAAGATATTTTGTCATCAATTCAATGTCATACAAGGAAAAATAACAGAAAACAGAACAACTCAGCAGATGCAACACATATATGGCAGTAAATTTAAATTATTTATTGAAAAGGGGAGGATTTAGGGGACTTACACATTTTCGGATTCGTGAAGGTCGGTAATGAGCGGTCTGCTGCTGGAAATTTTTTGTCAATTAGAGAGTAAGCGAGCTTTGTTGTAGAGTGAAAATGGCATTTTTTTGCTCGAGTTTTTGTGAAATGACGAATGGGAGGAGGTGAAGGGATTTTTGTGTGTTGGGCGGCAAGAAAGCTGATGGGACAGATTGGAGCGGGAGTTGGTAGGGTTTTTTAGGAATGTTTTGGGCCTTTTATTTTGGGCCCAAAATGTTTATTATACTACGAGAATATGGGGGGACGACGCGTGTACAATAATTTATCAGGTTGCATTTAATGAATCTTTAAAGAGATGTGACGGGTGGAGAAAAGCGTGTTTGACTTTATGGAACTGCATATGATTATGTTTTCTTGAGATTGTTATGCCCGATTATGACTTGAGGTCGTGGGAAAAAGGCTCTATGGTTGTTAGGTCGTCAGGTATGGGACCATGGGCTTGTAGATCTCTTCTTCTAAGATGAGCATTCCTCTTGGAGGATGAGCAAGCTCAGCGAGCTAATCTTTTGGAGGTCGCGGTCTTATATGGGGCGATTGGTATTATAGCTCGGTATGACGAGTTGGATTATTCTAAAATATGATTTGGTAAGATGGCGGGGTGATTTGTTTATATTTTATGTTTTTGTTATTCTGGGTGGTTCTTTAATTTTTCTTGTTTTACATGTCCTACCTGATTTCGTACCTCAATCAGTTAGAACATGGGGGACTAGCTGATGCGGCACTAAAAATACATGCGTAATATATGAGGGTATTTATGATAAGCGATCTCATCTCTTGGGAGGAGCATTTCTTCTGGGAGGTGAGCGAGCTGGTTTGAAGGGTAGCGACCTGGAGTATGAGGATGAGTTCTCATATAGGGTCGCGACCTCTTATATTTTATGTGTTGGGCGCTAATTGTTAAGCTCGGTTATGGGCTTTAAAAATGTCAGGCCTAAGTGGGCTCATATGGATGGTCTTATGGGGTCCCGGCAAACTGTATGGAAAGAATTACAGGCCCAGGCCTATTCTGGTAATTTAAGCGAGAGATCTATTATTCATGGGAACTTAACATACAGGAGAAATCCTAATTCTAAGACGGTCATGATATTTATGAAAGTATGGTGGGAGAAGGAAACCCTGACTTGGGGAACACTTCTCTTGTCTCTATAAAAGGGGTGCTTACCTCTCTTTTATGTTCATGTTGTTTATGACGGATTGATCTCTCAAATTTTCTCTCGCACTATCTAACTTAAGCATCGGAGGACCTTCGCCAAGGCCGCCCCCCACCTTGGCTGAAGGTGTTGTTTTGCAGGATCGGCTAGGTCGCCAGGAAGATTTCTGGAAGCTTATCATGTCGCCGTGATGTATTTGGAGGCTGTTTTAGGTCGCTGATCTCAGATTTGAGGTTAGTGCCCCCTATTCTTGGTAATCAATCATTTTGGTTTTATCAAGTGTGTTACAACAGGTAAGAGCACGTACATGTTACTTTTTTGTGCTAAAAAATGTAAACCAGGGTCTGTACGTTGATAAGGTAGTTGTCTTCCAGAGATCTGTATCGAGGTGTTTTCCAACTATAAAAGGTCGGACATACACATCAATGAGGACCAGACAAACTGCGGGAACAAATCCTGGAGGTTTCAGAGCTAGTCGTGTGTATGAGTGGTATGAATATATCTCTAACATGCCGGAACATCAAACCCGAGAACGTGATACCATTACAGATACTATTTTGAATAATAACTGGTAGGTGTCAACTAACGAACAAGGAGATTGAGGTGAGATAGGAGTGTTTGCGGACAACTTTCTAGCTAAAGAAAAACTGATGGCCGATACCATGCTTGATATAATGACGATGGTTCAAGAAGCGCCTCAATGTTTCATTCACGATCTAAATGTGAAGATTATTTTGAGAAAGCACAAACCCCCTTGGGCTGCACGGTGTAAGAGGAAGCTGAACTTGAAGTCATAGTTCAGACAGATTATAATACCACACAGTATAGGGACGACGAGTTTTGGGGCCAGCCTAATATACATGAACTGCTGGGAGGACCTTGAGAACGCCGCGATGAAGAAAATAGAGTTTAATAAAACGATAAAAGGAAAGAATGCAATTCGGAAATATCTGGATGGAATGACAAGCTTCAGCCTCGGCTTAACACAAGAAGTAGGTGCAGTCGTCGGGAATGTAACTCGAGATTCGGTCACTTTGGCATCGAATGAAGTTCGTATCGATCAGAATGCTGAGGTAAAAAATGCAATAATCATATTTACAATATGATCCTATATTACGATGTTTTTTTTTTTTTTTGTTTTTTTGCTAAATTCACCCACTCTGTCGTTCGCACCAACAAGCTTCGTCAAACTTTGGTGCAAAAACTCTTTTGTGTTTTTTCCAAATGTAGTTTATAAATCAGTTTTTTTGCAAAGGAATGTTGATATAAGGAAGACTACCAATATTGACCAGGTACAATGCCACTTTTTGCTGAAAAAAAATCACCTAAAAAGGGTATTTTGTTTGTTTGTACACCTTAGGTTTGCACACCTAAAAATCATTCAGTCCTACACCTTAGCAAAAAAAAATCACCTAATGTTGTTTGTTTGTAAATGAGGTGGCTTGTTATATAGATGATTTTAATGCAGAGGTATTTGTATTTATTTAAGCAGGAAAAAGCGGTTGAGAAGCATAAAAAGGGTGGCGATAAAAGCTGAAAACCAAACAATAATGATCAGGCGCATGCGCCTAGCAAGCGAACCGAAGCTCCGGATAATACTTAGGTCTGAAAATATTTTATGTTATTGTAATTATTTTACTTATTAAATTAATTCTTTCTCCTATTTATAATAAACAAGGTGTAAAAATGGGTTTATTAAATAAATAATACTTTTTTTATTCAAAATTGCTAAATTAATACACTTTCAAATTTGTTTACGTTTTTGGACCGGGACGCCTTTCCCAAGGGCGTCCGGGGTATTTTTGCTCGATAATGAATAATTTCATCACAAATTAATAAAAATGAACAACTAAAATTTACAAACACATAAACACACAATATATATTAACATTTTTGATATATTAACACACTAATCATAATAACACAATATACACATAAACAATATAATATATATTAACATAATAATATTTATAATGTTGCTGAATTTAAAAAAAAAAAAAAAATACCGCGCCGCTTTGCTGCTGCTCCGACCGCCGCCGCCTTGCGCCGCCTTGTGTTGCTGCTGCCGGAAAAAATGGGAGAAAAGGGAAGAAGGGGGTCTGGGCAGACGGGAAATGGGGGAGAGGAAGAGAGAGGCTAGGGTTATGGCGTTAATAGTTTTTTTTTTTTTTGCATTTTAGCCCGGGACGCCACTCGGAAAGGCGTCCCGCCCCCCCCCCCCATTTTTTTATTTTTTTTTCAAAACACACCCGGGACGCCACTCGCAAAGGCGTCCCGCCCCCCC
>BMAC01000413.1:381046-432500 GCA_014905375.1 Phtheirospermum japonicum | reverse complement strand
AGAAACAATTTTTGGGCTCAAACAAAAAAAAAAAATTCTGGGGGGGGCGGGACGCCTTTGGGAGTGGCGTCCCGGGTTGGTTTGTAAATAAAAAAAATGAGGGGGGGCGGGACGCCTTTGGGAGTGGCGTCCCGGGCTAAATTGCAAAAAAAAAAAAAACTATTGTAACCCTAACCCTAAAAATACTATTTATTTATATTAAGTTATTTTTGATTATTTAATTATTTATATTAATTTGTAATTTATTTATAATATTTTAGGTAAAATAAATAAACATATCATAATTATATCTAAAAATTACAAGAAATTTTATATCAAAATAAAAAATACGACAAGATCGAAATAAAATAAGAAATTTCACATCGAAAATAAAAAAAATACAATAAAGTTAAGATACAACAACAATGAAGATTAAATTAAAAATTATATTAAGTCCCCCACAATTATTTTTTTATTTTCATTTCAACCTCAAAATTTTATTTTCGCCATTTTAGGCCCGGGACGCCTTTGGGAAAGGCGTCCCGGATTATTTTCTAGAACGGTTACTTTAAAATACCGTCTAGAAAGTACCCGGGACGCCTTTGGGAAAGGCGTCCCGATCCAAAATCGCAATTATTTTTGAAAGTGTATTATTTTAACAATTTTAAATAAAAAAAGTATTATTTATTTAATAAACCCGTGTAAAAATTTTCTACAAGCACAACCCAGCGGGAAGCGTCCGAATAGTACGACGACTAAGGAGGTTTGCTTGCATTTGCAACCATTTTGAACCTCTATTTAATAATTCTTATTTTTTATACTCGTTAATTGTAACTTTTATCTATCTTGAGTTGCTTAACATTTTTTTTGTCAAAAGAATATTTACTAGACATGAGCCTATAGAAAGCATTAGTTGACAATGTATATGTGAAATAATTATATATTGTGGACGCTCAAATAAGAAAACCTAATTAAAACTGATCAAATAATGTTTAAGGTATTGGTTTTAATGTATTAGTAGGGCCTTTTAATGTGTATATACTCGATGGGTTAACTATTTTAATGATGAGCTAAAATAGGTAAACCCTAATAATTCAGGTACGCTAGCGTAAACTAACTTATTATCTTTAATAATTCAATATCATGGTTTCTCGGTTATAGGCGATGATTTTAGCTAAAATTATTTTAAATCTAACAAGTGGTATTATTGGGAATCAAATTTATTTTGAGATTTAATTATATATATCAATTTAAGATTCGGATGATTTTGATTGTAATTTGGGATGGATTCAGTTTATACGGATTTTTATATTCAGTTTGATCAAAACATATGCTGTGAGGTTCGGAATAAGCATGTTTTTTTTAATTATCATGGAGTAAATCAGTCAGAAACAGAAGTTATTTCTTGATAAATTATTACATTGCCAATTAAAGTTTATGATAGTGCCGTACTGTTTTGTAATAAGGGGTGAAACCTTCCTGCTTAATATCAATTGTGTGAAACTTTCCTGCACACAATTCGAAAGCCAAGTACTTTTTTTGAAATCAGGTTTTGGTTAATTAATTAAGTGGATTTAGGCCCTAATTAAGATTATTAAAAAAAAAATCAGTTTTTGGAAAACTGAATATGAAAATCTGGAAACCCATAGCTTCTGCAAACCTCCGTCGCGTCGGCGATGGAGCGCCTGGATTATGGCCTGGACGAAGCCGTTGGTCAGAGAGACAGCCTGCTGGGCGGGCAGTCGAGACGGCGGCCGATCGTCGGGTGAAGAGGCGGCGGTTTCGCTGCTTTACAGTAGCGTTTCGGTCTCGGTTTCCCGCGACTTTTCCGGCGGTCCGTCACTTCAGGAAGCTTCAGCTCTTCACGGGCCGCAGCGTGGTGCGCGTGGTTTTGGCCGACGAGGCTCAAATCGAAAGCCCTAAATTCGATTTTGTGCTTGGGTAAAGATTTTGAGAATTTGACATACTTTTGGGCTTAATTGAAATTTTAGAAATTTGTCAAAATTACAGATTTACCCTATATTTTTTGGAAAACTGTGAGACTGCCTATGAACTTTCTAAAATTACGTTCAGACCCCAAGAAATTTTCAAAAAACTGTTTGAAGTCCAGAATGGCATTTCTATAATTATTAAAATTTTCAAAAATTGCAGAAAAGACCCTAAAATTTTAGAAAATTGTTAAGGGGCTGTTTGGCTATTTAAAAAATTTTGAAAATTGAATTTTCACTGAAATTTTTTTTTTAAATTTTGGGCCCATTTGCTTGATTAGTAAATTTTGGGATTTAAGAATTTAATTTTGAGGTTCAATTAAGGTTTATTTATAAATTAACCTCAAATAAAATTCTAAAATTAATTTGGTCTTGGAGTTTAAATTTTAAATTCAAATATTGGTATGGTTTTATATATTTTGATATATATTAATTGAAYCAACAATGTCACAAAAGTGACCTGTCTTTTGGATATTAATTTATTTCAAGATATAAAAGGTTTTGTGCATGTAATCTATGTGAATATTTATCGGCCAAAAGGAAGATTCGTGTTCATCATAATTATATGTGAAATTGCGGTAGTAAACGTGTGATGATTACTTGGTTTTGCATATGAGCAATGACTCGGCCAAAAGGATGACTCATTGTTTGATATGTCTTTATTATCAGTGTTTGATTATTGCGTCAAGATGTCAATTACAAGTTAATTTCTTGTCAAAAGATAGACTTTGATGGAGTGTCGATATCTTGAGATGGGATTTACCTTTTATTTGAGTTTATTATTTGGATTCTAAGTTTATATGAGCATGATAGTTTATTTTATTTGATTCAACTATATCCACTCCTGCTAATATTACTGCGAGCATCAACTCTATCCCTATGCTAAATGGCACAAACTTCAAGTCATGGCAAGAGAATCTTTTAATAGTTCTCGAAGTCATGGATCTCAACCTTGCAATAAGGGCTGATTCCCCACCACCTTGGGAGTAAATGTGGACCATTGATCTCCAACGGTCATATAATCTCAACCACACAATATATTTTTCTTTTTTTAATTATTATTTTCATTTTTTTTAATTTTTCGAATTTATAAAAGGATTAAACTTGAGATTAATGTGAGTTGTTGGATTCAATGTTCTAAAAATTGTTAGGCGGCTGCTAGGCGTCAGGCCAACGCCTAGTGCCTAGGTAGCCTAGGCGGGGCCTAGAATTTGAGAATAAAAACCCTAATTTGCAACATTACATCCAACCATTTAATAGTTCAATATACTACCTACTACACAATAAAGTCTATGACAATTCAAAACTAAAAATAATCACAAGTTACAATTCACAAGTTTAAAGCTATTGTTCAATTCAAAGTTTAAAACGACATAAATCCATAAGTTCATTAGTCAAATAAAAATATCATAACATATATTACAAAATCAAAATAATCAAAAAATAGGCCAAAAAACGACGTCGTTTCAGGCCATAAAATTTTTTTTTAAAAATTGGCTTGACCCCTAGGCGCCGACTTGGGTGCCCGGCGATTTTTATGGTCGATTTTTTAAAATCGTAAGCTGATTGGTGGCACCTAGCGCCAAGGGCAATTTTTAGAACAGAGGTTGGATCTGCAATGGCCCTTTGATTTCAGCTGTTAATATAAAAAAAGGAAATAAATTAGGCCGCAGGCATGTTTTGCCCTCGGGCCCACCACTTGACCGTGGGCCCCAAAAATCGGCGTTTGTTTTTGTTTTCTTGCAACGAGCATGTCCGTGTGGGGATTCATTTTGGGTGTGGGTGTTTTTTCGCCCGTTGTTGATGCTATTAATATTAGTGTAGATGTGCCCACCGGTTTGGCCAAACCGGACGAACCGCCGGTTTGAACCGGCGGTCAACGGTTGCGAAAACCGTTGACCACGGTTCAAACCGCAACCGCCGTTAAGGCGGGACCGGTTCCGGTTTCTCCATACCCCAAACCGTAAATCGGCAGTTCAAATTGCCGGTTAGAGAATAAAAATAAATAAAAATTCAGTCGATCGACTGAGTCGTCAGCGAGCCGTTTGAAATCAACGGTCTTGATCTTGTGACCGTTGATGATCAACGGTCGAGATCAAGTGACCGTTGATTCAACCGCCGGTTGGACCCGAAACCGGCCGGTTTAGTCCAAAATTGGCGGTTTATCCGCCTTTTTTTTTTTTGGATTTTTTCACTCCTATAAATACCCCCATTCCCAACTCATTTCTCTCACACCAATCTCTCATCTTCTATAATCTCTCTATTCTACATTTTCCCTCTTTGCAAATTTTGTGATTTCCAAGATTCTTTAATTATTACCAAGCCTTCCTAACTCTAAACTAAACTTATTTAAGTTTAGTGTTATAATTCCAGATATATTTCGTACTTTCTAGTTATAATTCTAAATTTATAATCCTACTACTTTAGCCCACTACTACTCTTTCTTATTTTTTTGTATTAATATTAACTTCTAAAAAAAATGTCAAGCCGTGGAGGTTCTTCTCGTTCCCGTCGTTCCGATAAAGGGAAGAGTATAGCACTCGATGACGACGTCAATGTCCATCCCATCGGCTTATCACAAGGCAACACTCCTTCGGTGGGTGACTACAATCCCAATCGCATCGAAATTGACGAAGATTGGAGTGATACCGACATTGATCGAACTTAGCGAGCCGCCGCCGCCTTTGCCGGTGAAGATGTGCCGCCCATTGAAGAGGAGGATGAATTGCCTCCTCCAAGAAATCCAAAAACTCGTTCTCGGGCAACAACGGAGTTAAAATCCGACATTTTCAAGAAATATTTTCAAAAAATCGAAATCCCGCCACCCGCAAACGAGCCACCTCCGGAAGACGGCAAAAAATGAAAAAGGAGGTACCGTGTCACTTGCAACTATTGTACATCATCTTACCAATTTTTAGAAGGAGGAGGATATGGGAATATGCACAACCATCTCAACAACAAACACCCCGATAAAGTCGGCATCGATAGGACTCAAACGCAACTACAAGGAGGACAAGTAAGTACGAACTCCTCTTCTTTATTTACATATTCCGACGCTACTCATATAAAGGAATTAGGAAAATCTTTTCTTCTAGATCACTTCCTTTTAACTTTACCAAAGATGGTTTATATGAAAAGTTCACCCAACCTTCTTTTAATCCCTCGAGTACGAGAGTCTCACGCTCTACCCTTACTCGTGATATTAAATAAGTTGTTGGTGAATATAAGTTAAACTTATGTAATGAATTTGCTAGTTTACCAAATAAAGTTTCAATTTGCTCAGATGTTTTGAGTGATCATTGGGAACGAAACTCTTACATAGGTGTTACATGTCATTGGGTTGATAATTCATGGACTTTACAAAAATGTTTGCTTGCATATAGAGATTTTAAAGCTCCTCACAATGCAAATAATATTTGTCAATTAATTCATTTGATTTGTCAAGAATATGGTTTAGTTGAAAAAATATTTTCTATTTCATTTGACAATGCAACTTCTAATACGGCGAGTGTTAATGAGCTTATTAGTATTTGTAAACCATCTATTGGTGGCTTATTTTTTCATATTAGATGTGTAAAATTTAAAGTTTTATGGTTTTAAAAACATGTCTCAGATTTACGATATTGTTATCAATGTTAAACAACACTGACTACCAATATCGACCAGAGTAAAATAAAAATTATGCAGCGGAAATAAAAACTTAAGAACACGATATAACAAATTCAGTTCACAAGTAAAAGTACTTGTGAACTTGAGTGTACAAACCCGAAAACTATATTAATTTCTTGTTTTTCGATCAATACAAAAATATTAAGTAATATATGAAAACTAAAGTATCAAAACACATGATACTAAATACTTGTCGCCTAGGTTGATCAAGCTCTTCTCCGTTGGTCATGCAATTTCAAATAACTTGTCAATATCGAACAATGGCTTCAAGTAGTCTTCGTGTTCTTCACTTACCGTACGTCTTGCTTTGCGTCGTGCGTCCTCTCTTAAAATCCCGTGCGTAAAAGTTTTTATCAAGCTTTAGGATTCTCTTGTCTTAAATAGACAATCCTAGAATCCTAAACTTGGTAAACAAGACAAAACAAATCCTAAACACAATCAAGGAAAC
Source organism: Phtheirospermum japonicum (assembly GCA_014905375.1). Classification (NCBI taxonomy): domain Eukaryota; kingdom Viridiplantae; phylum Streptophyta; class Magnoliopsida; order Lamiales; family Orobanchaceae; genus Phtheirospermum; species Phtheirospermum japonicum. The sequence continues at coordinate 426,416 of BMAC01000413.1, read as the reverse complement.
TAATAAAGTATTAAACATAAACTAGGAAACATAATATATTCCTAAATCTAGTTTCCTAACTTATTTTGTGCCCAAAAAAGGCAAATAACAAAATAAGAATTATTGCCAAGAGTTAATTTCTCAACAATCTCCCCCTTTTGCCTTTTTGGACAAAATACTATGACGCAAACACCAATGAAAATAAAAATTCGAACTCCCCCTAAGTTAGAAAACTCCCCCTAAACAAAAAATACCCAATTTTGTTAAAAAATCAAACCAACATTACAAACTAACATTATTCAAAATATCACTTAACAAAATAAATCAGAATAAAGGAACTTATTGACTTCGAACCCTCTTCGAACGACGAGGGGATATCGATGTTCTTTCACCCCTATCTCTGCGCTTCTTCTTCTGCATCTTCATCATTTTCCTCAAAACCTTATTGCGCGAGCGAATTCTCTTCCTTCGCTTTTTCTGAGCAAGACTGGCCAAGTCTTCGGCAGCAACAACATCTTCTCCATCAACATTATCTCCAGCAGCATCTTCAGCAGCGTCTTCGTCAGCAACATCTTTAGCAGCTTCATCTTCTCCCCCTTTTTGACCAGAAAGCGAAAGGGCCTTCAAGAGAGAGCTACGAAGAGCCTTCAACTGAGTCATCTGCAAATCAATGGAAGCCACATGGGCACGAAGGACCTGTGCAGAAATGCATACCATGTTGGGATCGGCTGTCCCAACACCACTACCAACATCGGCGTGAAGCGGTGCTTGCCAAGGCAGATCAATGACTCTGGAACCAGTAACATGCTGCCCTCTCAAAGTAAACCAATCAGATTCACCCGTGAGAACATCATCGGAACAAAGCGTCAACCCTTGGTTCTCTAGCAAGCTGAAAATCAAATAAGGAAAACACAACGAGGCCGTAGACTTCGTGGTGAAAAACTTAGCAATGGTGTCAAAAATATGCTAGCCAAAACTAAACTTAAATCCACTCCCAAGCCTATATAAGAACTGGGCCTGAGGCCGCGTAACACATATTGTGTTCTTGGAGGGAACCCAATTACAAATGGCAAGTTTATGCAGAATAGAATAAAGAGAAGACAGGCGAGTACTAGGTAGCTGTTCAAACCACGCATTAACCAGACCACCATACAAAAATGAAACCACCTCATTCATATCATCAACTGTCGAGTCACCCTGGTATGGCTCAGTGCCAAACAAATCATCAATCAAAGCAGGGGTGAAATAAAAAACTTTGCCACGGACATATACTTTGCCATAATTTACGGACTCCAAATCAACCAAAGAGGGCAAAAGATTGGCATAAAACTCGACAACGACAACTCGTACAAAAGGTATGGCCGTGGAAACGGTGGAATACATACTGTTGTGTTGAAGATAGGCAATCAAATTGTGTTTCTCAAATAGCTCAACCGGCACTCGGCGCTCGGTGATTATGTGTCGGGTTTGGTAAGCGGCGAACAACTCAGCAGCCTCGGCGGTCAGAAACCTCTCCAAAAAAGGCACCATATCTTCAAGCTCAGGGGACTGGGAAGGAGTACCCGAGGAGGGCTGAGAGTGAGCACAGGCATCGGAAGAAATCAGTGTGGGAGCATGAGAAGCAAACGAAATAGAAGCAGCGCTGGAGGACGAAACAGATGGCGAATGATGTGATGTTGGTATGGGGGAACCAACATGAGTAGCAACATCGTCCTCCACATAAAATTTCTTTTTCTTCTTGTCCTTCTTGCAAGCATTAAGAATATCTCGAAGAAGCATATCCGAGGAGGAATCAGGGGAATGCTCAAACAAATCTAGATCAAACGCAGGTTGATCCTCATGAACCGGAGACGAAGGAGGAATAACGGCAGGCGGTTTGGCAGAGCTGGTGACTTCGCCGGTGATAAAATCCAAAATAGTGTAGGGAGGAGATGAATACTCTATCGCAGTAGAGGCAGGAGAAACTTTGACCTTTGCTAGGCCAGATCTCCTGTCGGCCTTCCTCACAAGCTGTTTCCGACGAGTAAATTTCTTCGCCGGCAGACTCGGGGCTGAAGGAAACGACGGCACGGAACCCTCAACCGGAGCAGTAGGAACAAAATCTTCATCACAAGGGTCGGACATCACAGTAACATCCTCCATGAGGTTCATATGCTCAATCGGCACATTGCGGCGCGGCCCTGCCTTGATCTTCGGTACTACTGGCGGCACAACACCGGGTGGAATATTGCGCAGGCACCTCGACCTTTTCAAAGTAGGATTCCCCACTCGCCCAAAAGTTTCAGCAACGAACGCCAAATTGGGGGGATCATCAACATCAATCTCGTTCCCGGGCTGTCCTGGGAACACTTGCGCAATAGGCGTGGCGTCAATCGGCTGCGGAATTGTAACAGCAGCTTGAGAATCGTGCGCCGCGAGGGTGGTGGTGATGTTGATATTGGTGGTGGGATGAAAGAGGATCCACCACCAATTTCTTCTCGTATGTCCAGGCCACCAACCTTAGGAATGGGCGCTGGACCCTGTTCGCCAGAACGGCGTACGCCGGCAGGCAGTTTAGGAACTTTTGACGATGAGGATTGGTCTGTCATCCTGAAAATCACACAAAAATACACAAACCAAAATCGAAGAAGAGAGAAGGGTTTTGTGAGAGCTGGAGAGTTGTAATCACAGAGGTAAGTGGGAAAGTGATCAAACGGTAAAATCAGATCAGGTATTTATCCCCCCAAAAAAATGACTGTTGAAGGAGAGAGAAAAATAGGAGGTAAAAAGAAACAACCCTAAATTTACCCCCAACGGATTTTTGGGCCTAAAAATTCGATTTTTATTTCCTTCTAAAATAACACCACTCCCCCTTAATTAAGGCAACAGATCACATCCACTACACCCATTATCTCCCCTCTTTTTAAAACTTTTTTTTGCACAACTCAAGTTACAAAATCGGCCGAAAATACATAGCTAGATTTAATGAACCATCAGCCCAGTAGTACCAATCTTGTGCAATGTTAATTTTCACTCACCGAATTCACCTCGTCATTATCTGTCCAGCCGTCCGATTTTAACTCCACTGAAATACTTAGTTAGCTCAACTCAAAACAGAATTAAGAGTTTCCAAGATAGACAAAGAATACAAGCAACAATACGCACAGCAAGATGGCATCTTCGCAAAGTATGAATGTCCTACGGGATGCCTAAAAGTCATGACCTAAAAGAATTTACAAAAACATATTATGATTTCAGTGACTTGATCCAATGTTGCTTTTTATTACTGATAACATTATAAACCAACATTGCCTTAGGTGAAGTCAATGGAAACTTACCCCTTAACCCAAGTTGATGACTACGTCAAGATCTCTCAAGAAGGTGATATTTAAAGATTGGATCATTTTGTATCCAGATTTTCTTCATCCTTGAAGGGATTTGAATCTTTTAATCTTCAGCAATTGCTGTTAAAAAACTCTTGTTTTTGGACCTGGGAGATAACCAGTTTCTGCGGGCAAATCCCACAATCACCTAATTGAAGAGGTTGGTTCTTTTTGCCATCACTTTTATTGCAACACAGGACCTTATCGCACTTTCAATCAAACTCAATGCATTAGAATTATATATGAAAAGAAAGATAAAAATGCATGCAAAAGTATACAGATGTTGTGACTGATGTTGATAAAGGGTGTCACAACATCACAAACCAATATTGGTTCAGACAATGCACATACCGAGATCTGTCCTCAAATGAGAGAAGGTTTCGAAATCTAATGCCTTAGTGAAGATGTCAACAAGCTAATTATCTGTTCCAATAAGCTCAAGGCTAACAATCTTCATCTCAACTAAGTCTCGAATAAAGTAGTACCTTATGTCAATGTGTTTGATTCGAGAATGCTTGACTGGATTTTTGGAGATGTCAATGGCACTGGAATTGTCACACAGCACGGTCAAGATACTACTGTGCAAACCGTAGTCCTCTATCATCTGGTTCATCCACAGTAATTGTGTGCACGCACTTCCAACTGCATTGTACTCGGCTTCAGCTGTAGAAAGAGAAATACAATTTTGCTTCTTGCTGTACCAAGAGATTAAATTATCACCCAAAAAAAACACCCACTAGTAGTACTCTTTCTATCTACCACATCTCCAGCCCAATCCGAATCAGTGTACCCTACAAGTTCAGTACCAGTATCTTTTGTGTACCACACACCTAGTTCAGTTGTACCAGCAATATAACTTATTATTCTTTTAATTGCTTTTAAGTGTGACTCTTTTGGATTAGACTGATATCTAGCACATAAGCACACACTATACATTATATCTGGTCTACTTGCTGTCAAATACAATAAACTCCCTATCATACTTCTTTACATGGTTTTATCAACACCCTTACCAACATCGTCTCTCGACAGCTTAACAGTTTTTCTCAGTGGAGTTTTCTTGTGAGTTTCATTTTCTAAGCCAAACTTTTTAACTAAGTTCTTAGCATATTTAGCCTGGGAAAGGAAAATACGGTCATCAAGATATTTTATTTGTAAACCAAGAAAGTATGAGAGGTTACCTTCCATGCTCATCTCGAATGTATCGGACATCCGAGTAACAAACTCCTTGACCATCTCCTTGTTAGTGGATCCAAAAATAATATCATCCACATAAATTTGGACGATTAAGATGTGCTTATTGGATTTAAGAAGGAACAAGGTTTTGTCAGCTTCCCCTTGTCTAAAGTTCAAATAAAGTAAATGTTGAGTTAGCCTTTCATACCAAGCTCTAGGAGCTTGTTTTAAACCATAAAGAGCCCTTTTCAGTTTTAAAATAAAATTTGGTTTTTGAGAATTCACAAATCCTTTAGGCTGCTCAACATACACTTCTTCACTCAAGACTCCATTTAAAAAAGCACTCTTAATGTCCATTTGATGCAATGAAATCTTCATATAACAAGCAACAGAAAGCAAAAGTCTTACCGATTCAATGCGGGCAACAGGGGCAAATGTTTCATCAAAATCGATCCCTTCAATTTGTGTATACCCTTGCGCAACCAGTCAAGCTTTATTCCTCACAATGTTGCCAGCCTCATCAGTCTTGTTCTTGAATATCCACTTTGTCCCCGTCACGTGGGAGTTTTCTGGTCGTGGCACTAAATCTCAAACATCATTTTTAGCGAACTGGTCCAACTCTTCTTGCATTGCCCGAATCCAGAACTCATCCTTGAGCGCATCCTCCACTCGCTTGGGCTCTATTTTAGAAAGGTACAAAGATTCACTAATCTTAGAACAATTTGTAGACAGACACACGTACCTGACCATCTCCTTGAAATTTATCTGTCTCCGTCTTATACTCCTTTCGTCTAAATCACCGATAATTTGGCCCACGGGGTGATTTTTCTGAATCCTGGATGGGATATCTCTCTGATGAAGATCAATGAGATCAGCTGGATCTTCGTCTTCTTAATCAAAATCTGATTCTGTGGCTGCTTGGCTTGATGTTGGTATCCCGTTATCAACATTGGTATCAACATCTCTCAACTCTCTGGATTCAGCACCTGCATCTCTGTTCTCAATACCTGCACTATCATCTGAAGTAGGAGTGACATTTCCTTGAGGGTTTGATCATAAACCAGATCATTATCCTCGGTAGGTTTGACTCCACTCGTTAGATCGTCGAACTTGACATTAACTGACTCAAACATGCTTCGACTTATAAGATTAAACAACCTATATGCATGACTATTTTGGGAATAACCCATGAAAATGCACTTGTCACTTTTTGAGTCCAGTTTAGCTAGATGATTTCTATCGTTGAGTACATAGCAAATACATCCAAATACATGAAAATAGCTCAAGTTCAGTTTTTTACCCATCAACAACTCATAGGGAGTAGCGCATGACCCTGGTCTAAAATAAGCCCTATTTGCAATATAACATGCAGTGTTCATTACTTCAGCCCAAAAATGTTTTGCTATGCTATTTGAAATGAGCATAGTTCTAGTCATTTCAGCAAGAGTCCTATTTTTGCGTTCGGCTATGCCATTTTTTTGTGGAGTAATAGGTGAAGAAAATTCATGACTTATGCCCTCTGAAGTGCAGTATTTAGAGAAAGATGCATTTTCAAACTCTTTTTCGTGATCAGTTCTAATCCTACCAATGTTCACATTAAACCTTACACACAACTTCTTTGCAAGTTTTTTGAAAGACTCAAAAGTTTCAGATCTTTCTTTTAGAAATTCTACCCAAGTAAATCTAGAAAAATCATCAACAATAACTAACACATACCTCTTACCTCTCAAGTGGTCCCATTGGTCCCATGAGATCCATATGTAGAAGTTCAAAGCAAGATGATGTATTAAGACTTTGTTGGACTGGATGTGGCACTCTTACCTGCTTTCCTTTCTGAACAACCTGTCCATCAACTTGTAATTCACATGTCCAAGCTTTTGATGCCATAACTCAGCATCACTTAATTGGGACAGTCTTCAGAAAGCATCACTTTGGATTTGGTAGCAATTATTTGAAGTCCTTTGACCAGTGAGAATACATGGTTTATTCTCCTCAGAGACTTCACACTTCTCACGATTGAATTTGACACTAAAACATCCGTCGCACAGTTGACTTATGCTAATCAAATTTGCAGTAAGTCCTTCTACCAGTAGCACATTTTTAAGAGTTACAATGCCGGGAACATGGAGAGTTCTTTGGCCAACAATTTGGCCATTTGCGCCTCCACCATACTTTACTTTTCCATTTCGAAATCTAACAATGTTGGAAAGTAGATCTTCAGACCCAGTCATATGCTTGAAGCATCCACTATCGAAATACCAGGCTCCAGAGACGTGGGACTTCAAGGAGGTATGGATCATGTTACACTTGACGTTATTTTTCTTGACCCACACTTGTTTCAACCTGGTGTTGGTATTGATGTTGGTATGACGGAAACCAACATTGGATTTAGCAGCCACATTAGTTCTCTGAAATTACCTTCTCTCGCCTATGATCTTCCATCAAAAAGGTCTAATGTGCCCTGGTTCACCACAATGATGGCACACGAACTGTCTCCTTCACTTTTTGTGGCGTTTAGAAGATTTCCGTTCTTGACTTGAAATTTACGTTGGCTGATTAGGTTTAAAACCAATTCCATGCTTCGAGGTTTCTGGAAAGCTTATCTCTAAGATTTCATCAAGGTTCGCCTTGCCTTTGTTCAGATTTGAAATGGTTCCTTGGCCTTTGTCAGCTCAGTTCTCACCTTCTCTAGCTCAGCATCCTTCTTGGTGAGCGATGTTTCCAATCGAACAATTATGTCAGTCTGATCAGCCTTTTCTTTGGTTAATTTCTCTACTTCTTTCAAGAGATCCTTGACCTTGAGTACCTGTTTTCCCCAACTGACAAACAGTTGCTGGTGATCAACACTCAACAGCTCGTACTCCTTATGGTAATCAGTAGTTTTAACATCCAAGCACACGATGTTGGTTTCAAGGTTCTCAACATGGACATCGTCATCCCAAACAACATGGGTAAATAAGGATAGAACAGGTTCAGTTGACTCGAAATCATTGACATCCTCAGTAAAATCATTAGCAACCATGCTTTTCTTCCTAAGAGTGTTAGGACATTCATTTTTGTAGTGTCTCTAACCTTTACATTCATGACATTGCACCTCACTGAGTGGTCTCGTGGGGTTGGATGCGTTTGGAATTGAGGAAGTGGACTGAGATCTGGGAAGAGCACGTCCAGTGAATTTTGGCGTGGACATCTGTGGCCTGGTCTTCGTATTTGAACCTCCAAGGCTATTCTTCTTCTTCAAGAAACTGTTGAAACGTTGAGTAGCAAATGACAATTCGTCTTCACCAAGGGTAGTGGATTCTATCTTTTTCAGAATTCCATTGAAATCAAACTCCTCTTCATCTTCATTGTTGTCTGGATTAGTGTCGAAAGAAAAAGCAACATTCTTCTCTTTTGAGTTTGAACCAAGGTGTTCCATCTCATACTACTTAAGGTTTCCAACTAAGGTGTTGAACTCAATGTTATCAACATCTTTAGACTCTTCTATGGCAACCACCTTCATATTATATTTTTACGAAATAGACCTCGGCAGTTTTCCTACAAGACGAGAGTTTGTTATTGCCTCACTAAGTTCTCTGCACTCGTTTGTGATGTCTGACAGTCTCATGGCGTAGTCCATGATCCACTCCTTCTCATCCATTCTCATCGCTTCAAATGTGGACATCAACATTCTCAGCCTTGATTTCTTCACGCTAGCAGTTCCTTCACACACACTTTGGAGTGCGTCCCATGCATCCTTAGCTGACTCGTAATTCTTGATGACTCGATAGTAGCTTGCATCTACATAGCTACACAAGGTATTGATACATTTGGAATTCCAGTTTGCAGCTGTTGCTTCCTCAGGAGTCCAATTTACTTCCTTTTTGGGGAAGGTTTCGCCTTCACCATCAATAAAATGTGGCTTTTCCCATCCAAGGAGGACATTTTCCACACACGTTCGTCAATGCTTTTTAAGTGCCAACGCATTCTCTGTTTTCCAGAGATAGTAGTTTTCTCCATTGAGGATTGGAGGCCTCGTGTTGCCTTGAGCATCCATAGTACCTAAAAATAAGGATCAGTACTTAAAAGGTTAAGTAACCCGCTCTAGATGCCAATTGTAAAATTTGAGGGTGTATGGTTTTAAAAATAAGTCTCACATTTACGATGTTGTTATCAATGTTAAACAACACTGACTACCAACATCGACCAGAGTAAAATAAAAATTATGCAMTGGAAATAAAAACTTAAGAACACGATATAACAAATTCAGTTCACAAGTAAAAGTACTTGTGAACTTGGGTGTACAAACCCGAAAACTATATTACTTTCTTGTTTTTAGATCAATACAAAAATATTAAGTAATATATGAAAACTAAAGTATCAAAACACATGATACTAAATACTTGTCGCCTAGGTTGATCAAACTCTTCTCCGTTGGTCACGCAACTTCAAATAACTTGTCAATATCGAACAATGGCTCCAAGTAGTCTTCGTGTTCTTCACTTGCCGTACGTCTTGCTTTGCGTCGTGCGTCCTCTCTTAAAATCCCGTGCGTAAAAGTTTTTATCAAGCTTTAGGATTCTCTTGTCTTAAATAGACAATCCTAGAATCCTAAACTTGGTAAACAAGACAAAACAAATCCTAAACACAATTTAGGAAACTAATAAAATCTTGAATATAAACTAGGAAACACAATATATTCCTAAATCTAGTTTCCTAACTTATTTTGTACCCAAGAAAGGCAAATAACAAAATATGAATTATTGACAAGAATTAATTCCTCAACAAGATGCATATGCCATATTTTGAATTTGTGTGCTCAAGATGGTTTGAATGTTTTGAAAAATGAACTTTCTCCAATTAAAGCGGCGGTCACGTGTATTCATAGAATTAAGTATTTGCAACGAAAATGGGCAAGATTTTGTAGGAAAAACGGGTTTGAACCTAAATTTTTTTCAACCGATGTGCCTACTCGTTGGAACTCTACATATAAATTATTGAAAGATACATATTCGTAAAGAGAGGTTTTGTGTTCGTTTTTTGCCCAACAAGAAATCGGAATTATGTCATATACAAACCAATGGTCTACGCGTAATTATTTGAAAAAAGTTTTAAAAGTGTTTAATGATGCTACTAATTTATTTTCGGTGTTTATTATCCTACTTCTCAACTTGTTGTTGAAAATTGTGTTAAAATTGCATTCGTCTTTAAGGAGTGCATGAAAAATGAACGATTGGAAGAATGTGTTATTTCTATGAAATGAAAATGGTTGAAGTATTTTCATTACATTCAAAGTATATTTTTAGTTGCTACATTATTAGATCCTTATAATAGAGAAAGTGGTTTAGAATTTTATCTTAATAGTTATTATGATGCTTTATTGCCGTTTGAAGAGTATGAATATCCTTCCGTTGAAAATATTATTCAAAATGTGAAAAAGTCTTTATATGATATGTTTAAAGAATATAATATAAATTTTGATGGTCCTCTTCCTATGAGTTCCGGGCGACAAACTTCTACTAGAAGTCGTAATCCTAGTAGAAGTGGTGACGGCGACGATGAAATTGAGGGATTTCAAGATTTTTTGAAACAAAAAAGTCACGAATGGGGCGTTCGGGTTATTCATTCGGTTCTAACCCTTATCGAGAATTTGAAGCTTATCTAACAACGACTTTTGAGTATGGAACGTTGGGAGAAAATGAAGCCGATAGCGAGTTTGATATTTTGAATTGGTGGGCATCGAGGAAATCACTTTATCCAGTTGTTAACATCATTGCGAGGGAGATATTGGCCGTTCCCGTATCAACCGTTTCAGTCGAACAAGCATTTAGTGAAGGGGGGTACATGCTGGACGAGCGGAGATCCAAACTTACACCTCACAATCTCGAGTGTCAAATGTTATTGCATATTGGGTCAACGCCGATCGACGGAAACAAAAAAACGTTCTTAGTGAAGATGAAGAGAGCGAGACGTATTATGATACTACGGGATCTAGCAACGAGTCGGTAAATGGATGAGTATGGTACCCCTCGCACCACCGCTTCCGATTCCAAGGTAAGTAATGTAAGTGAGAACTACGTGTACTTTGATTCCCAAGATAAGGGATACGTAGGTAACTATTTTCAATTATTTGAAATTAGAATTTCAAATTTTAACTTCAAATATTTGAAAATAGTTCAAATTCAATTTCTTTTTTGAATTTATTAAAACTCTTCTAATATATATATTTTTTATTTTAACTTTAAATATTATAAATGTGACCAGTCGATCGACTAGACTGGCCAGTCGATCGACTGGGTCTCTCCGAATCGAATGGAAAACAGAAGGTTTGACAATTTTGGGCGACTCAGTCGATCGACTGACGCTTAGTCAATCGACTGTGAGTCGATCGACTTCTCCTCAGTCGATCGACTAAGCAAAATTTAAAGAAAAAAAAACCGGGAAAACCGCCCAAACAGGCCAAACCGAACCAGGACCAAACCGTGAACCGGCGGTTTGCAAACCGCCTCAAACCGTCCGGTTTCACGGTTCGATTCTGGTTCGAGATTTCTGCCGAAACCGAAACGGCGGTTCGAACCGTGAACCGGCCGTTCGAACCGTTTGGACACGTCTATATTAGTGGAAATATTAGAAGAAGATGTGGAAACGATATGCGTTTATGGATAAAAAAATATAAAAATAAAAATAAAAATTGTGATGGACGCCTAGACAAGTAAAACCATCTAATCGTCCATGGGCGGACGATTATTCATCGATTAGGCGCCCAGGCGATATTTTTTAGCCGACTAGGCTGTTTCCTAATTGGCAGCGCATTTGTGCCATACTGGCAATACATCATCAAACAACAAAAAAACCGCTGCACATGAAATTCACAAAATCATTACACAAGCATAAGAGATTCTCATTATTCTTTTGGCCTTCTATTTACCACTTTTCCATCAAATAACCCCCAACTTCACTTTGTGATAATAATATGATTCAAGTGGGAAAAATAAAAAATAGAAAGTATAACATAAAAAACAATGAAGAAAGAGGACTAGATAAATCCTTAAACTCTCTGGTCCCTTTGTTAAGATTTATAAATCACCACAAAACAAGGCAGCAAAGCTCTGGGGCTGAGCAAATACAGCTCCTCAATATTTGAATGCACTCCAACTTTGCCAGCCAATGAATCAAACCCTGATTGGCCAACCATTTCTTGTATATTATCCAGAGGCCTGTGCACTCTCCCTGCTATAACCCTACAAACTATAAGGGCCTTTCTTAAAGATGGATTGCCATCAAAATCCTGTATCGATTCGAAAGCCCGGCTACTCGTCGAGGCCGTGAACACCCCAACGCCACCTGTCAGCTCTTTCTTGGTCGAAAACCCGTATCTTAGAATTCGGCACACTCGGCAATTCTCCGACGTGCAGAGGCTGCAAGAGCCTTTAATGCCTAGGGAACATTCTAAGATGGCGCCGTGGAATCTCAAAAGCTCGTTCCCATCGGCCAAGCAACGTGGATGCTTTTTCGAGAGTTTGCTGGCTTTGATTTTCACCGTTTCTCGGTACTCTTCGAATTGGGCTAGCGTTTTCTGCATGTTGTGGACTTTTAGAATCCTTTCGATCCCGCTGTGGGGATTGTCAGGCCTAATGGAGCTAGCCCGACAAATTATCTCGACTATTTTTCTTGAAGAATCTCCTTCAGCTAGTTCGGTAACTAAATACACACACAAAATAAAAAAACACTCTAGTTATAAAATTCAAGTTGAAATATAAATTCATGAAGTCCGAGCACGGAATTGGCCAATCGAAAATGTGTGATACTCGATCGACATAATGTTGTCTATAGTTCAGTAACTATATATAAGAAAAAACACTAATCATCTTTCAGAAACACCCTGTTGAGATTTGTATTTATATAACAATTTGAAAAACAAATGTCAGAAACATAATTGTAATTTTGAGAGGGGTTATTGGTTTTTTTAGAGCTGAATTGGTTTGAGGCTAACCAAATATAATATCCAAACATCACATATTTTATAAAGTTGATACCTAATGCAACTTGAAAGGAAGATAAATCTAAAATCGTCAAAAGTTAAAATAGGTCCCAACTTATAAAATCCAAGAAGTCTGACTGAATTTGTCAATTGCAAATGTGGGTTACCCGATCAACATAATGTCTATAGTTCAGGTGCTAAAAATTAAACTTTTAAGGGATATAGTACTGGAAGATGCAAAGAACAATGATAAATTTCTTGAATATAAATAACAAAAAATGACCAAATACTAACCGGCGTGTTTGGACAGATAATGATCCTCAACAGCTTCCCATCTGACAAACTGCTCATGACATTTATGGCAAAACAGGGCCCCATTCGAGTCCGACCCGAACGAAGACCTCGGCCTGGTATAAATAGCACCAAACCCGGAACTCCTCCTCGACAAGCTACTAGACGTCCTCCGAATCGGGCTGCCCAAAATGCCCAGCTTCTGTCCCCGGCCCAAATGAAAACCTGTTGGGCCCGGAGTCCCGGGCTTTAACATACCGACAAAATTAGAAACACTAGCTCCAGCTCCTTCTTGAGAACCATACCCAGTGCTTACTTTGAGTTCGCAAGTCGAATTATTAAGCACAACTTCGTGTGTAATCGGATTCAAAAGCTCACTGCTTCCGATGGATCTCGGGCTGCAAATCGGAGGCTTTTCGGTGTGCCTTTTGCTTCCATGGATCACAACATCTTTCAGATTTGCTATAGACCTCGAACAGCCCGACCGGCCACCACCGCTCGATTTTTTCGTCGAAATTTTGCTCAATTTATTTTTATTATCCTTCGGATCGTAAACATCTCGTTGCTCTGATTTGCAACGTAAGGATCTTTTCAGAGCAAACCAAACAGCAGGCATTTTTTTTTTTTTTGGGCTGTTTTTTTGTTTTTTTTTTCCTTTTCTGATCAATCTCTTAAACTATGTATAGAAGATCCATAGCCTCAAACCTATGTTTTTTCCTTTTCATCTGCCTGGTATATATAAACGGGATTGAAGTATAGAAATTTCTTGTTTCAATGACGAAATTACCATATAGACTAATATGCTTGCCTTTCTTGGATATCCACCAGCCATGGGCTTTATGTGTAGGTTATCTCAATATATGGCAAGTTCTTTAAAAGCTGTTCTTTTCAAAAATTTGACGCTGCTGAAATCAATGTGCTATCATTTACTGCTGATCCGTTTCAAGAAATCAGTTTATAAAGAGGTTGGCAATTGGTAGTAGTAGTATATCGGTAAAGTAAAGTACCATATGAATAGAAACAAAATAAAAATATGAAAAAGAAAGATTTTCCTTTTTATTCACCAAAATAAATATAGTAAATATATAGTCATTAAGTATTCATAATATCTTAAGTTTGATTTTTTTAAGAATTGTTTTTGGAGATAAAATCATCTGGTAGATAGCGTGCCCATAAGAACCAAGTGACCAATAAATACATTAATTGGACAATTTTAGTGTGAGATGGAAAATGGCATTAAATCCCTCGAAGAATCGAGGGACCAAACTCTCCCATCGTTGGCACCTAATTCATTAAATTGTAGAAATGGGTGTTTTCTTTTACACAGACATGCTAGTGAAACAGAAAGAGACCACTCATTCTAAAGGTCAAAGCCAACACTTTAGACCAACCCATTGCATCCTCATTGTTTGTGTATTATCACTACGATTCAACTTCAAATATAACTCGAGAATTTACTGTTCACCGGACCAATCTAATTCAGTTTAGTACTTTATAAATCTCAATCCAATTGTACCCTTCAACAATTGTGTCTCCGAAATCAATTTCAGAAAACGCCGTTAAATCCAGAACCAAACATAATACTATTGATAATACCGTTTTGTTTAAAAAATAAAACAAAAGGATGGAACATACAAGAGCATGGATGTTGAGAGACACAGCTTAAACTACGACATAATAACTCGGGCATTAATCAAATAAAAACATTCATACATTCATCTAATTTTTTAACATAAATGGTAGTATGCTTCAAATTTGTTTCAGATATAATCAATCATTATAGCGTAAAGAAATCATACGATCATTTAAGGGACAATTAATTGTCCCTACCCACCTGTGGTCATGCTTTACATTAATAGGCACATGCCTCCTGCCCAGATTACGTGCGTTCACACACGCAGAAATGGGAAAATTCTAGCGCCATTTTTTTTTTAATACAGAGACCTTCAATTTCTGATCATATATTCGACCCCACAATTACATGTCTAGCTCACACTTGCAGAAATAAAGCAGAAAAGTAACATTTATAACCATACATGAAAACATTCCGCGCGGAAATTCTATAAGAAAAATACGAAGAACTTCAGACTCAACAACATTTCAACATGATTCGAATTAGGAAAAATATTAAAGTTCTACAATGGATTTATTATCTCCAACTTAGTCTTACACACCGTCCTATAACAGAATGTAAAATTAAAAAAGAAAATACGACGAACCAAGAACAGACGCATGATCTTTTCCCAGGTTACGACCACGAAGACACTCCAGTTCCATTACTTGAGAATGATCCACAAAGAGATTCACCTAAGTCGCATAAAAAAATTAAAAAAATAAAAATAAACATTATTAAATTAAGCAACAAATAAAAAAGTGAAAAAATAAATTAAAAATATATAAATTACCCTTGGACCATATTGTTTGATGAACCACTCAGATGTCTTAGGATTTGATGCTTCAAACATTGTCTTCTCAAGCCCTAGACGGCCAACGACTTTAGCTATGATATCGGCCCTCACAGAGTCAGCCTGTCTGCAAACGCCATCAGCGCCGATCATTATCATGTCGGCCCCAGCTTCAAGGCATCTCTCAGCCCTTCTAATCAGAAGATCAACATCCTCAACAAGCTCTGCAGAGCAAGGAAACAAAATTAAGACTCGGGAAATATTTAATTATATCATTCTTTAATTATTCGCCACATTAAATGAAATTTCCAACCTGCTTTACCTCTCAAATAATAGAAACTGTAAAATGCAATGTTTTAACAGAAAGTCAGCTTTAGGTGTCTGAAATAATTGCAATGTTTACTTTTATTTTTATTCTGAAAGGGAGTATTTAACATATTATTAACAGAGCATCTCCAAGCGGCTGTTTAATTGAGGATTACTCTTTATTTTGAAGAGCTATTCAGAAAACTTTATATCCGAAAGACTCTACTTAAATGTTGTAAATTTAGAGAATGAGTCGGAAGAACTCTCTATAATTAATTGCACTATCCATTTGTCGACTTTTATTTCCACTTTGAATAACTATCTTGAAGCACAATTTCTAAACAATACAAATCTTGAGATCTCTAACAACTCATCTAAAGTATTAATCAATGTTGGGATGCTCATTAAATTTAAAGTCTCTTAGATTTGCGAATTAACCTGAAAGAGAGCAAATATTACCAAAAAAGTACCAAATTATGTTCAATAAACTTTATGATATCCTCTGTTCCTGATTCTGTGGCCTTTAGCTAGTCCGCAAATGCAAAGAGATGACTTGACACTTAACAGCTATTTAAAAAAAGTGATTTCCAACTTCAATTCAGATTTCAACTACACTACCAAAGCAACATACATACTCCAACTCTCGTTGCCAAAACCTAATAATTGTTTCTAGCCATAGCATAAACATCAACCATGTGAACATTGTTAAAGTAGAAATTAAATCCAGCATCAATGCAACAAAGAAAGTAATAGCGCTAAAAAAGTTCAGATTAATAACCTGAAGTCCGAGGTGTGGGGACCACGTATGACCCAAATGCTCTGTCACCGCCTGTGGGTATATCCGACTTGTTAAACTTCACAGCAAACAAAGGTTTAGCTCTAAGACCCCCACTCTTAACCAGCCTCACATATCTCAGCAGAACCTCTTCAGGGACTCCGAGGGACTCGGCATCTATCTCAATTGTATCGAAACCCAATTGTTTACACTCCTAAGGGAATTTGCAAAGTAAGTAAGATTCCAATTTTAAAATTAAATAAATAAATAAGACATCTACCTCAATGTAGTCTTTAAAAGCAGAAGGGCCTCGACGCAGCACGTGTTCAGCCCAGTCACCGGTGCTAACATACACATTGTGCTTACGTGCCATGTCAGTTACTTCTTTAATGTAACTCTTAGGCATCAAACTATGAGAGCCTCCAGCAAACTTCAACCCGTCGACAAACTGTCCCATGGAATCGAAAACTTCCTGTACCACAGTTAATACAATTGACTTTGTGTATTACTTACTTATGAGTGTTGGAAACACAAATATAAGCTTCTATGAAGAAATAGCAGTCCTTAATCTGATCGATCGGTCTTACCTTTCCTTTCGGTTAATTGACAGTCAACGTAACTGAAACAATCCATCATAAGATGAAATAATAAACTGATCAATCTACACTACAGCAGAAAATAGCTTTTGGATCCAGATAATGTACAGTAGACACTGTAATTTTAAAAAACAAGTTGAACCGCTTGGCTCTTCATGCAGAGAAAATAAGTTTCAATTATAATAAATACAAAACACACAAAATAAAAGGAAAATAAATAAATAAATAAATGCAATCACGCACATTGCCATCTTTAATCAAACCTAAAATAATCCCCACCCCAATTACCCCTCTGCTAATGAATTGAGAAGGAAAAATGAAAAAAGTAATAAAGCCCTAAGAATATCAAGGAACTCAAGTAGCTTGCTTTCTGAATAGAAAATTACACAAAGCCATAACACTCACGTGGTGACTTGAAACTTGAAATTGAAGCACCATCGCATCACCCAAACACTAATTAAATGAATTCACAGATAAACAAGACAAAAGGGGGGTGGAATTGGAAACCTGAAGGAGATTCTGGGAGAAAAGAGAATAATGAGGTCCTCTCATTTCGGTGACACCGAATCTCCTTGGTTTCTCTGGACGATCCTCATCTTCAAAGAAGGTCTTCCATCTATAATCTGCCATTTCTTGGCTCTTGTTTTTCAGTCTGAGTTTCGAGCTGCTGGGGAAATAATATTTACAGACATTAGATCAATTGAAAATGGAAGGATGGAGAAGCACGAAGAAAAGGCAGGACAGAGATATGAATTATCAATGGGTAATCCTCAAGAAGGCTTTAGTGCCTTCTAGAAATATACGTGTCATCTTTTTTCAATTTTTTTTTTTTTTTTTCTTGACAAATAAATTTATTTGGTATTATTCGGTAATCCAAATCCTCTTAAATTAACGGTATGTAATAATATAGGAAAATTCTTAAAAAGAAGAAATGCTCGAATAATTTGTAAATTATCGCTTTTTGAAATTTTTTATTGTACTTTTACTTTATCGTAGTATGATAATTCAATTAGTTTTTGACACCACCCATGTTAATAAATAAAAATAAAAATCTTTTTAAATAAATCTAGGGACGCGGATATACGCACCCAAAAAATTTATTAGTTTACCCCAATTAATATTTTTTTTTATAAAAATATCAAAACTACCCCTTCCTTAGCCTTGGATTGCAAATCGCAGACCTCACGAAGATCAAGCGCACGGCTCGGGCCCCGAAAGGGTTTGTCTCCGGCTTGCCTCCATTTTCCTCGTAGGCGGCGCGTAGGTGACCGACGAGCGCGTCGAGGCTAGCCCAAGTCTGTCGGAGCAGGCAAGGGCAGGGGCGGGCGGGTTTGAGTGGCCGAAGAACGGGCATATTGGGGTGTGGACCTTGAATTTCCGAAACTGGTGTGAAATGAGTAATTATTGTTTAAACCTTATTAGTTTCTCCAAAATTGAGATTTTGTGATATGATTTTGAAATTGGTTTGTTTCATTTGATGTTTAATGCTTGTCTAGTATTCTACATTTAAGGTGTTTGTGATAATGTTTATATGATGTTTCTAATTGATGAGTTTCGTGAAAGCCTAATATGTGTGTAGTTTTAAATTGAGTTTTACCTCTGTTAAAATTTTGCTTGGAGTGTTCTAAAAGAAAATCAGCAGACAATTTCTTGATAGGCAAATAAATGAACAAAATACATGTCGAAACTAACAAAGACGGTAATGACTTACCACACCCAGTGGTGGTGGGTGGTGTTATAGGCTCACAACATATGCGTGGACAAGTTGCTGCCCGAAAGTGTTCCAGTCGCGCCGTTTCTGGCTCTCGTGGCGGCTCGGCCGAGCCGCCGGAGGTTGAAGAAGATGAATTGTATTTGGGGTATTTAAAATTAAAGGGGTAATTTTGATAATTGTGTAATTTTTTTTTAATTGGGTAAACTAATAAGTTTTTGGGTGCGTATATCCGCCCATAAATCTATTGGTTAAAAGGATTAAAGGTATCATAAAATTAATGATTAATTGTAGAAATTCCCCCGGCAACCAAAGTCGAGCATACATACGACAATCTTCATGCGTGCCGCCCTCCCTTTCGATCGATACACAATTAAAATAATATATATATATATATATATATATATTGAGTCCCCCGACTTTATCTTACTGGTACCCTTATTTTGCTGGAAATTTCCTGTTCACAACAAATCTGATGCTCAATCATTTTACATATAAACATTGATTAATATTTCCAATTGATTGTTATTAGTTTATCGATAGTTCCTATGGTACTGGTATGAATCATCAATTCATGTAAAAGGATTGTGATAAAGTGGAAAAATGATCTTTTTCATCCTATAAGTTGATCTACTTTGCAATTTAGTCCTTTTTTTGGTTTGTTTTCAATTTCGTCCGTTTTCTTTTTAAAAATCTGCTATTTAGTCCGATTGTCACCGGAAAAATTGAAATGCACCGTAATTTGCTGAGTAGCGACGATCGTTGCTGACTTGGCGTTAAAATTGGGGATCTTCGGCCGCGTGGAAATAAAAGAGTTTGGAATTTTTTTTAATCAATGTGTTGGCATCCTGTTGGCATAAGAAGGGGAAAAACATAGCAATTCTATTTCAGTTCAATCCCGTCCCCAAATAAACCCTAGCAGAAATGGGGAGCAATCCTTGTTAATCCGTGCTCAAGAAAATTCAAAAAATAAAAAATTCCAAACCTTCGGTAAGAAATCGCGGCTCGCCATTCCTACAATGAAGATGAGAGAGCCACATGAGATGAAAATATACGGTATGGAAACTCTATTATATATATATATATATATATATGATTTTCAGTGGTGTACTGAGCAACTCCTGTTCTGTAGGCCATGCTATGAGTTGGTTTAGTCTATTTGTTGTATTGTTTATGATTGTAGTCTTTTGAAGTGGGGGACCAGTCAATTTTTTATGACTTCTTTTTTGTTTGCTTTTTTGTAAGCTTTTTCTGTGTATGCTCCATGTGACCGAATTTTTTTTAATTGTATTTTATTTTTTTTACTTGGCAGATTCAACTAGCACCTTTATAACAGTGTGTTTCAAATACGGGGGCAAGCTTTACTTCGGCCCAAGTAATTTATCTAATTATGTAGGTGGTAGTTCTTATGAGTTTGATTATATAAGTGTTGATTTTTTTATGGTAGAGGCATTCAGAAAACTGGCTTTGAGAGAGGGGGTGCAAGAACCAATGAGGTTTTTCTTTGAACTTGATGATGGTTTTCAGCTTATTAGAGATGATTATTTATTGAAAGATATGTGTGAAATTAAATTGAAAAGTGACAGGGAGGTTGTTATATATGTTGAGGAACTAACTGATTGTGAGGTTAAGAGCCTTGATGATAGTGAGGGTGAGAGCCTTGATGATAGTGAGGGTGAGAGCCTTGAAGGTGTTGAAAAGAATATGAATGATATTGAGGTTGAGAGCCTTGATGGTGCTGAAAAGATGGTGAAACATAGTGAGGTTTGGATTGAAAAGGACATGAATGACAGTGAGGTTGGGATTGGAAAGGACATGAATGACAGTGAGGTTGGTGTTGAAAAGAACATGAATGATATTGAGGTTGAGAGCCTTGATGGTGTTGAAAAGATGGTGAAACACAATGAGGTTGGGACTGAAAAGGACATGAATGACAGTGAGGTTGGGATTGGAAAGGACATGAATGACAGTGAGATTGGTGTTGAAAAGAACATGAATGATATTGAGGTTGAGAGCCTTGATGGTGTTGAAAAGATGGTGAAACACAGTGAGGTTGGGATTGAAAAGGACATGATTGACAGTGAGGTTGGGATTGGAAAGGACTTGAATGACAGTGAGGTTGGGATTGGAAAGGACTTGAATTACAGTGAGGTTGGGATTGAAAAGGACATGAATGACAGTGAGGTTGGTGTTCAAAAGAGCAGGAATGACAGTGAGGTTGGGACTGAAAAGAATAGGAGTGACAGTGAGGTCAGAGCTTTGATGGACTTGAGGACAGCTCAAATTTGAATGACAGTGATTACAATGGGCAAGATTATGAAGATTATTGTGCTGAACTTGATGCTGAATGTGATGTAGATGCTGAATGTGATGTGATGCTGAATGGATGGGCTTGGGTGATGAGAATGAGGGGCAGACAGATGGGGGGGATGTTGGTTTGGATAGTGAAGAAGAAGAGTGCAGAAGTGATGAGCTACTTAGTGGCAGGAGTTCTGATGATGAAAACCCTCGGTTCCCATCTTTTAATCCTAAACATATATACAAACCTGTCTTTAAGTTGAGTATGATTTTTTCTACAAAAAAGGAGTTGAGACAGACAATCAATCCACATGCTGTGGATACCAAGAGGAGTATCAACATCACCAAGAATGATAGAGAGAGGATGCATGCCAAATGTGCAAACAAGGATTGTAGTTGGAAGCTATATGCCCTGAAAGTGAAAAATCAAGAAGCATATCAGATTCATAGATATGAATTTGAGCACACTTGCCCTCCTTCCTTTAAGGTAAAAAATGTGACCTCAAAGTACTTGGCTGTAAAATACCAACACAAATTTAAGACAGATCCTAAAAGGCCTGTGAAAGGTTTCAGAGTTGATGCTATAGAGGACATTAGTTGCAATGTGAGTCATTTTCAAGCTTGGAAAGCTAAAAAGTTGGCAATTGAGTATTTGGAGGGAAACTCAGAAGATCAGTATGCAATTATGTGGGATATGCAAATGAAATCAAGAAGACAAACTCTAGAAGCACTGTAATCATTGGTACAAATCAATCTTCAGGTAAAATATTGATAATTTTGTCTTATTTTTTAGGTGTGTGTGTGTGTGCATTGCCTTATATATACTAACTCATTATTCAATCTTCAAGTGAAAACAGATTTGATAGAATGTATGTGTGTTTGAAGGCTCTTAAAGATGGCTTTCTGGCTGGATGTAGACCCTTCATTGGTGTAGATGGATGCCACCTGAAGGGACCTCATAAAGGGGTTCTCTTAACTGCTGTTGGAGTTGACCCCAACAAAAAAATTTATCCAATTTGCTATGCTGTTGTACAGAAAGAGGATGGAGACACGTGGAACTGGTTTTTAGGTTTGTTTCTTTTTAATGAACTCCTTTTTAATTAAAAGACAATGTTTTTAGGTTTCTCTTAACTGCTAAGCTCTTAAAGACAACATTTTTTTTTAATTGTCTTTTGTTTTTTTTACTTGTTTTTAGGTTTGTTGAAGTCAAATTTGGAAATTCAAAGGGATGAAGAATATACATTCATGTCTGACAAGCAAAAAGGGCTTATACAAGCTTTCGATGAGGTGTTCCCTGGGTCAGAAAAGAGGTTTTGTGTAAGGCACATACATGGGAACTTGAAAAGAGCTGGGTTCACTGGTCAGGCCTATAAGGTTGCTTTATGGAATGCTGCTAAAGCAACTACTGTGAATGAGTTTAAGGTGAGGATGGGTGAAATGAGAGCCTTGTCTGAGGAAGCATATAAGTGGTTTGTTGATAAACCACCTCATGGATGGAGCAGATCACACTTCAATGATTACAGCAAACGTGACATGCTCCTAAACAATGAGTGCGAATCTTCAATGCAAGCATATTGGAAGCTAGAGATATGCCCATAGTAAGCATGATGGAGTGGATAATGGAGTACCTCATGCGGAGATTGCAGCAAAATAGAGATAGGGCAAAAGAAAAGTGGAAAGATGGGGTGTGCCCTAAAATCCAGAAAATAGTCCATGACTAATTTGAAGAAATTGGTGATTGTTTGCCTATAAAGAGTAATGATTGGTTGTACCAAATCAATTGTAGAAAGGATGGGAAACAATATAGTGTAAACCTCAAGACAAAAACATGTGGTTGTAGGAAGTGGGACCTTACAGGTATCCCCTGTAAACATGCATTGACATCCATCATAAACCAAGGAGAAGATTGGTATGATTACTTAGATGAATGTTACAGGATAAAAACTTACCTTAAAGTGTATGGACCTGCAATAATGCCAATCAATGGCAGACATGAATGAGAAAAAGCTGGTGTCATTCCTCCATTGCCACCACTTGTTGAGAGAGGTGCTGGAAGGCCTAAAAAGGCCAGGAGAAGATAGACGGATGAACAAGAGCCTCATACAAAGAAGAGAAGCAGAGGAAAAAAAACCCATTTTGAAGAGTGCAACTCAAATGAGGCAACAAAATAGGATAGTGAAGTGTAGCAAGTGTGGAGTAGAGGGTCATAACAAGAGGGCTTGTATTACTATCACACAAGAACAATCCCAAATTTCAGAGGTCCAGAGTAATTTGACTAACCTCAATGCCTTGCCAAGACCCACTAAACTTCAGGTATATTAATGATAATTGAGCCTTATTTTTTAATGTTCACTGTGTGTGTGTGTGTGTGTACATTGGCTTATATGTATTAACTGATTATTGAACATGTGGATAGGTGAAAAAAGAGGGTGGAGCATCAAAGCTTGGTTTAAGTGGAGAATGTTTAACATAGAAACCAGTGGATCAGGTACAAATTATTATTTTAACTTTTTTAATAAATAATTTGATTTTTGATTTTTTTGGGGGGATAATGAATATATTGATTTTTAATAAATTATTCTAACTACTGAGTATGGGGAATGTTTTTTTAATTATGTATTATAATTTTAAATATTATTTTTAAGCTTTACTTACCTTTATTTTAAAACACATATTTAATTGCATGCTCATGTTTTTTTTTTGTTTTTTTTTTAATAAAATATTTTGATTTTTGAATTTTTTTAATAGAATAATGAATATATTCATTTTGGAATGACAATAATTAATAAAATTATTATAAATTATTTATAATTAATTCACATGTGTCTCATTTATTTTATTTTACTACATTTTACCAGTTGGATGAAAATATTTACTCCCAAACTGGGACATCATTGGGACAGTCTCCAGAAGTGACTCCAATACCTGCACCTTCAATGTATGACCAGCTAAAAGGAGTACCATGTGGCCCAAGTGTCAATATAAGGTGCCTGCACCTTTTATTGGAGGACAGTATATCCCTAGTATTGAGATATGCCTCACAAACCCAAGCTTGAGGCAAAAATCAATAATCACTTCTGGAGGGACAAAGTTTATTAGCTTACAGGAGTTGACAACTGTATTTAAGGGCCAGCCTGCAGAGAAGAACAGGGCTAAAAAGAAATGATTGAGTTTGATGTTTAATGTTTTGTCATTTTGATCAAGTGTTAGGACACTTGTGCCGTTTTTAATTGATAAAGTGCTGTGACACTTCTATTTTGTCTTATTTTTCAAGTGCTGTGGACACTTCTGTTTTTTTTACATTATGTTAGTGTTGTGACACTAAGGTCTACATATTTTTGCTACAATATGTGAGTATTGTGACACTAAGGTCTACATATTTTGGCTACAATATGTGAGTGTTGTGACACTCATTGAGTTTTGATATGGAATTGTCATGAATGTGAGACAAGTTAATTTTCTTTTGTTTTCAATGTGTGTTGTTATGTTTATTTTGTCTGTGTGTGAGGCTCTACTGTGTTAGTTTCTGCTTATTGTAATGAGGCTTGTGTAAAAAGCCACTACTTAAGAATAGTTAATGCCAAATAAGGTAGCCTGTTATTTCCAATGAATTATGAATGAGAGACCATGACAATGTGTTAATATTGTTTATGTGAACTGACAATTATAATGAAAAGGTAAAAAAAATCAAAAGGTTGGTACATATAGTAAAATAGAGTACTTCATTAATTCATTCATTCTAATAAGCTTACATTTTGGGTTTTTCTACTGCAAACATGAAATACATTACCAAAACCAACAAAACATAACTAATTAACCTAAACAAGTGTTCTCAAATACATTACCACAACCAGCAAAACACAACTAATTAACCTAAACAAGTGTTCTCAAATACCTTACCACAACCAACAAAACACAACTAATTAACCTAGACAAAATGACAACCAACAGACATAAACCACACCAACTTCACTACTACTGTAATAATCATTCAACTGCCTCATAACTTCACTGGTACCATCATAATTTTCCAACTGCCTGATTAACTTCACTACTACCATTAATCATCCAACTGCCTCATTACATTCATGCCCTTGCATATGAACTGATAAAACATGAAAAAATACCAGGACGTAATCAAAAGTAATTTCAGTTTTTTCTTCTCCCGTCCAATCTTCTTAAGTTCTTCCTCCAATATCGCACTTTTGCGCCTCAAATTAGGGATTATTGCCATAGCTCTTGAGCACATGGGAGGGTCATCCCAAGAAAAAAAATCCGCAGCCACCCTATAAACTTCATAGAAAAAACAAGATTATTTTTTTTATATGTATAGATTTTGAAGATTTTAAAGGGATGATATTTACATGCTTCCATTACTCACACCCAAGGAACCTCCTTCCCGAATTATCAATCGTCCAAGAAGTGCGGATTTGAGCACGTTTCCTGCAATTACAGCGCACTCTAGCTGGTTGAGAACCAGAAATTGAAGACATCTCTGAAGCTCCGTCAAGGTGAGTCAGTGAATTTCTGTGCTGGATTTTTTTTTCTTGGAAGGCACGCAGAGCTCTCTTCTCTACCTCCGTCTTTTATCTGCTAGGGTTTATTTGGGGACGGGATTGAACTGAAATAGAATTGCTATGTTTTCCCCCTTCTTATGCCAACAGGATGCCAACACATTGATTAAAAAAAGAATTCAAACTCTTTTATTTTCACGCGGCCGAAGATCCCCAATTTTAACTCCAAGTCAGCAACGATCGTCGCCTACTCAGAAAATTACGGTGCATTTCAATTTTTCCGGCGACAATCAGACTAAATTGCAGATTTTTAAAAAGAAAACAGACGAAATTGAAAACAGGCAAAAAAAAAGGACTAAATTGCAAAGTAGGCCAACTTACAAAACGAAAAAGTTCATTTTCCCGTGATAAAGTTATTATTGGTAAGTTTCCCTAAAAGATTATTTGTAAATTAAGCTCAAAGGTTTAGACTTTACACTTATATTCTGTGGTTTAATAAAAATGACTCTTCCGAACTTATTATGAATATTAAATAATTCCAAGAAATCTAACTTTCGGAATTTTCTTTTCCTTTTTTTTTTAACAAAACTTAACTATCAAAGAATATATATGTTGCAAACAAAAGAAATTTACACTCACGCACCCATGAAAATGTCCTTACTACTAAACTAAAGTCGATTCATAAATCTTGTTTAACTTTGTGATTTATATATGTCATAACTTGAACCCAAAAATTTAGAGTTCAGGATTTATTTCTCTACTTTAGGATTTAGTTTTACATTTTACGGTTTAATTTTTTATTTATGATTTAGTTTATTTAGTTTTCAATTTTAGGGTCCCGACAAGAATTTATCATTCTACCAGTTATATGTGATGATATGTGTTAATTATACGTGATGATATGTGTCAGTTATATGTGATGATATTTGATAGAAATTTAGGGTTTAGAGTTTAAATTCAATTTTGGGGTTTAGTTTTCCATTTTAGGGTTAGATAGGTTTAGTTTTTTGTTTTATTTTTATATTTTATATTTTGGGTTTTAGATTTTAAATCTAGAACTTCGATTATTTGTGATGATATGTACTAGTTATATGTTATGATATATGTCAGTTATATGCAATGATAATTTAAATTACTAGGTGCTCTTTGCAAGATACATCAGGTCTACGTAGAGATGCCCAATGGTTTGGCCAAACCGGCCAAACTGCCGGTTCAAATCGTCGGTCAATGGTTTGGTTAACCGTTGACCACGTTTCGAACCGGAACCACCAATAAGGCGGTTCGCTTCCGGTTTGAGCATAAAACTGTGAACTGCGGGTTCAAATCGCTGTTTTTTTTTCTTCTAATTTATAAAATATTCATTTTCTAAGTCTAACACCAAGCTCGTTCGATATTTTGAATTGGTGATCAATAAGAAAAATATTTTATCTTATAAGTAATAGTCACACGATCGCGATGAAGATATTAGTCATTCTTACAATTTGGCAAAATTGTGACAACTTATATCTTCGCCCTCTCTAAGGTAAGTAATACGAGGAAATTATGTGTACTTGATTTTAAGGTGGGAGTTACAATTTCATATATAACTTATTTCAATTGTTTAAAGTAACAATTTCAAATTTTAAAATTGAATATTTGAAAATTGCTAATTCTTTTTTAAATTTATTAAAATATTATTTCTACTTCCTCACTTAAATTCAAAATTTCAAAATATTCTAATAATTTTTTTTATTTTAACTTCAAATATTTTAAATGATCCAATTTTTTTTAATTAATTCAAAATTTCATAGCGCTAGTTCTATTTTCTCACTAAACCTCATACATTTAATATATATATATATAATAGTAAAAATAAAAAAAATTAACTTCAAAATTTTCAAATATTCTAATTAAATTTTCATATTTTAACTTCAAATATTTTAAACAGTTTAAGTTCAATTTCTTTTTAATTTTTTAAATTAATTTAAAGTGTTATTAATATATTTTCTCACTTAACCTCACAAATTGTTTTTAATAAAATTAAAAATAAACATAAAGGAAAAAACCAAAATATATGAGTTTTAAAAGTCAAAAAAAATAATCCGGATCAAACCGGCCAGCCAAACCTTGAACCGGGCGGATCACAAACCGCCGGCAACAACTGACCGATTTCACAGTTCAGTTGCGATTTGAAGTTTTTGCCCAAATAAAATCGGTGGTTCGAATCGTTTGGACATGTCTAGGTTTACGATATAATGACTCACTTAAAGTCATAACCCTCTGTACAATTACGTAAAAACCGATGTAGCATTAGTTAAGTGCAGAACAAACTTTGAAGCATATAATTAAAATTAAGAATTTAATTGAGTTAATTAAAGGCCTGAGGCTACACATTCAAGAGTTAATTAAATGTCACTACACATCTAAACATTACAAAAGATATAGTTATGGTTTGCCTCTCCAAGAATGACCGTTTACCCAGTGATAAGATTTACTTGGGGGCATGGTATTGCATATTGATATTAAAATTTGAAAAGTAGTGGATTGTGGCTTGGACCATTATTCTTGGAATTATAATATTCAATTAAGAATATTATATACATTAAATACTCGGCACACCCAGTTTTATATAGAATTGTTCCATCTCAATAAAGATAGAGTAGCATGCAAGTGAATACATGGCACAAACGTAAAGAATATAACCAACCAAGCTGTATTATTTCATTCTCTATGATGTTTTTGCATTCTTGTTCCCCATGAAAGGAATCCCCTTCATGAAGAGCAAAAGAGAACCAAAAAGCAGGGCAAAACAAAACAAGCCTTTATTTTTATTTTTATTTTTTGTTTTCCAAGAGTTGAACCAGCTCATCTTTCTCATACCCAAGGCATTTTCATCAACCTGTCCACTTTATTCGAATTCTCATACTTGTTGGAAGAGTTGATCTCGAGCTTCATATATACACACACACATATTGCAAGTCTTTATTTATCCTAGAAGCTATATATATAGTTTTCTCCTCTCTCTCCGAGATTAGTGTAGAAACAATGGAGAAAAATCTCGCCTTTCTCGTATGTTTTCTGATCATGGTCATAGACATTGTAGCTGGAATTCTTGGCATCCAGGCTGAGGTAGCTGAAAACAAGGTTTGTCCCATATTTTTTCTTCATTTCTTTTGTTCAATAATGACAGGGAATTTATAACCTGCAAAGCATACGAGCTAGGTAAACCGTACTAGGCAGACTTTGTTCAATAAACTCGGCTTAGAGGTGCAAATGTTTGGATTCAAACTCGAGACAGCCTCAAGAAACCACCCTACACTAATGCATTCCCATAAACTAATCTGACATTAACGTACTTCTCCATCCGGTTCACGACACTTTTTTTAGTTTAAAAAAAAGAGAGAGAGAAATTTGTTTGTTTACAATGTTTGTTATTTTACATTTTCAAGACAATATGATGAGAAAAACATTTGAATAGGGATAGTATAGTCATTTACCTTCATTCCGTAATTTTGTGCACAATACTAAAACAACAAATATTGTGAATCGGAAGGAGCAGAATTTATTTCATCTCTTTTTTCATTGTTCTGTTTCCTAATGTTAAACTAGTTTAATTAACAGGTTCAACAGCTGAGGGTGTGGATTTTCGAATGCCGAGATCCGAGCAACCAGGCTTTCAATCTCGGATTGGCTGCGGTGGTGCTGTTGTGCCTAGCTCACATCGTTACCAATTTGCTTGGTGGGTGCATTTTTATCAGATCCAAAGAAGAATTGGATCGAGCTTCTCCAAACAAGCAACTTGCCGCTGCTTCCCTCATCATGTCATGGTAATTTATTATTTAACCCTCAACAAGTGATATTTGTACAAAACATTCTGACTTTTGAAATAAAGACAAGTGCTATTTGTACAAGACATTCAGACTTTTCAAATAGGTAAAAAATCTCAAAGTATGATACTTAGAACAGTTTTTGAAGGTCTTTACAATTTTGAAAGATAATTAGTAATAGTAATTATTGTTTATAGTAATCATCCCTCTGACTGTGTCAATGTATCAGGGTTATGTTGGGCATTGCCTTCATCCTGCTAGTATCAGGAACATTAGCAAACTCAAGAACCAGGAAAAATTGTGGAATATCCCACCATCGCCAGCTATCTATCGGAGGGATTTTGTGTTTCATTCACGGACTATTCGCGGTTGCTTATTACATTTCTGCATCAGCCGTCACTGAAGAAGAAAAGAAACATCACCAACACGAAGGCCATGAAAACAAACCTAATCAACAAGCAATCCCCGCCTGATTTTTCAGTATGATTAAACCATCCTTCAAATAGCTCACAAATATCAACTTTTTTCATTGCACCTAAATTGGTTTCATACATTTTTCTTTTCTCAAAACTTCAGATTGATTTTTTTATATATTGAGGTTTTACTATGTATTGAATATACTAAGTACCCTCTATCTCCTTGTGAACGTAATTAAAAACATCACAATGTACATCGTTCCCATTCATGTGTGTAATTGAGATGAAATGTCTAAAAGCACCACTTATTCAGATGCACTTGCATAAAAAGAAAAACGAACTAGCACTTGAGAAAATAGCGAGAGACCGGTGAAACTGAAGGCTCCCATAGGTTACATAAGTAAATATAAATAGCAAAGACGACGAATTTCTAAGAGTTCCTTGTTGCATTAGTCACAAATCGTGTTTCAACAAGCAAGCAATGAATCCATCCAGAAATTTTTACGAGTTCCATCGTGAAAAGGGAAGACTGTATGAAGGTTTCAAATGGCTCACTATTCCAATGTTGTAAATTTAGTCAATATTATAAGATGTTCACACTCAACATCATTGAGAGGTGAAACCGATGAATCAAAAGAGGTTGGATCAAAGAATAGATTGATCTCAATCATTAGTTTATTTCTCATTTATTTTTTACTAAATGGTCAAAGCATGAAACCATCAGCAGCTTTAAACATAAAGATCTGAACGAAACACTCAGATACTTGTCCAAAGAATCATCAAAGATCATTCTTTAAAAACGGTTTTTTATCGTAGGAGTTCTTCCCAAAAGACCTTTGCTCATTGTATGACATTATATTTCTTCTAACACATAAAACTCGAAACTTGTATTTTAAAGGCATGCATGCAATGAAACACTCACAGGTTGACAAGAAAAGAATCATCAACAATATTTGCCCAGAGGGAAGCCTAGCAAACATAATTTCTTCTTAAGACATAGTTTGTCCGATCAAATTTTACTATGGTCGAATATTAAGCTAGACACACCATTCTTGGTGATAGAGATGGGGCTAGATCCCAAAGCCAAATAGAGTCTTGAACAAGGATGTGCAGAAATTAAATGGTAATGAATTCAAGAAAAATAGTTGGACTTGAAACAACATCGCAAATCTGAATAACTAAAAGACCCTAAATTCACAAAAACAAATTAAAAGGAACTAAAGTTCAATTCCACCAACTTCGAGTGATTCTTGAAGTAGCAGATTCACAAATAGACTTATACCAACAAGCACATACTCATTGAATTTGAATCAACAAAAGCAAATATTTCAATGAAACTACCTAAAACAATGACTAACAAGTAACATTATCAGACAACATATAAAAGCAAAAGATACACCAGAACAAAACGAAAACATACCACTAACATAGATCGATACCAACAAGCACATACTCATTGAATTTGAATCAACAAAAGCAAATATTTCAATGAAACTACCTAAAACAATGACTAACAAGTAACATTATCAGACAACATATAAAAGCAAAAGATACACCAGAACATAACGAAAACATACCACTAACATAGATCGATACCAAAGATGTTCAATGCACAGAACATTCATTGTTCCATCATTAAAAAGATGATACCAACTAAGAAAGCATAAACTAGCCTTAACAATTAGTTTCAGAAAATATCCACCGCATAGACCCAAAGTAACCCAAATTCCTACACTCAATACAATTACCAAGGCAATTAAACAAGAAGCAACCTGTCCTCCACCTCATTTCCACTCGGACTTCAAACGTTCGATAACAACCCTAGCCTGTGCAGTCTTCACCTCCAAATGCCTCAGATAAACCTCCATCTCCTCCATCTTCAGCTTATTCCATTCATTTTCCCCCTCGTCCCCTTTCACGTCTTCAAACATCTCGTCCCCAATCATCAAAATCCTCTCCTCCACAGTTGCCCCAATCGATTTCACTCTCTTCGCAGGCAAAACACTCTCGATATCAGCATCCACAGACTTAGCATCCTTAGGTTCCTCATTGTCGGCCGCATAAGCCCTCTTAATCACCGCCCTTCTCAATGCGATACCGTTAGCTTTTGGGCTCCCAACAACTTTTTCAACCCCGTCTTCTTTCACATTCTCATTCCCCCATACACTATTCGACAACTCGTAAGCTTTCTGCTCATGGGGCTTCGGAAAGGTCCTTTCTTTACCATCCTTCTTCTCTCTGCTCTTGTTGTTCTCGTACTTTTTCTTCAGCCTCCTGATCTTGTCCTGCAACTGAGTCTTGGTCACATCAATGTGCAGATTCTTCTTGATGAAATCATGAAAAGCGTTCAAATCCGCGACCGGGTCGGATTTCTTCTTGGCCGAGTAATTGATCATTCCATTCAAGATCACGATCTCGTCCTCCTCGCTCCAAAGCCTCTGGAAAAGCGCTTTCTTGGGGTCTTCGGTGGGCTTTATCTCGGAAGCCTCGGGCTCGGCCTTCTTCTTGGACTTCTTCGCGTCCTTGGCCTCTGTTTCCTTTTCTTCGGCAGGGCGTTTGACGGCAGCGGATTTAGTCGGAGTGACCGGATCCGCGGCGGAGGACTTGGATCTGGATTTTCTAGCGCCATTGGTTGATTTCTGCGGGTCATCCTTAGGCTTGGTAGCTATGGACCTGAGTTTCGGGTCGGGTCCGTCGGAGCCCGACTCGGATTCAGATCCGGACTCGGATTCAGATCCGGACTCGGATTCAGATCCGGACTCTTCCTCGTCGTGTAAAGAGGAAGATGGCGGCTCCTGGGGCTTTGAGGCGGACTGAGATTGGGGTTTCTTAGCCGCCGCCGGTGTAGTAGACGAGGGCTTTTTGGTTACTTGGGTCAGCTCGGCGTCGGATTCGGATTCCTGCGAGCCAGCTTCCTGTGAGCTAGCTTCTTCAGACGAGGAGTATTCTTCGTCACCGGACTCAGAATCAGATTCGACGGACTTCACGGGTTCCCGATTTTTAGCCATTTGAGAATTTTAGCGAGAGAAATTGGGCGGAGAATTAAAACCTAGGGTTTGGGGGCAAGAAATTATAGTCCATTGTTTACGCCCAATTATACTTGTAACGGAAAGGGCTAATTTTTTTTTGCCCCCAAAATATGCAGTTTTTTTCACTTTACCCCAAAAAATATTTTTTGTTCCACTTTGCTCCCTAATGTACAATAATTTTCGACGTTGCCCCCCAAACTTTATTTCCGGCGGAATATTCCTTTTAGATTCCATCGGCGGGCAGCTGGGGGACAAAGTGAAAGAATCTTATAGTTTGGGGGGTAAAGTGCAAAAAATCTTATAGTTTGGAAGGCAAATTAAAACAATACAAATATTAAATTTTTGTTTTAAAATTTTATATTTGAAAAACATATATAATTTTTATCTTATACTCACACACACACAAAGTTGTCAATACAATTCCAATTTAAAAAAAAAAAAACCCCATAAATTTTCAATTAATATTTATAATTTTCTAAATATAAATATTGTCAATACATCTTTTATATTATTAATATGAAACACATGACTAAGTATTATGTAAATTATTAGGTTAAGTAATATAATAATATATTATTATGTATTATGATTGAACAAAATAAAATAAATGTGTATTTCGTATATGCATTATAATATTAACAAAAAATAAAATTATCATTCAATATTATTATTTGTATAAAAAGTGTGATTAAATACTATATTAATCGTGAGTACATTATTATATAAGATTATAATTACCGAATGATTAATATAATTAAAACTTGATATTATAAGATTTTAATTATATTAATCATTCGATAATTATATCTTATATAATAATTAATGTACTCACGATTAATATAGTATTTAATCACACTTTTTATAAAAATAAAAATATTGAATGATAATTTTATTTTTTGTATTATAATAATTTAAATAATACTTAGTCATGTGTTTAATAATTAATAATAATATTAAAGATGTATTGACAATATTTATATTTAGAAAATTATAAATATTAATTGAGAATTTATGGGTTTTTTTTTTTTTTTTAATTTGGAATTGTATTGACAACTTTGTGTGTGTGTGAGTATAAGATAAAAATTATATATGTTTTTCAAATATAAAATTTTAAAACAAAAATTTAATATTTGTATTATTTTAATTTGCCCCCCAAACTATAAGATTTTTTGCACTTTACCCCCCAAACTATAAGATTCTTTCACTTTGCCCCCCAACTGCCCGCCGATGGAATCTAAAAGGAATATTCCGTCGGAAATAAAGTTTGGGGGGCAACGTCGAAAATTATTGTACATCAGGGGGCAAAGTGGAACAAAAAATACTTTGGGGGGCAAAGTGAAAAAAACTGCATACTTTGGGGAGCAAAAAAAAATTAGCCCTAACAGAAATTATAGAACCGCCGAAACGTGTCGCTCCACGTAGCTACTCGATAGCGGGCCTGCGGCTCCACGAACAAATTGTGGTTGCTCAGTATATTTTTTGGAAAATTTTAAACTTCTTATTCCGACCAAAATATTTATCCGAAATTGACTATTTTTCACGGGATAAGCCTCGCTGCCTGAATACACATGCCATCTATAGGATAATGACTGGTTTCGCTTTGTTTTGAGCTTATCAAAAGAGTGGCTACAGCTCCCGACCAGGTTTGGGTAGGGTTGGTCTAGTTCCTTATTCATCGTCAATTTCTTGAATAGCAACACGCTCCCCGCAATGAATCGAGTAAGAATGGCTTAACGCCAAAAGGGATGGATTGCCTCCGTGCAATGCTGCCTGGAGTGTAGCCGATCGTTTAAGTATATCACCAGTCACCGCCTCAACAATACTCGTTTCGATGCGAGACATGTGCTCCCGTGCGTCACAGTCGCATTTTTTCGACAATCATGCCCAATCCTAGCCAGTCAGGAAGACATAGGATAAATCAATAGGCGACCTATGACATCCTTCCCCACTTGATCTGGTGGACGTTCCCGGACACAACGCGCTCCCGTTGAGTCACCTGCTCGGACGAGTATCTTCTTCGCACGCACCGCTCGTAGCGGAAACATAAGGGATTGTTGGGAGGACCAAGCCCAAGAAATAATCAGTACACATGCAGTAGGTGCGTCCGCACTGCTTGCCCGAGGAGTGCCTCCATCTCGCCCGGCGGACGTGCCCCGCTGCGTGCTTTAAGTTGCTCGCGGCAGGTGTGTCCCCGAATTTTCTCATGGTGGATGACTTTTTCTGGAAGATTGCTTCTCCCACCCAGGCGCCCCGTGGCCGCGACATTGCACAGGTTGCTCGGTGCACACCCATACTGTATTGCTTATAATACCCACGAGTCTGTCTCGGACTAAAAAGAGGACCGTCTAGAATGTTCCGCCCATACAGATTATGCAAGACTAGTTCGGCTCTGATACCACACTGTCACGGGATAAGCTTTGCGGCCTGAATACACATATTATCTATGGACAATGACTAGTTTCGCCTTACCTTGGGCTCTACATCTCCCGCCCTGGTTTGGGTAGGGTTGGCCGGGTCCCCTCTTCATCGTCAATTCCTTGAATAGCGACACGCTCCCCGTAATGAACCAGGAAGTAAGAATGCCTGAACGCCGAAGGGATGGATTACCGCCACGCAATGCTTCCTAGAGTGCAGTCGATCGTTTAAGTTGATTCGAACTTTCCGCACCTATTTTTATTTAAGTTGTCAAGTTTAAAAAGTTTGCTCGCAAGAGTACGAGTTCGCTTGTAGGTTGGCAAGTTGAACCGAGTCAAATTTCTCAAGAAAAACTAATCGGAGGTTCTTTTTGTGTTTATATTCACGAATAAGAAAATAACGAGAAACTAATTCTAAACACTTGGAATCAACACATTTATTGAAACGATGAACAATTAAATCAAAAGCTTTAAAAAGATTTTAGAAAACAAGGGTTCTAGAGCTCTAGAATCATCTCCACGACCACTTGAACATTTCATCGAATACCTTACCTACAAGTTAGGGTTGTCAATCCGAACTTGTAGACTTAGTACCCAACAAACCCAATTGATGGTTCTAAATGATTATAGCCATCAATCATGAACAAATTCATCATCATAAACCAACAACATTCAAGAACACAGTTCATCATACAAAGCATCGAGGGGGGAGAGGGGGTGGGGGTGGGGGTGGGGTTGTTGATTGGAAATTATTCTAAGTAGATCAATTAAATTAATAAAGCATAAGAAATCAAAAACTTACTAATTAAAGAGGAAAAGTAACATCATCCAATCGAGAAAATCCACGAAGCAAGATTAATCTAAAAATTGGAAATTTAAAACTAAGAAATATGGAGAAGATTATCAAGAGAAATAGAGGAAAAACCTAGGGTTTATCATACCTTAGGAGTCCCAAAAAATGTCTACAACTCTTTGAAGAAGTATGGAAAGGTATATATAGGTTTACAAAGACTTGGAGCACAAGTTTGTTTAAAATTTTCCGATCTGGGCCCATTAACGGTTACCGTTACCGTTAACGTTAACCCTCTATGTTGCTCCTTAGCGGTGGTGTTAACGGTTTCTGCGCTGACACTGGGCAACCCAGTGTTGGTAGCATACCCAGTATCAACTGTAATATTTCAAATCGAGGCCGATTTCGCTAAAACCCCACTCATAGACCTACACACGACTATATCCAGACCAAAATACCTCAATATACTTATAATAAACATAAAATCAAATAATTATGATCAAAATACGGTAAAATAAGGCGCAGATACAAAAATACGAAAATATGCTTAATCTATCCAATTTATACCAAAACTAATAAAAAAAACTAACTAAAATAAGGACAAATTCATGCTAATCAACTACCCCAAGCTTTATTGGTTTGTTCGTCCTCGAACAAACAATAATTTCAAAGAATAACAAGTATGAAAATCAGCTCAAGCGAAGAGTCATGTCGTGCTACTTAGATAATTTCGAAAATATAGATAGCTGTAACGCAAACTCAAACATTCCACCCTTATTATATTGTCACTCCAAAAATAAAATCATGCTTCCTCTCAAAGAGAAATTTATATGTGTACGCTCAAAGCACTCAATAATTTTTTATAAGGACGTGTTTACGCTCAAATCATCAAAATACAAGCACAATAAACAAGAACTGAAAATCAAAAACTTTTCCATCGCGTTTAAGTGTGTAACTAACAAAGAATCTAAAAAGGTCTTTACGAGTTGTAATGTAGGCTCTTTGGAAGGGTATGGAATATATAAGTCGTGTGGCTAACTCACGATCTAACGTGATCAATAACTCACCAAACTATTCTAATCACGAAGCAAAGTGCTTCACCTCATTCAAACGAAACCTCACTTAACTCTCATAACGTAGCCTTACTTAAGCTATTTCCTAACTCGAAACCCAAAACCGACTTCTGCACAAACCACCTAAAACATTTAGAAGCTTATGATACGCTTATTTTATTTAAAACTCAACCTATTGCCTCTTAAACATTAGGCGTCATAAGAAAATCAACAATACTAAGCACAAGCCTTTATAGACAACTACTCAAAAAGATTCACCATCCTCTTTATTCTTTCTTTTTCTTTTTTTTTTTTTAATTTCTATTTTTTTTTTTGAAGGATGGTGATCCTTAACACTATTACAAACTCTTTCATAAATTTCTGAACAATAATCCAAAACTCATTTAACCAACAAAAATAACTAGCTCTTACCCCACGCTATTAATGACGTCGAAGTTAACTCAAAATACTCATGGCTATAGGAAATGGATATTTGGTTATGATTGACTCATTCGAAATTTATAGTGGCTAATATATATGGATATGGCCAGAATAAGGGTACTATATATGCCCAATCGTCGTGTTCAGAGCTAACTAAACACTGCGATCTCAAAGAGATCTTAAAATAGAACTCACTCAAGTACATGCAAAGATGATAAACGCCCAGGCTACTCACAGGCTTTTTGCATGAAAAAGTTTTGAATTGACGCTACTTTTAAGGTTTTGCGAAATTATTTGCGTCCAAGTACCATTTTACAATATATATAATTGAAAATTTTATGCACTTATACACGCTCAAAGACAAGAACCTCAAATCATACATAGTCAACTTTGATAGGATATACCAGACACACACAATCAAGCGCAGAAATAGCAATCAATCACGATCAATCACTTAATTATTACAGGCCATGCGAATTTAATATTGCACAATTAAGAATTACAAATCATACTCAACCCACCCCCTCTCTAAAAATCCGGCAATCTTCGTATTGCCATAAATACATATAAAAATTAAAAAGAAGAAAGGAGTGAGAAAAACGTCCCTGAAGACTAAAAAGTCAAGGCTCTTTACGTCAAAGTCGTGCAATTGATCGTCGTCTCGATTCTCATGATTCGATTGCCCTGATTAAAAACTACAAAAAACAAACAAACGAAGAAAACAAATAACAAACTAACTAATATTTTTGGGTTTTTTCCATTTTCAAATATAAAAGAAAAAGAGAAAAAAAAAGCAATAACATACGGTGTTTCTTTGTAAACCAATCTCTCTCAATTTCCCGGTGGCATATGATCATAAGGACCCCGATACGGGACAACATCCATTGAATCAGGAGGCGGAGAAGCAGGCGGCCATCTACCCATGAATTGAGCAGAATTAGCTGTCAAGGCCGTCAACAACTCCCTATTCCCTTCGCTCGCCTCCCGTGGCAAACGGGCCTCCTCCCGAGTCATTCGGGCCTCCTCATGCATAAAACGAGGTTCTTTAAAAGCTAAATGCACATCCTCCCTCGCTGAGAGAGCATCATACTCAACGCCAGAAAGCTTGTCTTATACATTCGACTTGAAACCCACATAATCGGCTAAAACGGCGTCGAAATCGGGCTTCCACACATGAGATATCCCGCCCGCTGATCCATAATCGGGGCCAGCATGAGGCCTAGTATCTGTCCTTTCATCCTCGTCGATCTCGGCTTGGCCCTCATCATCTTCATCTTCATCATCCTCGTCATCTTCGTCCCTCTCTCCATATTCCCATAACTTTATCACCGGCATCTTCACCCCCTTGGTTTCCCCGAAATTCGCACCACCCACAATTCTTGAGTCGAAACTTTGTGTTCTCCTTCAAAATTAAAAGTCCAAGTTAAGAAAATGTGCGTCTACGTTTGAAAGGTTAAAGCTTGCTCGCAAGAGAACGGGGTCACTTGTAGACCGATAAGTTAACTTGGGTCAATCTCTCGAGGAGTGGAAATATGGAGTCAACGATGTTTATTAAAACATAGTTTCTATAAATAAACACGCGATCAAAGGGGTTTTTGTTTTGAAAATCTCCCAAGCACTTAATTTTAAAAACTTGATTACCTATCTTGCTTCGAGGGCGTCAACCTCTTCGCAAGAATAGTTTAATCGATCAACAAACTCACGAATTATACTACTTGATCTAAAGACTGTTCCACCGAATCTCAATCAAACATTCAATCAAACAGTTGATATGCATTCACGAAACATAATCCAAACATAATTTTTAAAAAAAACAAACCAAACCAATTATTCAAATATGAATAACACAAATCACTAAATTATCATAAAGCAATTGTCACCAAACCGTTCACATAAACATAATCATAAACGATTCACAAGATTTATCCAAACACAATATCCAAAGATCACCAACTAACATGAATTACGAACCTAAATTACGAGATAAAGGTTTGGAGATTACTAAATTGTGAGAAAACACAATCACGATACTACGGTGAATCTTGCCGAATCCTTGCTAATCCGGGAAATGAAATGAACCTCGCTGAGCCCGGGAAACTTGTCACAAACCTCCGTCTTCAACGATTATCCAAACTGATCGAACTTCTGAATATTATTGCTGTCAGGGCTATAGGTCAAAGGTTGAGAAAGTTGTCAATTCACTCTTTCTTGATTTCGATTCTTTTGTTTGTTTGAGGACGAACAAACCAATAAAGCACGGGGTGGTGGTTGATTCATAGGTTTTTGTTACACTTTTGTACATATTTTGAGTCATGTTTTAGTCTTTTTACCGTCTTCTTAAGTTAACAATGAGCTATTTTGCATGATTTTGCATTATTTGGCCTTTCGCTTAGTTTTTCGACTTTTTAATCAATAATTGGACATTTTAAGCCATTTTACTTACTTTTCTCTTTCAGTCGAATCACTTGACAAAACCCGGGAGATGAAGACAAAGAATCAGCACTCGAAGTAGCTAAAAAAATGATTATCCGACCGGATAAGACCAATAAACGATTGGATTAACTCTCAAGACACGCACCGATCGGATAAGAGCTACGTTCGATTGGTGAAAAGGACAGATATTTTCATCCGATCGGACCAATGACCAATCTGATCGGATTCGAACGTTAAAAATGCAGATTTTTGGGATTCTTCAGTTACGAAACGGTTCTTGAGCCTTTAAAACTCATAAATCTTCAGAGAAGTCCCATCCTTTCACCCACAAGACTGGATCATATACATTGGAAGAGAAAATTGACAACTTTCTCAACCTTTGACCTATAACCCTTTGAACTAAACTTTTGTGCACCCCTTTTAAGATATTTAAATTAAAAACACGTAAGTTTGTTCGCAAGAGTACGAGTAACTTATAGGGTGGTGAGTTTGACTCAAGTCGAATCTCTCGAGGAAACAATTGTTCGGTCTTTTAGATGTTTTTCTCAATTTACGAACTAGAATAAAATACATGTACATTTGGGGTTTTAAAAGATTTTGAATTGATCATTATAAACAAAAGCAATAATTAAACTAAGGTTAATTAAACTAATTATTCTAAACTATATTATCTTTTACGAGCAATAATTAAATGATTCGAACTTAAAAACTAAAAAGTAAGCAGGGAATCTAAGAACATGAATTTAATTAACTATCACTGTTGATGGTCGGTATCGTCTCGAATACCTCACCGAGGAACCGAGCCGGCCCACTCAAAATAACCCGGAGAATATGCTTAGCCAAGTTGGACCGGCCGAGTTGCCAAGAAATTTTCACCCCGGCCACCGAGCTACGCCAGCAACATTGCCAAGCAGCATGCGCCGGGCAGGCGAGAAGTTCTCGCCCAAGCTGCCGAGAAAGCTGAGCAGGCGTGCCGAGCAAAAAGCTCTGAGGCGCCGGGTGATCCTAGCGAGTAGCCGAGCACTCCAGTCCGAGCGCACCGAGCTGAACATGGCCGAGCAAAAAGCTCTGAGGAGCCGGGCGATCCTAGCAAGCAGCCGAGCACTCCAGTCCGAGCGCACCGAGCTGAACTCTACCGAGCAGAACTTTGCCGAGCAGACCATCACAGTCCGCCAAGTCCTGCGCAGCTGGCGCCAAGCAGTGTGCCGAGCAGGACTCCGCCGAGCAGGACTGCCAAGCAGGATTTTGCCGAGCAGACCAGCAAGGTCCGCCGAGTCCTGCGCAGCTGGCGCCGAGCAGAGTGCCGAGCAGGACTCCGCCGAGCAGGACTGCCGAGCAGGATTTTTCCGAGCAGACCAACACAGTCCGTCGGGTCCTGCAAAGCCAGCGCCGAGTATAGTGCCGAGCAGGACTCTGCCAACCAGGACTGCCAAGCATGATTTTGCCGAGCAGACCAACACAGTCCGTCGGGTCCAGCAAACCCAGGGCCGAGTATAGTACCGAGCAGGACTCTGCCAACCAGGACTGCCGAGCAGAACTTCGCCGAGCAGACCTGCACAGTCCGCCGAGTCCTGCGCAGCTGGCGCCAAGCAGTGTGCCGAGCAGGACTTTGCCGAGCAGACCAGCACAGTCTGTCGGGTCCAGCAAAGCCAGTGCCGAGTATAGTGCCGAGCAGGACTCTGCCAACCAGGACTGCCGAGCAGAACTTTGCCGAGCAGACCAACACAGTCCGCCGAGTCTTGCGCAGCTGGCGCCAAGCAGTGTGCCGAGCAGGACTCCGCCGAGCAGGATTGCCGAGCAGGATTTTGCCGAGCAAACCAGCACAGTCCGTCGGGTCCAGCAAAGCCGGCGCCGAGTATAGTGCGGAGCAGGACTCTGCCAACCAGGACTCTCGAGCAGAACTTTGCCGAGCAGACTAGCACAGTCCGCCGAGTCTTGCGCAGCTGGCGCCAAGTAGTGTGCCGAGCAGACCAGCAATGTCCGTCGAGTCCTCATAGCTGGCGCCGAGCAGGACTCTGCCGAGCAGGACTGCCGAGCAGGATTTTGTCGAGCAGACCAGCACAGTCCGTCAGATCCTGCAAAGCCAGCGCCGAGTATAGTGCCGAGCAGGACTCTCCCAACTAGGACTGCCAAGCAGAACTTTGCCGAGCAGACCAGCATAGTCCGCCGGGTCCTGCAAAGCCGGCGCTGAGTATAGTGCTGATCTCCTACGCCGAGCTGCCGAACTCCCCTGCCGAGTTCGCGAAAGCTGACGCACGGCCTGCCGAGAGCTGGTGAGCTCCTCCGACGAGCTGCCGAGCTCCCCTGTCGAGTTCCCGAGAGCTGACGCACGCCTACCGAGAGCTGGTGAGCTCCTCCGCCGAGCTGCCAAGCTCGGTATGATCCGCCAACACAACTGAAGTCCGATGTTGAGCGATTTTGATGATCCGCCGAGTAGAAAGTGCCGAGCAGGATGTGCTCATCCAGCACGGGCACAGCCTGCTCGGATCACTTTCGTTCCCTTATCAAACAAGAAGCGCCGAATGGGTTCATCAGTTCACCATCCTTGAATTTGTCCGAAAAACAACTGAGGACGGCACCAAGTCGCTGAGGACGGCACTAAGTCGGCGAAAAATGGCTGAGGTCGGCACTAAGGTTGAGGTCGGCACTAAGGCGGTGGAAACTAGTTGAGGGCGGCAAGGAGATAAAGACAAAATAGACAGAGGATTTTGGTGAACCAATGAGAATGGGACAGGTGTCCAATTAGGGTTTCCATTGGAAACTATAAATAGCCTCTCCAAGAGAGAGAGAGAAGGATCCCCAATTTTCTAGAGAGAGAAACATAGAGAGCTTTAGAGAGAGAAAGCTTGTATTTTAAAGGTCAAGCACCTGTAAAAAGGGTCCGGCTAAGGCCGATCCGAACTGATTTTGAGGAATAAAAGTTAAGCACTTTTCCCACTCGTTTTCTGCTATCTGATTGTTGCTCATTTTACTATTTTTGGTTTTGTATTAGTTTTATGTTACTCATAACATAAACAAAATGGCGCTAGAAGAAGGGATCTTGTGATCTGCAGTCCCACGTGCTCAGTCAGCTCTTCGATTTTCGTCTTCTATTTTCTGCCCGGTTTTTTTCATTTTTTGTGAGGAACTGTACCTCAGCTCTTCGTCACATTTGAGTTTGGTAAAGAAAAAAGGAAGAATTTCTGTTCATCCCACTAATCAATATGGATTCTTCTGAGAGTTCTAGGAGAAATCCTGCTAAGGAGCGCCAGGAGAAGACGGTGTTGTCGGGTCCAAACGAGCTCGACCCGGAGCAAGTGCGTTCGTTCATGCAATACCCCACTTTTGCTAAGGAGTTTGAAGAGATTATGAAGAAGGTAGCGAGGTCGGTTTTGACGCCAGAAACTCTGGTCGACAACCCCAAGAATGCTGACCTCCAGGAAGGACAATCGGAATCAGACCCAGCCCGAAATTACTGTTGGTCTATTAGGACAAGGCGGATAAATGTGGTCCAGCAGATAAAGGGAGTGAAGAGCTGGTTGAGGATCCTAACGGGGATGAGCCCGGAAACACAATCCATGAGGAAGGGATGAAACTCAAATAGAAGAATTTGCACATGCAAACCATAAGAAATGAAACAAGGATGCTTTGGGCTCAAGAAGAGTAGCCAAGCTAGCGGAAGAAGAGTTAGAGAAAGAGCTAAAATCCAATCGCGAGAATGACTAGTATGCTGAGCTCTTCCAAGTTGAACAGAGCAAAGAACAAAAAACGGAAAAAGAGCTCTCTGGGCAACAATTCCGAATATAGAATTCCGATCTGAAAATTGTCGAGGATGAGCTGGATCCCCGAAAGCCAAGCTTGAAGAGAAAAGGCTACCCATGCCGAGCTAGTTGAAGAACTTGACTGGATCTCAGTTGATGAACTCGATCCGAGCAAGCTGCTCTGAGTCGGACGAGAGCGTTAAGCCATTCTAAGGCAGTAAGCCATCCAAAGGCATTGAGCCAACCTAAGGCGTTAAGCCATTCTAAGGCAGTAAGCCATCCAAAGGCATTGAGCCAACCCAAGGCGTTAAGCCATCCAAAGGCGTTAAGCCATCCAAAGGCATTGAGCCAACCCAAGGCGTTAAGCCATCCAAAGGCGTTAAGCCATCCAAAGGCATTGAGCCAACCCAAGGCGTTAAGCCATTCAGCATAAGCTCCAAGCATTGAGCCAACCTAAGGCGTTAAGCCATTCTAAGGCATTAAGCCATCCAAAGGCATTGGGCCAACCTAAGGCGTTAAGCCATTCTAAGGCAGTAAGACCATCCAAAGGCATTGAGCCAACCCAAGGCGTTAAGCCATTCTAAGGCATTAAGCCATCCAAAGGCATTAAGCCATTCAAAGGCATTGAGCCAACCTAAGGCGTTAAGCCATTTCTAAGGCATTAAGCCATCCAAAGCATTGAGCCAACCTAAGGCGTTAAGCCATTCTAAGGCAGTGCCATCCAAAGCATTGAGCCAACCCAAGGCGTTAAGCCATCCAAAGGTAAGCTATCCAAAGGCATTGAGCCAACCCAAGGCGTTAAGCCATTCTAAGGCATTAAGTCATCCAAAGGCATTGAGCCAACCTAAGGCGTTAAGCCGTTCTAATGCATTGAGCCAATTAAAGGCGAACAACCACTCAAAGGTACTTAGTCGGCCAAAGGCATTAAGCTA
Source organism: Phtheirospermum japonicum (assembly GCA_014905375.1). Taxonomy (NCBI): domain Eukaryota; kingdom Viridiplantae; phylum Streptophyta; class Magnoliopsida; order Lamiales; family Orobanchaceae; genus Phtheirospermum; species Phtheirospermum japonicum. The sequence continues at coordinate 381,990 of BMAC01000413.1, read as the reverse complement.
CTCAAAATGCCGATCTGAAAAGCAATCAGCTGAGCCGATCGGCATAAGCCGAACCAATTAGGTCGGCACATAAAAAATAACGTTGCAAAACCAAAGTGCCAAGCTCAATGTGCCGAGCTCAAAAGAGTCAACTTCAAATTGACTCGACACATCAAAAGAAAGCAAGATTTCAAAAAATCCGAGCTCAACGTGCCGAGCTCAAAAGAGCCAAACTCAAATTGACTCGACACGTAAAAAAAGCAAGTTTTCAAAAATCCGAGCTCAACGTGCCGAGCTCAAAAAGAGTCGAACTCAAATTAGCTCGACACGTAAAAAAGAACAGGATCTCAAAAAAAAAAAAAATATCCGAGCTCAAAAGAGTTCAAACTCAAATTGACTCGACACGTCAAAAAAGAGCAAGTTTTCAAAAATCCGAGCTCAACGTGCCGAGCTCAAAAAGAGCCGAACTCAAAATAGCTCGACACGTAAAAAAAGCAGGATCTCAAAAAAAAAAAAAATACCGAGCTCAACGTGCCGAGCTCAAAAAGAGCCAAACTCAAAATTGACTCGACACGTAAAAAAGAGCAAGTTTTCAAAAATCCGAGCTCAACAGCGAGCTCAAAGCCGAAATTAGCTTGCACTAAAAAGAGCAGGTCAAAAAAAAATCGAACTCAAGTCACTCAAAGACTAAATGCTCGACACGTAAAAAAGAGCAGGATCTCAAAAAAAAAATAAATCCGAGCTTAACGTGCCGAGCTCAAAAAGAGTCAAAACTCAAAATTGACTCGACACGTAAAAAAGAGCAAGTTTTCAAAAATTCGAGGCTCAAAAAGAGCCGAACTCAAATTAGCTCGACACGTAAAAAAGAGCAGGATCTCAAAAAAATATATACGAGCTCAACGTGCCGAGCTCAAAAAGAGTCAAAACTCAAAATTGACTCGACACGTAAAAAAGAGCAAGTTTTC
>BMAC01000413.1:354931-381021 GCA_014905375.1 Phtheirospermum japonicum | reverse complement strand
AAACTAAGAAAATCTAGAAATACGAAAAACGGCCAACTCGACTCCTAAAGCAACAAAAGCAAGCGAAAAACACGCAACCTGAAACAAAAACGGTAATGAAAAATATGTACAAAAAGATGCAAATCATAAGGCATTTAGCCAAATAAATGCGTTGAAAAATCTTAAGGCGTTAAGCCATACAAAGGCATTGAGCCAACCTAAGGCATTAAGCCATCCAAAGACATTGACCCAACCTAAGGCGTTAACCATTCTAAGGCATTAAGCCAAACAAAGGTGAACAACCACTCAAAGGCACTTAGCCGACCTAAGGCATTTAGCCAAATAAATGCGTTGAAAAATCTTAGGCGTTAAGCCACCCAAAGGCATTGAGCCAATCTAAGGCGTTAAGCCATTCTAAGGCATTAATCCAACCAAAGGCGAACAACCACTCAAAGGCACTTAGCCGACTAAAGGCATTAAGCCACTCAAAATGCCGATTTGTAAAACAATCAGCTGAGCTCATCGGCATAAGCTGAAACCAATTAGTGTCGGCACACAAAAAATAACGTTGCAAAGCAAAAGTGTCTCGAGCTCAACCCAGGTGGCACACCTAAAAGAGCAAGCGCAAGGGAAATGCCGAGCTCAAGGTGCTGAGCTGAAGAATGTCGAGCTCAACCCAGGTGGCACACCTAAAAGAGCAAGCGCAAGGGAAATGCCGAGCTCAAGGTGCCGAGCTGAGAATGTCGAGCTCAACCCAACCGGCACACCTAAAAGAACAAGTGCAAAGGAAATGCCGAGCTCAAGGTGCCGAGCTGAAAACGTCAAGCTCAACCCAGCCGTCACACCAAAACGAGCGTACTCAGTGACATTGCCGAGCTTAAAAATGTCAAAATGACTCGACACGTAAAAGAGAGCAAGATTTCAAAAAATCCGAGCTCAACGTGCCGAGCTCAAAAGAGTCAAACTCAAATTGACTCGACATGTAAAAAAGAGCAAAGTTTTCAAAAATCCGAGCTCAACGTGCCGAGCTCAAAAAGAGCCGAACTCAAATTAGCTCGACACGTAAAAAAGAGCAGGATCTAAAAAAAAATAAAATATCCGAAACTCAACGTGCCGAGCTCAAAAATGAGCCGAACTCAAATTAGCTCGACACGTAAAAAAGAGCAGGATCTCAAAAAAAAAAAATCCGAGCTCAACGTGCCGAGCTCAAAAAGAGTCAAAACTCAAAATTGACTCGACACGTAAAAAAGAGCAAGTTTTCAAAAATCCGAGGCCGAGCTCAAAAAGAGCCGAACTCAAATTAGCTCGACACGTAAAAAAGAGCAGGATCTCAAAAAAAAAAATATCCGAGCTCAACGTGCCGAGCTCAAAAAGAGTCAAAACTCAAAATTGACTCGACACGTAAAAAAGAGCAAGTTTTCAAAAATCCGAGCTCAACGTGCCGAGCTCAAAAAGAGCCGAACTCAAAATTAGCTCGACACGTTAAAAAGAGCGAATTTCCAAAAATTGCCGAGCTCAAAAATCTCCGAGCTCAGAATTGCCGAACCCAACATTCCGAGTTTGAGCTCGGGGTAAAAAAAAAAAAGGCAATATGTGTACATATTTAAGCAGTCGAGCTGAAAACACAAATAAGAGAAGCCACTCAAAAAGTAAGCTAAGGGCAAAGGATACTGAAAGGAAAATCGGCCGACCAGAACTTATTCAAACCGAGAAATACGAGTACATCAAGGTCGACCGCCCAAAGGTGACGCGCTGATAAAAGAACAGAGAAACAACCAGACCAAAACACAAGCTAATCACCATCCTCATCGTTGCGCTCCTGTCCATCGTCGAGGTCAACATCCAGATCGTCATCAAACTGATACTTGTACCAACGAATTGCTAAAAGTCATCCATGACAAAGAATCTCTCCTGTACTGAAACTCCCATATTGATTGTACCTGAACTCGCTACCCTAACTCGATTGAGGTTCGGACTAATCGCCACCCTGGCTAACTCTATTGAAGCCCCAGAAACCGATCGAATAAGGACCAAAAGGAGGCGAAAGGACAAAGTCTCTCGAAATAAGGGCTGAGATTATTAAAAAATGCATGTGTCCTCAATGAAGTTTCTTGGAGAAAGGAAGAGAGAATGAGAATGGATATCAAAGGTGTCATATGTCACAAGGGTCCAAAAGCACTACGGGACAAAACTTGCAAAAGCTTCAAAAGCAGGGGCTGCAAAAGCTTCCATTTCGGAAAGCGTGATGGTCAGACTTCCCGCAAAACAAGGTCGATGGGACAAGACCTCATGCCCAGGTCGGCTCGGCTCCCTCAGATGACAAAGATTGGATGAGCGCGAACCCACCTACGTGTAGCCAACTCTGCGCTCAGGGGCTTGTTGATGGTCGGTATCGTCTCGAATACCTCACCGAGGAACCGAGCCGGGCTACTCAAAATAACCCGGAGAATATGCTTGGCCAAGTTGGACCGGCCGAGTTGCCAAGAAATTTTCACCCCGGCCACCGAGCTGCGCCGGGCGGGCGAGAAGTTCTCGCCCAAGCTGCCAAGAAAATCTCTGAGGCGCCGGGCGATCCTAGCGAGCAGCCGAGCACTCCAGTCCGAGCGCACCGAGCTGAACATGGCCGAGCAAAAAGCTCTGAGGCGCCGGGCGATCCAAGCGAGCAGCCGAGCACTCCAGTCCGAGCGCACCGAGCCGAACTCTGCCGAGCAGAACTTTGCCGAGCAGACCAGCACAGTCCGCCGAGTCCTGCGCGGCTGGGGCCAAGCAGTGTGCCGAGCAGGACTGCCGAACAGGATTTTGCCGAGCAGACCAGCAAGGTCCGCCGAGTCCTGCGCAGCTTGCGCCGAGCAGAGTGCCGAGCAGGACTCCACCGAGCAGGACTGCCAAGCAGGATTTTTCCGAGCTGACCAGCACAGTCCGTCAAGTCCTGCAAAGCCAGCGCCGAGTATAGTGCCGAGCAGGACTCTGTCAACCAGGACTGCCGAGCATGATTTTGCCGAGCAGACCAGCACAGTCCATCGGGTCCAGCAAAGCCGGCGCCAAGTATAGTGCCGAGCAGGACTCTGCCAACCAGGACTGCTGAGCAGAACTTTGCCGAGCAGACCAGCACAGTCCGCCGAGTCCTGAGTAGCTGGCGCCAAGCAGTGTGCCGAGCAGGACTCCGCCGAGCAGGACTGCCGAGCAGGATTTTGCCGAGCAGACCAATATAGTCCATTGGGTCCAGCAAAGCCGACGCCGAGTATAGTGCCAAGCAGGACTCTGCCAACCAGGACTGCCGAGCAGAACTTTGCCGAGCAGACCAGCACAGTCCGCCGAGTCCTGCGCAGCTGGCGCCAAGCAGTGTGCCGAGCAGGACTTCGCCGTGCAGGACTGCCGAACAGGATTATGCCGAGAAGACCAGCACAGTCCGTCGGGTCCAGCAAAGTAAGCGCCGAGTATAGTGCCGAGCAGGACTCTGCCAACCAGGACTGCCGAGCAGAACTTTGCCGAGCAGACCAACACAGTCCGCCGAGTCCTGCGCAGCTGGCGCCAAGCAGTGTGCCGAGCAGAATTTTGCCGAGCAGACAAGCAATGTCCGTCGAGTCTTCATAGCTGGCGCCGAGCAGGACTCCGCTGAGCAGGATTTTGCCGAGCAGACCAGCACAGTCCGTCGGGTCCTCAAAGCCAGCGTCGAGTATAGTGCCGAGTAGGACTCTGCCAACCAGGATTGCCAAGCAGAACTTTGCCGAGCAGACCAGCATAGTCTGCCGGGTCCTGCAAAGCCGGCGCCGAGTATAGTGCTGAGCTCCTCCGCCGAGTTCGCGAGAGCTGACGCACGGCCTGCCGAGAGTTGGTGAGCTCCTCCGCCGAGCTGCCGAGCTCCCCTGTCGAGTTCTGGAGAGCTGACGCACGCCTGCCGAGAGCTGGTGAGCTCCTCCGCCGAGCTTCCGAACTCGGTATGATCCGCCAACACAACTGAAGTCCGATGTTGAGCGATTTTGATGATCCGCCGAGCAGAAAGTGCCGAGCAGGATGTGCTCATCCAGCACGGGCACAGCCTGCTCGGATCACTTTCGTTCCCTTATCAAACAAGAAGCGCCGAATGGGTTCATCAGTTCACCATCCTTGAATTTGTCCGAAAAACAACTGAGGACGGCACCAAGTCGCTGAGGACGACACTAAGTCGGCGAAAAATGGCTGAGGTCGGCACTAAGGTTGAGGTCGGCACTAAGGAGGTGGAAACTAGTTGAGGGCGGCAAGGAGATAAAGACAAAATAGACAAAGGATTTTGGTGAACCAATGAGAATGGGACATGTGTCCAATTAGGGTTTCCATTGGAAACTATAAATAGCCTCTCGAAGAGAGAGAGAAGGACCCCCAATTTTCTAGAGAGAGAAACATAGAGAGCTTTAGAGAGAGAAAGCTTGTATTTAAAGGTCAAGCACCTGTAAAAAGGGTCCGGCTAAGGCCGATCCGAACTGATTTTGAGAATAAAAGTTAAGCACTTTTTCCCACTCGTTTTCTGCTATCTGATTGCTGCTCATTTTACTATTTTTGGTTTTGTATTAGTTTTATGTTACTCATAACATAAACAAAATGACGCTAGAAGAAGGGATCTTGTGATCTGCAGTCCCACGTGCTCAGTCAGCTCTTCGATCGACGCTACTGAGGCCTGTCTCATTTTCTCAATCTTTTTACTACTCGTTCATCGGAAAGCTCGTTCTACAATCTTGATCATCGAACTTCATCTATTAACGCGCTGAACTCTCCCGACTACTTAGTTGTAAGGTGAAAAACAACGAAATATCACCTAATTGCATCAATTATGATCAAAATACGGTAAAATGAGCTGGAACTATAAAAATACGAAATTAAGCTTAAATCATCCAACTTATACCAAAAACAAAAAACGTACTAAAATACTAATAAAAATAAGGACAAATCTACTCTAATCACCCTTACGACAATAATATTTAGAAGTTCGATCGGTTCAGATAATCGTTGAAGTTGGAGGTTCGTGACAAGCTTCCCAGACTCAGCGAGGTTCATTTCATTTCCCGGATTAGCAAGGATTCAGCAAGATTCACCGTAGTATCGTGATTAAGTTTTCTCACGATTTAGTAATCTCTAAACCTTTATCTCGTAATTTAGTTTCATAATTCATGTTAGTTAGTTATCTTTGGATATTGCGTTCGGATAAATCTTGTGAATCATTTATGATTACATTTATGTGAATGGTTTGGTGACAATTGTTTTATGATAATTTAGTGATTCGTGTTATTCAGATTTGAATAATTGGTTTGGTTTGTTTTGTTTAAAATTATGTTTGGATTATGTTTCGGGAATACATATCAACTGTTCGATTAAATTTTTGATTGAGATTTTGTGGAACAGTCTTTAGATCAAGTAGTATAACTGGTGTGTTTGTTGATTGATTAAACTATTCTGAGTCGAGACTTTGTGTTCTCCTTTCAAAATTAAAAGGCCAAGTTAAGCAAATGCGCGTCTACATTTGAAAGGTTAAAGCTCGCCCGTAAGAGAATGGAGTCACTTGTAGACCGGCAAGTTAACTCAGATCGATCTCTCGAGAAGTGGAAATACGGAGTCAACGATGTTTATTAAAACATAATTTCTATAACTAAACACGCGATCAAAGGGGTTTTTGTTTTGAAAATCTCCCAAGCACTTAATTTTAAAAACTCAATAACCTATCTTGCTTCGAGGGCGTCAACCTCTTTGCAAGAATAGTTTAATCGATCAACAAACTCACCAATTATACTACTTGATCGAAAGACAGTTCCACAAAATCTCAATCAAACAGTTGATATGCACTCACGAAAAATAATCCAAACATAATTTTAAACAAAAAAAACCAAACCAATTATTCAAATCTAAATAACACGAATCACTAAATTATCACAAAACAGTTGTCACCAAATCATTCACATAAACGTAATCATAAATAATTCACAAGATTTATCCGAACATAATATCCAAAGATCACTAACTAACATGAATTACAAAACTAACTTACGAGATAAAGGTTTAGAGATTACTAAAACGTGAGAAAACTCAATCAAGATACTACGGTGAATCTTGCCGAATCCTTGCTAATACGGGAAATGAAATGAACCTCGCTGAGTCCGGGAAGCTTGTCACGAACCTCCATCTTCAACGATTATCCGAACCGATTGAACTTCTAAGGTTGAGAAAGTTGTCAATTCTCTCTTCCAATGTATATGATCAGCCTTGTGGGTGAAAGGATGGGTCTTCTCTGAAGATCTCCGAGTTTTAAAGGCTCAAGAACCATTTCGTAACTGAAGAATCCCGAAAATCTGCATTTGTAACGTTCGAATCTGATTGGATTGGTCATTGGTCTGATTGGATGAAAATCAATGTCCTCTTGACCGGTCGGATGTAGCTCTTATCCGATCGGTGCGTGTCTTGAGAGTCAATCCGATCGGTTATTGGTCTTATCCGGTCGGATAATTGTTCTTTTGGCTACTTTGAGCGCTGATTCTTTGTCTTCATCTCCTGGGTTTTGTCAAGTGATTTGGCTGAAAGAGAAAAGTAAGTAAAATGGCTCAAAATGATCAATTATTGATTAAAAAGTCGAAAAACTAAGCAAAAGGCCAAAAAAATGCAAAATCATGCAAAATAGATTATTCTTGTCCTAAGAATACGGTAAAAAGACTAAAACATGACTCAAAATATGTACAAAAGTGTAACAAAAATGTACGAATCAACCACCCCGTGCTTTATTGGTTTGTTCGTCCTCGAACAAACGAAAGAACCAAAATCAAGAAAGAGTGAAAGTAGTTAGATCAAAGAGTCATGTTGTGCATATAACTTAGTTTTGCAAATATAAACACCTTTATTGAAAACTCTTAAGCTAAGCTCCTGTTACCTTTTCACGTTGAAATCAAAAGGATGCATCCTCTCAAAAGGGAAATTTATATGATGGTGCACTCATTCGCTCGTGTTTTTAATAGGTACGTGTATACGCTTGACTCAATCATAAACATGCATTTAACGACTCGTGATGATAAAAAACTCGTACATCGCATACGTGTGTACATTCAGTCAAGAATTGGACTAGGACTTTTTAGGGTTGTAATGTAGGCTCTTTGGTAAGGTGTGTCATATATAAAGATGTGTGGCTAACTTGCGAGCAAACGCAATCTATAACTCACTCAATCAAACATTTTTAAGAGCATGGTTTACTCCTCATTCCTCTCCAAAATAACCATATAACACTATTTTTAGCCTCTTATAATTAAGACTATTTCTAACCCCAAATCCAGAATACTTGCCTTTATACATAGGCTTATTCTAGATGCTTTTAAAGAACTTAAGCATCTGTAATTTCTTCTTCTTTTTCTTTTTCTTCCTTTTCTATATACACACATTTTTTTAAATCTCCACTAGCTCTCACCCTGCAATCGTCAATCTCAATAGACCAATAATAGATAAACCCTCACCTCACAAACTTAAATGAAATAAGTGCTATGAAGATGCTCATGGCTAACGAGAGACGATATAAAGGCTCAAAAGGGGCTTATTAGGGGTTTATAGTGGTTTTTATTTTTGAATATGGTTGGAGTCGGGTTTTATATGTGCTTATCGTCATTTTCAAAATCAAATGTACCCATGCGACTTAGAGACCTCTTAAAACACTTATCGAATCACAGCATGTAAGGTTGGTAATCACACAAGGCTTCTCACATGGATTTTATTCAAACTTTCAAAGCAAAGTGATCGAGTTTTGAAAGCTTCGCAAAATTGCTAACGACTAAGTGTTATTTTAAATATATATATATAAGTAGGTTTTGAAAAACTTTGCACTAATCAAGCTCAAAAGACTCTAACGATAGATCACACTATACTTGATTTGGATAGGCTTGCCAGTACAAACACAATAAGCATGAGAATGGTTTCGACATAGGTCGAAATAAGCAGTTGGTTAATTCATACGTAGTTACTAAATGAAATGACAAAATAAAATGATAAAAACAATTTGAATTATGCATGAAAACAGTTCCATCTGGTCGGATATATCACCCGTCCGATCGAATTTTGTGTAATTGACATGTCTGACCGGTGAGTGTTCTTATCCGGTCGGACAACAGGATAGTAAGTTTTATTCGGTCGGAAAGTTCTGACCAAAATAAATAATAATGGGGTGGGGACAGTTTAAACATGCAAAAATTTGAATCAATTAATTAGATACATACACTCACGCACCCAACAAAAATTAATAACTAAAAGAAAATAAAAGTTTGGATAGAAACGATACAAATTGGGGCACGAGCCCGCTTATTGGTCCATGTCGTCCGGATGTGGTGGTGGGTAGCAATGCTCGATCCTCATCAAGCGTTTATCAATGGAGACGAGATATCCGTGGTTATCTTGGACGTTGTCATTCAAACTGGCGAGATATTGATTCGTTTGTGCCATGTTAGCGTCCAATCTCTCCAGGGAACCACGAAACATCCTGGCTTCCTCTCGTGCTTCCCACTCACCCTGGCGAGCGTCCCGAGCGTAATCTTCTTGATTGAGGCTCAGTTGCCTCATTTGATCCATCATGCTTGCTTGGAATTCCTGCTGCTGCCTCCATCGTGCTTTCGAGTAATAATAGTGATCACCCGACCATTCTCTATATGATCTTCCCCCGTAGTCATCGCGCTCGTATCTTTGGAAACCCGTGTTTCCATCATCCTCGTCCTCCTCTTTGTCTTCCTCATTCTCTTCATCTTCCTCGTCATCATCAACATTGTCGTCCTCATCATCGTCGGTGTCCTCAACGGCTTCGACAATTTTCTTCTCTGAGGGCATCAAGAAATTCGGGATAGTAATGTTCCGACCGTTTAAAGTTCTGCTTTCAACAAGCATAGCAAATATCAAATAAATAACATCATCATCGTAAGGGTCGACGCCGTGGTGTTGTGCGAGCTTGGTGACGAACGTGCCCAAGGTGAGCTTCGCCGTCTTCTTATCATTCATTCTTTGAACATTCTCTATCACAGACATCAGTAGCGGATAGGGTTTTGTGTCACCCCGATGGTGCAAGATCCATAAGGCTCGCAACTCGGACGATGAGATCCTCGTCATATCCTCCTTTCCCAAAAACACTTGCATGAGAAACTTATAAGTTAAGTACATGGCGTTTGACCTCAAAGAAGTGGAATTAAATCGGCATCCGGGCTCCGGTTGTGTTCCCAAGAGTTTCTCCCACCAAACCTTCTTGTCGTAATCATCAAGCTGAAATGATTCATCTCTCGGCTTATCACTGTTTATTCAGAAGATGATGTCAAGGTCACCTTTCGAGGTATGGAATGGTTGGCTACGGAAGCGGCATTTGAACGAGCCATCGACAACTGGCTTGTAAGTCGTGAAGAATTCCGGAATAAGAATTCGGTGCCTGGGTTGCTTAACCTCCGTCCATCTCTCCAAGTTTAGGGCCCTAATGCCCACTGATTCGTACATTTTTATTAAGAATCTGTACATAATCGAGTCTTGATTTAGTCTTTTTATTATCTTTTTCGGGTTAAGACTAGGATGAATTGCATCGTTTTAAACTTTTTGTCCCCTTACTTAACTTTCAAACTTGTTGATCACTAATCGGTCCAAATGAGAGTAATACTTTGTTTTTCTCATACAGCTAGAGCGTCCGGTGGATCCAAAGCACAAAGATAGAGGAAGTAACGCTCAAAGTAGCCCAAAAAGACACCCACCGACCGGATAGTGTATGTCTCTGATCGGTCTGACTGATAACGAGCACACCGGCCAAACGAACTGGCGCACCGATCGAAGCAGCGGACAGTAGCCTTTGTCCGATCGGATAAGACCTTCATCCGATCGGACATGTACGTTACGCATGCAGATTTTTGGAAATTTTCAGTTACGAAATGGCCAAAGCTTGTTTAAAAACGGCAGAGGAGGCTAGGGTTCGGATACCATTCAGTCTTGGAGACTTGAACAAGGCTAGAAAAGCCACCAAACACCTAAAGTTAGAGAGATTTGACACATCCCTCATACATCAAGCATAAATTCGTACGCCGTATCAAGGTTCGATTCGCAGCAACTGACGTTCGTCGCTAGGATTCTGGGTTCGTGACAAGCCTCGGGATTCTACGCAACCTTCGGAGTGCACTCATTCATCGTCATCACTCGTTGAAAGTAGTTCAACGATTAGTAATTTCTAAACTCGTATTCTTGATGTTTTCGAAGTAGTTTGATTTGGAACTTTATATGAACAGTTTGATAGCTTGTTAGATAATGCTTGGTTGATAGATTGTCAAGGTGTTGGCGATAGGAATTCATACTATTGCATTTTGAATTATTGATGTTGGATGAATAATTGCTTTTGGATTAAGAATGGAGTTGTGATTGGTTTGGTTATTTTTCGTGAAGCATCTTAATATTTAGATTGTTATAAATCTTGTTGAGTGTTTGATATGATTTCACAAGTGGCATAGTGATAGAACCATTGTTGATCCTTGGTTGTTAAAGATGTTAGATTGTTAATTGTTATTGTTAAGACATGCAAGCTAGATACAATTATTGGTACGATGTGTAGTATTTCATATTTGGTTTAAAATTATTGCTTTTCTCACAACTTGTCGAGAGGTTGATGCCCTCGAGACAAGAGAGGCTTTATTTTCAAAACAATGAAGTTTGCATCATTTCCAAAACCCCATTGATCGTGTGTTTTAGATAGAATTTGTGATATTAGAATAATAAGCATCATTGAATCTTATTCCCATTCCTCGAGAGATCGACCCGAGTTAACTCACCAGTCTACAAGTGACCCCGTTCTCTTGCGGGCGAACTCAAACTCCTTTTCAAAACGTAGACGCGTGTTAGTTGATCGGTAATTAATTTTGAAAGGAACCGAAAAGTTTGGCTCAAAATTTGGCACCTTTGCCGGTGAATGGCAAAGGTGTTAATGATGTTTATTTGTGTTATTGCTTATGTGTCGTTAGTTGTATAATGTTTATGGTTTGCCTCTCGATGCGGTGATTGTTTGTTGTTGATGCAAGGTCGACGAAGCCTTAGAGGAGAATTGACCCCATTCATCAATAGCATAGAACGTGTGTCGAGACTGAGACAACTATTTCCTTCCACCGAAGGGAATCTTTTGGAAACAAGTTCAACCATCATGGCGGAGAATCTACCTCTTGGAGGACGTGAGAATGGAGGAAGAGGAGGAATGGATGGTGGGAGAGGGATAGGATGAAATGGCCAAACTCCTCGTCTTGATTATCCATATGGTGTGCCACCAATCGATGATGTGCATGTACAAGAGCAAACGGATAACAACGAGGACGAAGAACCAAGAAATCCACCTCTACTACATAACGAAGAACCAAGCAAACAACGGGGAGCAACTACCTAGGGATAACCATCAAATCATGATGCAAGAGAACCCTACATACAAACAACCTCCTCAGCGATTTTGAAACTGCGAAGAAGATCGAGCTTACAACGCTCGTGGAAATCAAGAGTTTGAACACAATAATGGTGGTCATGGCAGACCACAACCCCGAAACAACTAACGAAACCACCACGGATTTGAACAATTCGAGCAAGAGCGGAATCATAACCAAAACAGGAGGGAGGGACGCCGTTCAACACTTGGCAAAGGGAGAACTTCCGAAATGATGGATATGAAGATCATGGGAATTATGAAGAGGAGCGTGATTATGGGTACCACGAGGAGTACGGAGAGGAAAGGGATTTTGGTGCACGTACTAACTTCGGAGGAAGGAGAGGGCGCCGGTACCCTAATGAACGCCGTCAAGGAGACCTCCTCTTCCCAACGATTGGTTCATACAGCAGTGCTATAGTCTTAGGCCCCGCGGCAAGAGACTATGATTTAAAAGCGGGCAGCGTAAACCAACTTCCTACTTTTCACGACATGCCTAATGAAGACCCTCTGAATTTCATTCGGGAATTTTACCTCGTGGTGGGCAGAATTCCAGCTCTTGAACTACATGAGGATCAATTGAGGATGAAATGCTTTCTGACGACCTTAAAGGACAAGGCAAAGCATTGGCTTTTAGCATTGCAGCCCAATTCTTTGACTATTTGGGAGATGGTGTATAAAAAGTTTGTGAGTAGGTTCTATTCCGCTCAAACAACTACCAAATTGCGAAGGGAGATCACAAACTTTGAACAAATGGAGGGGGATTCATTCTACGAAGCATGGGAACGATATAAAGGGCTCTTACAGAAATATCCACACCACAACAATATCGCCGAGATGGTTGAAAATTACTTCCATGAAGGGCTATTTCCGGTGTACAAACAGTAAGTAGAGGTGAAAGCCGAAGATTTTGGGGAATTGACCGCTACGGAGGCTTGGGAATTTTTCGATCTTATAAGCGAAAAATCGCAACAAACGAGTTTCCGACCGAGGAAATACAAAGTACCAACAATCCAGATCGAGGAGCTGACAATGCAAGTCGCGCTATTAACAAGTAACATGAAAGGAGAGGATGAACCTTCGACACCTCCGCCTAAGATGTGCGAAAAATGTGGAGCAGTGGGACATGAAGCTGACACTTGTAACGTGGTGTTCGACGACGAAGAGGAAGGGGAGGTGAATGCTGATTAGCACATATTTGTCCTTATTTTTATTAGTATTATAGCTTGTTTTTCTTATTGTTTTTGGTATAAGTTTGGTAGTTTAAGCTCTAATTCGTATATTTGTACTCTGAGCTTATTTTATCGTATTTTGATTGTAATTGAAGCAATTAGGTGATATTTCATTGTTTTTCACCTTACAGCTAAGTAACTAGAAGAGTTCAGCGCGTAATTAGATGACATTGATGTTCAATAAATGGAGAACGAGCTTTTCGGTGAACGAGTAGCAAAAAGATAGCGAAACTGAGGAAGACGCTCTGTCGCGTTGACTGACGCGAGTGTCGATGCTCCATCGACGCGAGCCATGATCCACGTCAGTCGACGTAGGGCCGACGCAGCATCGACGTAACTTGCTGAAGCATCAACTGAAGGAGGGTCAGTCGACGCAGCATCGACGCAACTTGCTGAAGCGTCGACTGAAGGAGCGTCAGTCGACGTACTGTCGACACAATTGTCTCGTCGATCCATGACCGCGTCAGTCGACGCACCCGCCCAGCCAATGCGCACACCGAGGCAGCAGCGATGCCGAGCACCGGTATGCATCAGTCGATGCACTGTCGATGCACCGTTGACGCGGCGTCCCAGAATCGGGATTTTAGGGTTTCTTATGCTCCAAGTTAAGGGAAATCTATATAAACCCCCCTAAGTCCGTCCCAAAAGGATATACCTCTCTCCCAGACTCTGAATATTCAATCCTTTTGGCTTGATAACAACACCATCCACATCCATATACCAATAATTAATCGAGATCGAAGATTCGAGGATCGCAAGATCCAAGTTCCAACCGTCAGTTCGTGACTCGATTTTCGGGCAAGGTCTACACAATCTCTCCGGATTAGCTAGAGAATTTACTGCGTTTTCTAGTTTAATAAGTACTCTAAACCCTTTATTCGCTTTTGTATTTTAATTTATGTAATTAAGTAGCTGCTTTTCAATAATTGCTTTTGAATTATTTTATGCTTAGATCCCTAAATACTTTTGTTATTAAATTCGTGATCTTAGTTTGGTTATTTTTCTTGTTTAGTTAATTCATTTCGTTTACATTGCGTTCTAGATAATTGCTGTTAGTTTATGCTGGTTGATCTTATTCAAAGTTCTTAGATTAATATCTCTAGTTTATATGTTTGAGTTGCTGAAGTAGAATACTTAGTTTAAATCATGAATCATGCATTTCAATTCCTAGATAATAAAAACAATCAACGCCCCCCCCCCCCCCCCATTTTTGTATAAGTAATTGCAATTGAACAAACTATTTGAGATTTCCGATTGTATATTCCTCGAGAGATGACTCGAGTCAAGTTGCCAAACTACGCGCGATCCCCGTTCTCTTGCGAGCAAGCTATTGATCTTTTGACAAATTTTCATAAGTAGGCAACACAAAAGCTTGAATCAAAAATTGGCGCTGTTGCCGGGAATATACAAAGGTTTTCAAAAATATGTTTGTTCATTTCTTTTTATTTTATTTTGATTTAGCTGTTTATTTGTATAATTATTTTCTCTAGTCGATACGTTTAATTTGCTGTTAAGTTCATGCAAGGTCGTAGATCGCTTAGGCTCGAACTTGCACCATTCATCGACAACGTTCATCGTTTCAAATCAAGTGACACCACCTCACTCATCCACAAGTGAATCGTCTGCCACGACTGACTTTATTTGTGATCCGATTCCGGAAACGATGTTGCGACTAGACAACCATGCCCACAACAACGAGGACGATCAACCACCAAGGCATCCACCCGTGCAACAAAGAAACGGGTACGGGAGTGAACCAATTCGTCCCGATGGACCGGTACAACCTCAAGAGTACTGGGAAAATATTCAACAAAACGTGATAGACCAGAATGACGGCCAAGGAAGAGGAGATAGGAATCGCCACCGCCACATTCCGGACGACTATTCCGAAAGGTCTTACCATGGAGAAGAGCGGGTCAATGAATGGCTTGTAAATGACGTTTACCATGAGAGAAATGAATACGAAAGGCCAAATAACCAAGAGAGATACCAGCGGGAGGCACGCGAACCAAGGCAAAGAGATTTCACAACTCCTCAAGTGGGTCCCTATAGTTCTGCAATTGTGTTGGGTAGAACCGCGAGAGACTTCGAGTTGAAACCTCATATAATCAACAACCTCCTGACATTTCACGGCCTCGCCAACGAGGATCCTTTGACTTTCCTCAAGGAGTTTTATGCTGAAGTTAGTAGGATTCCGTCCCCGGGACTTCATCACGAGGACCTTCAAATGGTGTGCTTTCCTAGATGCATGAAGGACAAGGCCAAATCTTGGCTACTTTCACTAGAGCCGAGGTCTCTGGTCGGCTGGCCCATGGTGAGCGACAAATTCATTAATCAGTACTACTCGGCTCAGACTACGGGCCACATAAGGAGACAAATAGCCAACTTTGTCTAGCAAGACGGGGAGTTGTTTCACGAAGCGTGGGAACGTTTCAAATCTTTACTGCAGGCTTGCCCACATCATCACAACTCTCAGGGAATGGTGAATCAGTTGTTTTACGAAGGCCTTTTGGACTCTTATAAAAATAACGTCGAAGTAGCGGCTGGAGGAGACTTTGGGTATTTGACAGCGACGGAAGCCAAGCAACTGTTTGAGAAGTTGAGCGAGAAATCGAGATAGACTAATTCTCGACCATGAAAGTTTATGGCCAAAGAAGTCTCCGAGATGCCAAACAAGAGAGACATGAAGTTCGAAGAGATGGCCAAGGAGTTGGCCGCCCTAAGAGCAAAGGTGGCAAATATGGAATCATCGAAGAAGACTGTTGAGTTATGTGCACGATGTGGATTGCAAGGACATGTAGCGGGAGTGTGCACAACCGTGTTTGATAAAGTGGAAGAAACGGAGGTCAAAGCTATTCAAAATTTCCAACGTCAACCTCCAGCGGGAAACACATATCATCCAGGACCTCCCAATCATCCAAACTTCATATATAGCCCCGGACAAGCGCCTGCGCCTGTGCAAGCAAATGATCAACTTTTAGTATGGCAACAAAATCAAGTAGCAAAGACTGTACGAAATCGAGAAGGACTCACGCAATTAACTTCATAAGTGAATAATAAAATAAAGGACCTCAATGCAAAATTTGAGTCAAGTTTTGATGAACTAGTCAAGGCTGTGCAGCAAGGTCATGAGCTTGTTAAGGCTGTGCAACAAGGGCAACAAGGGCAACGGCATTCAGATATGATTATAGGACAATTGTCCGCGACTGTTGCAACATTGTCGAAGGAGAAAAATAAGTTTCTGAGCCAAATGGAACACGCCTCGGCTATTCATGTGCTAAGAAGTGGAAAGGAGATCGATAATGGCATAGAGTTAGAAAAGGAAGAAGGCACGGAGACAGCCGAGACCCAATTGCAAGAAGTTGCAACCAAACCGGCCGATCTTATGCATAAATCGACCAATCCATATGTGCCGAGAGCGTTAAAAAGGAGGAACAATTTAGCAACTGACCATCCAAAGAATTTGACTAGTTATGATCATGTTCCCTTTCCAAGTCGACTTCGTCCGGCGAAAGAAAACAAGAAGTTTATGGAGTTGTATAATTTACTGAAAAACGTGAACATTAATCTCCCCTTACTAGACGTGATAAAGATGATGCCCGCAAACATTAAATTTTTCAAGGAGTTAGCCACGAGAGAACGGCGAATGGAGACGACACAACAAGTAAAATTAACAAAAGAGGTGAACGCCATATACAAGGGTCCGCTACCCAAAAAGGAGAAAGACCCGGGGAGTTTTTGCATAACTATTTCCTTAGGAAAGGGGCCAATGACACGTGGAATGCTCGACCTTGGTGCAGGGATCAATTTGATGCCGTACTCACTATATAAGGAATTTGACCTTGGAACAATGAGGCCGACTAAGATGCGACTACAAATGGAGGATCGATCAATTAGACAACCGCTTGGGATAGTTGAAGATGTATTAGTTCAAGTCGGCAAACTTGTAATTCCAGTTGATTCCGTGATACTTGATGTCGGCGAAGTTCCAAAAGGAGGCACGGAGCATACTATTCTGCTAGGTCGACCATTTATGTCCACCTCTCATACTTTAATAGATGTGAACAAAGGAAGGATGACCATGTCCGTCTTTGGCGAGTCAGTAACATTTTCACTTCATGAAATCCATAACACGTCTTCACCACTTATGCAAGATGAATGTTCATTCGTAGATCTAATCGATTCTTGCGTCCATGATCTTCAAAGCATTACCACTATAGACGAGTTTGACGGCGAGGACGACGAGGAGCATTTGAGTGGGGAGGAACTGATCGAATTGCTGGGAATTGACATAGGGGAAATCATAGATGGACTTGCTGGTTGTGAAGCTGCATTACGCGAAGAGAGCGACGCACCGAAGAAAAATTTGAGACAAGGGAAAAGACGAAGCCATCGTATAATCATTCGAGAATTGTTTCCCTCGACCCCTCCAATAATTTTAAACGTGCAAAAAATAAGGACGAGGCGCTTAGCAAGGATTGGACGACAAAGAAGAAGATGTCGAGGGAGGTTTATGACAAGAAGATTCATGATACGAAAATCGAGGTTGGTCAACTAATGATCTACAATTCTGAACGTAAATTTGAACCGACCAATTTCAAGGCTGAATGGAGTGGCCCATTTATGATAATGGAAATGGATGAGTACGGAGTTGCCACTCTATACGATGAGAGTAAGAAGTCGAGATTTCAAGTCCAAAAGCACAGAATCAAACCTTTCTAAAAGGAACATGGGCTGAATCACGATCGTGATAAAGAAGAATTAGTGGGGCCCCCACGGGCTAAAAATTGATCGCTTGGAATCACGTCGAGCATAGGACGTTAAATTTTGCGCTTCTTGGGAGGCAACCCAAGCGATAGTTAGTTTTCATTTTCTTTTCCTTATTTTCTTTATTTTATTTTTGTTTTTATATTGTGTCAATTGCTGTGGTATGTTTATGTGTGTATTGATGTGTAGAAAATACGATAGAATCGCTTATTCTGGACAACTAACGGTTATAGCAGTAGCTCGCTACCGCAAGGCCTTACCGCTAGTTCCACTCGAGGCGTTAACAATGATGATCAACCACTGAGCCTACCGTTAGCCGCAGAAATCAGGGATAACGACTAGCTGCAATCCAACCACTTACGACGTTGAGCCGCAATCCGGCCATTTCAAATCCCCAAAAAATGTGCCACCGGGCACTTGTGCGTGGCAATTGATCGCATTCATAGTTTGTTTTGTTTGTTTGTTTGTTTGTCTGTTTTTATTAGGTTTGTTCAAGGACAAATCCAATCACGAGGCTTTAGACACCGGGAAATTATGCCACCTCAATGAAAGAGACTCGACCATTAATTTTCAGGGACGTTTTCTTACCCCTTTCCTTGTTTGAAGTGTTTTTATTTATATTTATGGCAATCAGGGGATTGTCGAGTTTTTAGGAGGGGGGGATGGTTGAGTAATGGATGGTTGAGTATGATTGAAAATTTGTGTGCAATTTTTAAAAATCTTACGTGATTATTTGCTATTTCTGCGCTAAATTGTGTTTGTATGGCATACCTGTCGAAGTTAGCTATATATGATTTAATGTTTTTGTCTTTGAGTGTGCATAAGTGCATATACTTTTCAAGATTATTACTTATATATTGTAAAATGGTACTTTGACGCAATTGATCTCGCAAAACCTTAAAAACAGCGTCAATTCAAAACTTTTTCATGCAAAATGCCAGTGAGTAGCCTGAGTGATTATCATCATTGCATGTGCTTGAATAAGTTTCAGTCTTGATATCTCTTTGAAACCGCTGTGTGTAATTGACTTTGAACATGAGGTGAAGGCACAGAAAAAACCCTATTCCGGCCATGTCCATAAATTTTTAGCCACTAAAAATTCCGAATGAGCCAATCATAGATAAATAATCTATTTCGATTAGCCATGCGTGATATTTGAGTCGACCCCTACAACCCATTAAAAGCGTGGGGTAGGAGTTAGTAATTTTTACTGGTTATTAGTGTTTTGGAGTTTTTATAAGGGATTTATGAATTTTTGTAATAAAGGATCACCATCCTTCAATAAAAAGAAAAAAAAAAGAAAAAAAAAGAGAAAAGACCCCATAAAAAATAATTAGAGGGGGATAAAAAAGAGAGAAAAAGAAAATAAGAAGGATGGTGAATTGTGTTAGTCATTGCCTACGCGTTAATGAAGGCTTGTGTCTATTATTTATTTCATTTTATGAGCCTATTTTTTAGAAGGCATGAGTTGTGTAAGAAGCGTGTTATGAGATTCAATTGTGTTTAAGTGGGTTGAGCTTACAGTCGGTTTACGAGTTTCGAGTTGAGGAATAGCCTAATTTTAAAGGCTACGTTGTGAGTGTTTAGTGAGGTTTTTCTTTTGAACGAGGTGAAGCGTATTTCTTTTTGATTAGAATAGGTTTGGTAAGTTATTGATCACGTTAGATCGTGAGTTAGCCACACGACTTATATATTCCATACCCGTCCAAAGAGCCTTACACTGCAACCCGAAAAAACCTTTTCCGATTCTTTGTTCGATAACACACTTAATTTGCGATTGAAAAGAGATTGATTTTCGGTGCTTGTTTATTGTGACTGTATTTGAATGATTTGAGTGTATACACGTCCTATGCAGAAATACTCGAGTGCTTTGAGCGTATACCCATATGTATTTCCCTTTTGTGAGGATGCACGAATTCGATTTTGAAGCGACAATGTAATACGAGTGGAGTGTTTGAAGTTGCATTGCATGTACCTATATTTTCAAAATTATTTAAGTAGCATCGCACGACTCATTGCTTGGACTGATTTTCATTTCTAGCTATACTTTGAATCTATCGTTCGTTCGAGGTCGAACAAACCAATTAAGCGTGGGGTAGTTGATTAGCACATATTTGTCCTTATTTTTATTAGTATTATAGCTTGTCTTTCTTATTGTTTTTGGTATAAGTTGGGTAGTTTAAGCTTTAATTCGTATATTTGTACTCTCAGCTTATTTTACTGTATGATCGTAATTGATGTAATTAGGTGATATTTCATTGTTTTTCACCTTACAGCTAAGTAACCAGAAGAGTTCAGAGCGTAATTAGATGACATTAATGTTCAATAAATGGAGAATGAGCTTTCCGGTGAACGAGTAGCAAAAAGATAGAGAAACTGAGGAAGACGCTCTGTCGCGTCGACTGACGCGAGCATCGACGCTCCGTCGACGCGAGCCATGATCCGCGTCAGTCAACGCAGGGCCGATGCACCGTCGACGCAACTTGCTGAAGCATCGACTGAAGGAGCGTCAGTCGACGCAACTTGCTGAAGCGTCGACTGAAGGAGCGTCAGTCGACGCACTGTCGATGCAATTCTCTGAGGCGTCGATCCATGACCACGTCAGTCGACGCACCCGCCCAGCCGATGCGCACACCCAGGCAGCAGCGACGCCGAGCACCGGCACGCGTCAGTCGATGCACCATTGACGCGGCGGCCCAGAATCGGGATTTTAGGGTTTCTTATGCTCCAAGTTAAGGGAAATCTATATAAACCCCCCTAAGTCCGTCCCAAAAGGATATACCTCTCTCCCATAATCTGAATATTCAATCATTTTGGCTTGAGAACAACACCATCCATATCCATATACCAATAATTGATCGAGATCGAAGACTTGAGGATCGCAAGCTCCAAGTTCCAACCGTCAGTTCGTGACTCGATTTTCGGGCAAGGTCTACACAATCTCTCCGGATTAGCTGGAGAATTTACTACGTTTTCTAGTTTAATAAGTACTCTATACCCTTTATTTGATTTTGTAGTTTAATTTATGCAATTAAGTAGCTGCTTTTCAATAATTGCTTTTGAATTATTTTATGCTTAGATCCCTGAATACTTTTGTTATTAAATTCGTGATCTTAGTTTGGTTATCTTTCTTGTTTAGTTAATTCATTTCGTTTATATTGCGTTCTAGATAATTGCTCTTAGTTTATGCTGGTTGATCTTATTTAAAGTTCTTAGATTAATATCTCTAGTTTATATGTTTGAGTTGCTGAAGTATAATACTTAGTTTAAATCATGAATCATGCATTTCAATTCCTAGATAATAAAAACAATCACCCCCCTTTTGTATAAGTAATTTCAATTGAACAAACTATTTGAGATTTCGGATTGTATATTCCTCGACAGACGACTCGAGTCAAGTTGCCAAACTACGCGCGACCCCGTTCTCTTGCGAGCAAGCTATTGATCTTTTGACAAATTTTCATAAGTAGGCAACACAAAAGCTTGAATCAAATGCCGTTAAAAATTATCAGCCCACTAACAAGTATGTGAAGAAATTTACCGGACAATATAAATCAAGTTTGAGTTACGTCCCCAAAAGCTCGAATTACGTGCCCAACTCCAAGCAAACAGACCTACAACCACCTCCGAACAAGAATAAAGGAGAGCCGAGTGGATACAACTCTTATCAAAGTAAGGGGCAAAGTAGCTATTCACAACATCCTCCGCAATAATATCAAACACCTTAGCGACCATACCAACAAGCACCACAACAACAATATCAGCAAGCGCTGCAACCACAGTACCAGCAAGTTCAGCAACAACAATACCAGCAAGTGCCGCAACAGCAACAAATGCCACTTCCGATCAATCCCGACGAAGAACTCAGACTATGGCGTCAACAATTAGAGCATGAAACTCTAAGGAATCAGGAAGAAACACTTCGTACGATCGAAGAAGGTAAGCGGACAAGGAAATAACTGGAGAAGTTAGAGATGATGATAGGACAACTCTCGGCTTCTATGGCAAAGACAGCAAGTGATCCGGGGAAGCTACCGAGCCAACCTGAACAATCAATGGCGGTGGATGTGTTATGCGGGGGAAATCAAGTTGATAATGGAGTACGAGGAGTCGAGGGTGAAGATTCCGTGGACGAGCCAAGTGTGGATGGAAGAGATAAAGGGAAGTCTAGTTTAAACAGTGAGAAAGGAACAGTGGGGAAAATCCAAAAAAAACGTAACCCATATGTTCCAGGGTCACTAACAAGAGCTTTCCATCCAAAACACACCAAAACAAATCAGAAGAATGCAGTAATGACTTCTCTGATCGGACTACTAGACTGACCGATCGGATTGGAGTACAGGAGACAACGTCCAATCGACAAGATCCAGAATGCGATCGAAGTAGAGTACAATGCACATTCTCCGATCGAAATGATCCAGAATCCGATCGGAGTGGAGGACAGAAGACTTCCTCCGATCGGTCGAGTGAGACTGACTGATCGGACAAGAAGGCTGATGAAGAAAAAAGACCTTAACGAGTCCTAAGGGATGCCATACCATTTCCCAATCGCCTCAAACCAGCAAAGGAGAGCAAAAGTTCATGGAACTTTACAATATGCTG
Source organism: Phtheirospermum japonicum (assembly GCA_014905375.1). Lineage (NCBI taxonomy): Eukaryota > Viridiplantae > Streptophyta > Magnoliopsida > Lamiales > Orobanchaceae > Phtheirospermum > Phtheirospermum japonicum. Next base: position 359,031 of record BMAC01000413.1, on the reverse strand, counting down.
AAAGATATGAACGTGAACCTCCCTCTATTCGACGTGATTAAGGCGATGCCTGCCTACGTCAAGTTTTTCAAGGAACTTGCGACAAGAAAGAGGAAAATGGAAGGAAATGAACGAATGGTATTGTCTAAGGAAGTGAGCACAATTTTCCACCAAAACTTGCCACCAAAGGCAAAGGATCCAGGGAGTTTCTGCATTATGATAACCCTTGCAGATCGGAAAAAAGCACGTGGAATGCTCGACTTAGGAGCGGCAATCCATTTGATGCCCTACGCCCTATACAAGAAATACGACATTGGAGGAATAAAGCCAACAAGTTTACGGCTTCAATTGGCGGGGATCGTTCATTAAGATATCCTTTGGGAGTGGTCGAGGACGTTCTAGTGGAGGTCGGGTAATTGGTAGTCCCTATGGACTTTGTCATACTGGATATTGGGGAAGTGGACGAAACAAGCAAAGAGCATACCATCCTCTTGGGCAGACCTTTCATGGCAACATCGCTCACCTTAATTGATGTTGGATGAGGAAAAATGACACTTTCCGTGTTAGGTGAATCAGTGACGTTCTCGCTCAAGGATATTCAAAAAATCCCATCACCTATGATTGGTCCCGATTGCTCTTACCTTGACTCGGTGGACCAATGCATGAGCGAACTATTTGGTGTTGTACCAGTTTAGAACAATGACGTCAAGGACGACGAGTTTGATTCGAACGCGGAGGGGGTGGTCACTCTTTTCAAAATTAATGAGGAACCTATGACCGAGTCACCCATTGTACCCACTTTGGAGCCCAAATTGGAGCTGAAACCGCTTCCAAGCCATCTCAAGTACGTGTTTCTCAAGTCCAACGAGAGAAAAACCATAATCATCTTTGCGGAGTTAGCTGAGCATGAAGAAAGAGAACTAATTGAGGTTCTCAAGAAATACAAGCAAGCGATAGGATGGAGTATCGGTGACATCAAGGGGATAAGTCCGGTCACGTGCATGCACCGGATCGATCTAGAAGAAGGAGTGAAACCAGTACGAGAGGGGCAGAGACGTTTGAACCCTACGCTTAAAGAGGTAGTCAAGAAGGAGATCTTCAAGCTAATTGACGAAGGGATTATATATGCCATTTCCGATAGCGAGTGGGTTAGCCCAGTGCACGTTGTTCCAAAGAAAGGAGGCATCACAATATTGGAAAATGAAAAGGGGGAAATCGTCCTAACACGCCTAACCACCAGGTGGGGCAATGTGCATTGACTATCGGAAGCTCAATGCGGCGACGAGGAAAGGCCACTTTCCACTTACGTTCATGGACCAACTACTCAACAAGCTAGCAGGGCATGAATACTATTGCTTTCTAGATGGACTTTCCGGTTACTACAAAACTTAAATAGCCCCAGAAGATCAAAAAAAGACCACATTTATGTGCCCCTTTGGCACATTTGCTTACCGAAGAATGCCCTTTTGCCTGTGCAATGCCCCAACAACTTTTCAGAGATGCATGATCTCCATCTTCACCGAATTTATCGACGACTTTCTCGAAGTCTTCATGGATGAATTCTCGGTATTTGGCTCTTCCACTACTGCAGAAATAGGATACGAAGGCAGCTGATTAACGGCGGTTCTGGAAAAACCGCCGTTAAATACTTTTTTACGGCGGTTTTTTGGAAAACCGCCGTAGAATCGTACATTTTACGGTGGTTTTTTAAAAACCGACGTAAAAACTGAACTACTTGACGGCGGTTTTTAAGAAAGCGCTGTGAATTAACAAGTATTCACGGCGGTTCCTTAAAAACTGACGTTAATTAGTTTATACGTTAATTATTGAGGTAGAATTAATGTCGGTTCTATTAGAACCGACGTGAATAAGATGACATTTAACGGCGGTTTCATAGGAACCGACGTAGAATATTAAGCTGCCATGTCCCCGATCCTCGTCTTTATCAAGCAAAAATTTTGGGTCTTTGATCAGTATCTGATCCGACGATCTGGATTAATATTAAACTAAAAAAAATATTAAATCAAATAAACAATAAATATAAAATAAAAAACCCTAATCTACCGTTTTCCCCTATTTATTCTTCTTCTTCAATTCGAAACTGGAAAATCGGCCACAGCAAATCCTCTCCCCCTTCGATTCCTCGACGGAGGTAGCTCGGCTTGTCGGTTTTCCGGCGAAAGAGACTGCGGGACATCTGACTCAAGCAGGCAGTGGTGGCGTTCGGCAGTGGCGAAGGCGAGATGGTTTCAGTTTTGGTGGTGACTGGATAAACAAAATGGCCGAAAAAACGGCGCGACAGCGGTGGCGGCTTTCCTCCGGTGACTGGACGCAGCAACGGCGAAGGTCAAATGACTTCGCGATTTCAGAAATTGGCCGGTCAAATCCTTTTCGCCTTCTTCGAAAATCGACGGCCGAAGATTGGTGGTTGCTGTGGCTGTTCAGACCTTCGATTCGGGCCACAGGTTTGGCTAAGACGGTGGTGTTGGTGGCGGTTAGGGCTCCAGTTTTGAGAAAGGCGACGAATTTTGGCCTCTCCTGACATCATGAAGAATATTTCATTGGTAAATATATCATCTTTTTTTTTTTAATGAATATAATTTATTTATTTAGTTCTCATTAAGATCTTTTTTCATTTTTGGTAGCAGGATAAAATGAATTTATGTGCATTTGGAATTTTTGTTTAGAAATTTAGAGAAAGCTTTGATTTTTGGGACAATGAAGTGGTTTTAAGTATTTTTCTATTTCTATATTTATTATTTTTTTCTGGGAAAAAAAAAGTTAGCTTGGTGCCATCAAGATCTCTTCTTCTTTTAATGTCAATTAATTTCATCTATTACTGAGGTAAATTTGGTTTCTGGGCTTTAGATTTTTGTTTAATTATGAACATAAAGCTTTGTTGTTTTTTTTCCCGAACAAGGAAGTGCGTTTGTATACTTATTTTGTACTTTTTTTCCACATGTGGTGATTAAAAAAATAAATAAAAATCTTTACTTGGGTTTCTTGAATTTCCTCATGTTTTGACTAAATGGGTTTGTGGGATTTGTTTTTTTTTTTGTTTAATTATCAAGAAAATAAAGAGATTTGGTTTTTTGACAGGGAGTGTGTTAAGTGGAGGAGGGAGTGTACCAGCTCCAAAAGCTTCAGCTGAGGTTTGGGTTAATATGGTGAATGATTTTCAAAAGGGTGCTCTTTCGACTCGCCTAGGCATTCCCATGATTTATGGAATTGATGCTGTCCATAGCCACAACAATGTTTACAAAGCTACTATTTTTCCTCACAATGTTGGCCTTGGTGTCACCAGGCAAGTATTTTAATATCTACACCAGAATATGTCAGTTTTTTAATTTATTTTACTAAGAGGAAAAGATTGTAACCATCCTGTACTATACGCGTTTTTTGGGTTTGCATCCTAACAATTTTTTTTGTAATTTAATGCATCCTTTACTTCAAAAAATTTTGAAAGTGCATCCTCCGACCAATTAACTCGTCCAAACTCGTCGAAACTCACCTAGTCTCGCGAGTGAGGTTGCATATTTTCAAACCCATATACTTTGTGTGAGTTCCGGTGAATTTATTATTTATTTAAAACTAGTTCCGGCATATTTTATTAAATATGCAAAAATTACCGAATTTATTACTAAATAAATAATAAATTTTATTTATTTAATAAAACTAGTTCCGGTAAACATTAGGATAAAATATGGTTTGCATATTTATTTAATAAATTCGAGTTTTTATTTAATAAAACTAGTTTTTTTCTAAATTTTGTATAGTACAGGATGCACTTTCAAAATTTTGTATAGAACAGGATGCATTAAATTACAAAAAAAATGTTAGGATGCAAACCCCAAAAAACGCGTATAGTATAGGATGGTTACAATCTTTTCCCCTTTTACTAATAACAATAACAAAAACTACCATAATAATAATAATAATAATAATAATAATAATAATATATAATAATTACTTTGGTTATTTTTTAGAAGTGATGTATTGTATAAATTGTTTAAAATAAATTATTTATAGTTTGTTGGAATTAAAAGATGTAATATTCTAGTCAGCCAAATTTATATATATGTATGTGGTTGTAATTCTCTTGCCACCAGGTTGTAAATAAG